>JAHRHZ010000132.1:3613243-3654598 GCA_024137785.1 Ginglymostoma cirratum
CTGTGTTCATCCAGCCCCATGCTTGTTATCTCGGATTCTCCAGCATCTGCAGTACCTTTTATATCTATTATCTGTGGTTGACTTTTAACTGTCTTCTGCAAAATCAGGGATGGGTAATTAATGCCAGTCAGCCAGTGACACCCACATCCCATGCATGAATCAAACAACAAAAACTACAGGTTTCAGTTAAATTAAAGAGTTTAAAAATCTAGGGAAAAACCATCTTCCATCCCCAACATCACTACTTTGCATCCACTTGCTAGTCAAATCTAGGAGATATGTCAATGAGAATACTGGCATTGGGATCAGAAGCAAGCCAGTCAGCCCTCAAATATCTTGGCTAATTTTCTGCGCCATCTCAGTTTTCTACCTCACAGTAGAATTTACTTCACATAACCATAAAGCCAACATCATCAACAAAAATGCAGAAACTTGGACCTACTGGCCTAGTAATCCCCATGTTAAAGTTAACATGCAGCTTCAGTTAGCAGTTAGCAAAGTTAGCACTCTTAAAATGAGGGCTAGAATGCAACAGCAGACATGTAGTCTGAGCAGCAGTACATTCGCAACATTGAGCGCTGTTTTGGACCCCGAATCTAAGGATGCGCTGGCGCTGAAGTGCGTCCAGAGGAGGTTTACAAGAATGATCTCAGGGATGAGGGGCTTGACATATGAGGAACAGCTGAGGACACTGGGTTTGTACTCCACAGAGGTCAGAAAGACAAGGGGGGAATCGGATCGGAACTTACAGAATACTGGGGACCTGGATAGTGTGAATGTGGAGAGCATGTTTCCACTAGTAAGGTAGACTAGGACTTGAGGGCACAGCCTCAGACTGAAGTGATGACTCTTTAGAACTGAGATGAGGAGGAATTTCTTCAGGCAGAGTATGGTCAATCTGTGGAACTCATTGCCACAGAGGGTTGTGGAGGTTAAGTAATTGAGCATCTTTAAGGCATAGACAAGTTCTTGATTGGTAAGGGGATCAAAGGTTACAGGGAGAAGGCAGGAGAGAACAGGGTTAAGAAACATGTCAGCCATGATTGAGCAATAGAGCAGACTTAATGGGCTGAATGGCATTATTCTGCTCCTAAAACTTATGGTCTTATAGTAAAGCCAAAAGAGAATGGCTCAGTTAAGCCTGATTTTGCTTTTATCCAAGTTCTGTCCTTGTTACTAAAATCCATTCTAGCTTGGAAACTCTTTGCTGGGTATTCCCTACCTAAGCGGGTGAAGCGCAAGAATGGTGACAGCTTCTTTGTCTGCATGCTTTGATGCAATGCCTTGTATTGTATTTACTCACTGATATACTGGATGGTACTGTCATCTGCAGTGATTTGTAAGCTTTCAGTACCTACTGTTCCTGTAACAGTCAATACAGGCAATCAATACAAGGTGGCCGAGAGGTTAAGGCGATAGTCTGCTAATCTGTTGTGCTCTGCACGCGTGGGTTCAAGTCCCATTCTCGTCGCTAATACCATCAGCTTTTGCTGTTGTCTTTCTTTGGGCGGCACGGTGGCTCAGTGGTCAGCACTGCTGCCTCACAGCACCAGGGACTCAGGTTCGATTCCACGCTCGGGCAACTGTCTGTGTGGAGTTTGTACCTTCTCCCCATGTCTGCGTGGTGCTCCGCTTTCCTCCCATAGTCCAAAGATGTGCAAGTTAGGTGGATTGGCCGCGCTAAATTGCCCATAGTGTTCAGGGATACGTAGATTACGGGGATTGGGTCTGGGCGGGGTGTTCGGAGGGTCAGTGTGGACTTGTTGGGCCTAAGGGCCTTTGTCCACACTGCAAGGATTCTGTAATCTGAGTGTGGATAGGTTCCCTATATTGTTTCTGTTGGCACAGGAAATTGGGTCTTCACACATGGAAGACACCGAAGAATCACATCTCACAGAGCTATATTGGTCAGAGTTTCCAAACAGTACTGAACACATTGCCTATTTTTAGGGTCAGGATGGAGGCAACCACAAGAGAAAATGTCATAGCCAGATTTTAAAAAATGAATTTGTATTTACATTACGGCTGGCTTACAAACAGATCATGTCAAAGTAAATCACAACTAGTTGATTACTTTTAAATGTGGTGACAATTGTATCCAGGCAAACCCTGGAGTTGTAAGGTTTTACAACTTTTTACAGCCTGGAAAGGGGCCGTTCAAATGGTCATCATACCATCCATCTATTCTAGTCCTATTTTCCAGCAATTAGCTATGGCATTTTCAACTGCTTATATTAGTTCTTAAATGTCGAGGGGTCCTATCTCAACCACCCTTTCAGGCACTAAGTTCCAGACACCCACAAACCTCTGCAAATAATTTAACTCAAATCCTCTCTAAGTCTCCAGTGCCTTATCTTAACGCTGTGCCCCTGGTTATTGAGCCCTCTAAGAAAGAAGGACCAAAAATAATTCTTCCATAGCACCTTTCAACAAAGTAAGGGTATCCTATCACCCATGATTCATTTTGAAGGGTGTATGAGCACACATGCCAGTCAATCTGCATACACCATGAATAACAAGCTTTGTGTGCTATCAGACTGTGTGCTGGAAGTGTCCCCTTGTGTTTCTTTGAATAATGTTTGAGATCTTTCACATCCATTTAGACAGATTAATGAAGCCTCAGCACAATTGTCACCAAAAACAAAAAGGCACCTCCAGCAACAATTCCTTGCTACTATACTGGAAGGTAGTCAAGGTTCGATGTATATGGAATTAGGCTGGAACCCAAAACTCAACAAATTACATTTATATAACAACAGTCATACAGAGAAATAATCAACAACACTTCAGAGGCACAAACAGATACAAATATATGGCCATTTAATGTATACACTGGCTGGTTGCGAGGTAAAGGGTATTTTGGAGTGAAAATACCATCCCCAACAACGGCCTCATATAAAGGTACAAGATACTATAAAACTAAAATTCCAGCATTTGGATCACCGATGCAAGTCTTCACAGCAAGAGGCCACCCAAAAACAGAACAAAGGGCAAAAATGGAATTTGGAATATGGTATCAATATCCATCTGACAACTGCTTACAAAAATCTCCTCTGGTCACCACTGTACATGCTGACCGATATAAATACTGGTCCCTAAGAGGTAAAACCAGGAATTTCCAAGATAACATATCAATTTCAACTTCAGTGCAAATGTGGCACTTTGTTTAATTTAATAAGGACAAGCCTCCTTTATGGACCCTTTTGCTAATGAACAAGAGAGGGAAATGTGATAGCCAGATGCACACAGAGCAGCAGTAATTCTATGGACTAGAAACGAAGGTGAGACAAGCAGACTCTCCATTAGAGACCACCATTGTTTCCTCTCTTTCCATTAGACACAATCAGCACTCCTCCTCTCTCCATTAGACACACTACTGAGTGGCAGCCAATGACTGACTAAGGGGTACCTCAGGAATCAGTGTTTGAACCACATCCGTTCACAATCTACATTAATGATTCAGATCAGGAAACTAAATTAATATCTCCAGGGTTGCAGATATAAAGCTGGGTGGGAGGGTGAACTGTGAGAAGGATGCAGAAATGTTTCAGTGCGATTCAGACAGGTTTACTAAGTGGACAAATACATGGCAGATGAAGTACAATTTGGATAGATAGGTGGTTTTCCACTTTCGTAGCAAAAACAAGGAAGGTTATCTGAATGGCAACAGACTATGAAATTGGGAAGTGCAACAAGACCAGAGTGCCTTCTACACAAGTCATTGAAAGCAAGCATACAGGTGCAGCAGGCAGCGAATGCAGCAAATGGTATGTTAGACTTAATGGCAAGAAAATTAGAGAACAAAGAGCAGGGATGTCATACTGCAGTTGTGCAGGGCATGGGTGAGAGCACAACTGGAGTACTGTGTACAGTCTAGGTCTCCTTAACAGAGGAATAAGGTCCTGGCCAAGGAGAGTGTGACAAAAGTTTACCAGACAGATTCATGGGATGGCAAGACTGATGTGTGAAGTGAGACTGGATCGATTAGAACTATATTCACTGGAGTTTAAAAGAATGAGGGGGATCTCAAAGAAGTCTATAAAGTTTTAACAGGACTAGATAGGGTAAAGATAGGAAGGATGTGTCCAATGACCAGGGCGTCCAGGACAAGGGATCACAGTCTAAGGATATGGGATAGGCCATTTAGGAGTGAGGCGAGGAGAAATTTCTTCACTTAGAGTGGTGAACCGGTGAAACTCTGTCACAGAAAGCACTTAAGTGTTTTCAAGAAGGAATTAGATATAACTTTTAGGGCTAAAGGGACAAAAAGAAAGCAGGT
Organism: Ginglymostoma cirratum; assembly: GCA_024137785.1. Taxonomy (NCBI): domain Eukaryota; kingdom Metazoa; phylum Chordata; class Chondrichthyes; order Orectolobiformes; family Ginglymostomatidae; genus Ginglymostoma; species Ginglymostoma cirratum. The sequence goes on from JAHRHZ010000132.1 coordinate 3,617,523, forward strand.
AAAGGTACTCAGTTGGATGATCAGTCGTGATCATATTCATTGGGGCAAATGACCTACTCCTCTTTCTATTTTGTATGCCCACCCCACTGAACACACTAGTCATTCCCCCTTTCCCTACTGGATGTACCCATTGCTCTCTGTCTCTCCCCATCATACAGACTTATCCCCTTGTTTTAAGTTCTACACCGCCCTTTAGAACAGGATAAACACAAAACTCAACATTATAACAGAGTTAAAACAGGCTGGAAGTACTTAGCAGACTTGTTGTGGATGTACTCAAGTTTCAGAGGACAAGTGTTGTACAGTCAGTCTCTGGAATGTTTTCAGATGATATACTCATCAAGAATTTGGCAGTAATTAACATACATAGCCCGCAGCAAATGTACTACTGAGCCTCACAAGCATTAGCAGTTTAAAATGCACTGCCAACTTTCACAAAGAACAAGAGCAGACAAAACAGATTATATTTCTGAACAAGATTCTTTCCTTAAATCATGGGTCATCTGCTCATATTGCTTGGTTTGGCATAGGATTCGGACACAATTATAACTACCTGGTCAGTTTCGAATATAAACTGCATCAGCACAGGCCGGACTGGTATTTTAGTTAGAGTAAAAAATATTTACACCACTGAATCAGGACATACCCTTTTATAATTCCATGCCATTGTTTATATTCCACTCGAGTCACCTCCCAACCCTGCAGCTAACCCTATCAAGATGTCTTTTATTTTTTTCTCCTTCTTGTCCTTGCCTAGATTTTCCTTAAACATCTCTCTAGTACTTATTTCAATTAGCCCCTACGGGAGAATATTCCACATTCTAACCAGGTGATAGATACAGAAGCCCTTTATAAGATTTATTAGTGATCACCATACATTTATGCTGCTCAAATCTGGTCTCGCTCTTGGAAACATCTTCACGTCTTTCCTATAAACCCTTTCATAATTTTAGAGACCTCTTTCCATTCACCCTTAGCCTTCTCTTTACTAAAGAGCCCAAAGCTTTCTAGGTCTTCGTAACAAGATATAACCCCAATTCTGATAAAACATTTATGCAGTTATTTTTCTATTACAGATACAAATAGTGATCAATACACTCCAGTGGTTGAATCAACACTTTTTAAAAATAAATTGAATATAGCTTCCCTAGTTTTTACTCTTTCCCAGAAATTAACCCAGTGCTGCAATAAAAACAGGGAATGCTACTAAAACTCAGGAGGTCTAGCAGTATGCGAGAGAAACAGAGTTAACACTGAGTCCAATGATTCCTCTTCAGCACCCACTGTTGTTTGCTTTTTCATGACCTTTTCAGCCTCCAACACTACATTTAGAAATGTTTATGTCGCGTCCTAATAGTTCCTTCTGCTTCTCTACCTCACAGAATTATTTTCTCATGTGTATGTGACTCCTTATTCTTCATACCCAACAGGATAGGTTCACACTGAAGTTCTTTTATTTGTTATATTGCTGCAAGTTTATTATGGTCATCCTGCAGTGTCTCACAGTCTTTCGTAATAACTACACTTCCCAATTTGGAATCCCGATTCCCAAGAATATAATGTTGACATAAATGATGAGCACCAGCAATCCCAAAAATTATTCCTTCTATCACGTCAATCTGGATTATGATCTAGAAGCCTTGCACTGTTGCAGCCAACCTGCCATCCATTCCGCTGCTTGATATTGAATTCTGACCTTAGTCAAGAGTGTACTATGCAGCAACATATCAAAGACATTTTGCAAATCCAAATACATTACATTTATTCCCTTACCCACTTTTTCCCCCTTTGTTAATTCTTCAAAGGATGTCATAAGTACAGTCAAGCATGATCTTCCTTTTCAAAATTGGACATATTCTTTATTTTGTTTCCAGTTTTCAGAGGTTTTTCTTTTACACTCTTGAAGAATACACTGTCTTAAGCTAACTGATCCATTATTCTTTGGATTTACCTTGAAACATAGAAGGTAGGAGCAGAAGGAGGCCATTTGGCCCTTTGAGCTTGCTCTGCCATTCTTCACGATCATGGCTGATCATCTGACTAAATAGCCTAACCCCACTTTCTCTCCATAAACTTTGATCCTATTTGCCCCAAGTGCTATACCTAGTCACCTATTTGTTCTAGGACTCTTGGGGCACAGAGATAGTGTCCCTACCTCTGAGTCAGGACGCCTGAGTCATCTGCTCTAGAGGTATGCAATAATATCTGAACAGATTGATGTTCCACAGAAGTCACATTGGCTGTTATTTACCAATCCTCTGACACTGTTCCCTTTCCTAAAATAAAAATATAGTCCGTCTATAACGACAAAAATTGTAGTCTCTCTCCTTTATCTCCCCTCTGTTTTAAATATACACAGATGCCATTTCTCTTGACCATGAGTTTTAGCTACTCAAGTTTGATGAGTTTATCCAATAGGTTACCTCTTTCTATCATTAATACCTTTATATCTATTTGATCATCATCTCAAAGTCTCTTGGATAAATATTTAATATTAAATATTGGATAACTGGATAAATATTTGGTTTAATATTTGTCATTTTGCTCTCATTACTTGCAAATTTATAAAAATAGCCCATGACTGTTTCTTTCTAACCTCTTATTAATGCATCTGTAATATTCCCTAATACTTCTCTCAATAACTTTAGATAACTTCCTTGCTCCTTTTTGCGGCTCACCCCCACCCCACATTTCTTGGCTTCTTCCCTAACTTTGCAGTATTTCCATTTGTCAACCTCTCCTCCGTTAGCTTGGTGTTTAGCGAATGCCTTTTGAGGTCGGCAATTTTGCCCTTGTTTCTTTATTCATTCATGATGCGTCATTACTGACAAGTTTTCTTTTCCGCCCTTGGCTTTACATTGGATGTATTTCTCCTGGAACTGTTGGTCATTGTTTGAAATATATACCAGTTCTGCTCTCTTCCCAGGTTTTTGTATATTTTGGTTTACTCTGCATGCTTCAATTCTCATCCCCAGAAAGTTAGTTTCTTTCCTTAATTTACTAATTTCATCTTTGTCCTAATGTGACCACATCAATACTTATAAACCTTACCATATTATGATTCATGTTGACTGTGTGTTCCCCTCTGGGCACTCCTCTCATTAATTCTGGCAACTTCCCACTATTGGATCCTCTCTGCGGCACTTTTAGCATACTGTGCAAGAATGGAGTACTGCACCCAACGTAAAAACAATGTTCACTTCTGGAGCCCTTTTCATAGCACTTCTGTGAAATGTGATGCATCTACAGCGCTATGCTGATAGGGCTGGGTAACGGGACTAGCTACGTAGCTCTTTCAGAAACCAGTACAGACACAATGGGTGAACTGTCTCCTCTGTATTGTAAAAGTTTCTTAGCTGTTTATTTTGGGGCAATTAATCTCTATGATTCTATGCTGTTTACTTAGTCATGTTTGTTTATATATCTTTTCCTCCACACCACTGCAACAGTCAAGTTGCAGGTGATTTCTTTTATGTCAACTAATCCCAACTAACATTTTACTTCGATCCATATGGATCAAGCTTCTAATCTTGTATTAGCTATCTCTCTATTCTCAGATGCCATTATGTAATCTTTAATCAAACAACCACCCAACACCTCCTGCTTTGCCGATCATTTCTGATTATGTTACAACCTGCAATTTGTAGTTGTCAGTCTTCTTTACATTGACATGATTCAGTTATCGATGTTACATCTGGTTTCTTGCCACAGACTGTTGCTTCAGTTCCTTTGTTTTATTTTGAATGTCAAGCAGCTTAAGTCATCTATATTAGTGGTTCCTTTTCCTTTATTTTTAAAAGTCCTTTTACAATTATGTTCAAACAACATTTGTTCCTCTTATTCTTTACCTGGCTATGACCTTTACTGTCATCTCTTATTTAATCTTCACATTTATGTTATTTTTACACTATCTTTCACCCTTTATTTTATTTGTGCAAAGTGGTGCAGAATGTAGACAGGACTAAGAAACATTTAAGGGTACAATTACACACCTGGGATGTACTCTCGCAGACTACTCATTGGAAAGGTAGAGGGGCAAATTTGGAGAGAAATTACAGAGATCCAAGAACAGTAGAGCAGTGACAGTTGGGGATTTCTGAAGCATGCTCAGGAAAACTTTGCCAGCTCAATGAGGAAGGAGGTTTTGCCATTTTATTCTGAGAAATCAAGTGGGACAAATGCATCAAATGTCACAAAGGGAACATTTAGAGAAGTGGTCACTGTACTACATGGTTTGGATCAATGATAGAAAAAGACAAGGTGCAAGCCAGGCTAAAAACATACTTGACTGCAGGAGTGCAATTTCAGTAGGTTAAAAATAGACCTGTGCTGGATAAACTGGAATTAAAGATTGGCACACAAAAAACTGATTTTTTCTGGATGAAGTGGTGCAAATTCAGACTACTTTAAGAACTCTCCACTTGTGGAGGTGATGTCCTCCTTTGGGTTTTCAATTCACTTAAGATTTCAATTTCCTCAAGAAATGCAGATGGTTCACAGAAAGGGTGGTTGGCGTTGGCAGGAGGTGAGGGGGGTGTGGGTGGAAAGAGTTGGTGGTAGGAATGTTCTTTTCTCCTGTGCTGCCTTAAAGGGACGGTGGCTCAGGTAGTGTTGAAATATACTCCGAAGATGGGGAAGGGCAACTAAAGCCAGAGATTTCTGCGTGACCAAAAAAAGACAGAGAGATAAATTAGATAAACAATGTTTAGGATATATCAGGCTAATAATAAAAGTGGGAGTTTGACGGATATTGACAACATAAACTAAGGATACAATTCTAAAGTAGGTGCAAAGCTCAGTCATTAGTATGGCTGCCTCACAGTGCCAGAGACCGGAGTTGAATACTACCCTCTGGCAACTGTGTGTGGAGTTTGCACATTCTCCCCACGACTATGTGGGTTTCCTCTGTTCACCGTTTTCCTCCCACAGTCCACAGATGTGCAGGTTAGGTGAATTGGCCATGCTAAATTGAACATATTGCCAGCCAGGTGGATTAGCCATTGGAAACGCTGGGTTAAAAAGTTAGGGTACAGGGGGTGGGCCTGGTCAGGATGCTCTTTAGAGGGTCGATGGACTGAATGGCCTGTTTCCACACTATAGGGGATCCTAAGAGTCTAAAGAGAGACTTGAAGATGTGTTTAGAAATGGTTGAAAGTGGCTGTGCAATTTGAGAAACTAGTTAAAAAGTTTGTAGGATCCAGGGCTTCATAAATTGAGACATGGAACAAAGGAAGGAAGATATGTTGAGTCTTCATAAAACAAGTTGACCTCAAGTCAACAAGGATGAGTAGGCTTTACGGTGGGTGCTGAAACATTTGAGAATGGCTCCAAAAATGCAGGAATTCAGTTACATGGATAAAGGAGAATAAACCTAACATCTTCAGAGAAGGAAAGGCAGAGGAGATTTAATAGACGTATTCAAAATCATGACAGGTCAAGACAAAGGGTTGAAGAACAGAACAAAAAGCAACGTGAGGAAACTTTTTCAATGCAGAATCTGGAACCAATAACCTTAACGGGTGAAGGCGGCAAATTTGACGGTGCCTTTTAAAAGAGGGTATTATTTGAAGATTAAAACAAAGACTGCAGGTTAGCCGATTGTTCTAGAGTGATTCTGTCCCTACCGCTAAGCCAGATGGTGCCAGTTCAAGCCCTACATGATTCAGAGGTGTGTCACTGTGGTCTAGATGGGTTGCATTTTCTTCTGCGCAGTAAACATTGAGATTTTGAATCTACCTCGTCTGGTGCAGGATCTTACGAAATAGCAGAAGGACTCCATTACGCCCACTGAACCTGCTCTGCTATTCAACACAATCATGGCTGATCTGATTATGGGTTTAGCCACAATTACACCAAGATCAAAAAGTTAGCTGAAAGCAAAGTACCAAAATTTGTTAGTTTTAAAGAAAACTGAAAGGAAAAGCATAAAAACTAAACAAAAGTAGGGTTTTGGTAATTTTCATCATTACAGCAACCCCCATCAAGTCAGTTGCAGCCAAAGATGACCATATTCAGGGTTGTGAGATGATTATCTCTACAGCAAAATGTGCTCGAAACCCACTGGTATTGAAATGATCATTGCAATAAAGTCTTGCAAGTTCAGTGTGTGCTGCAAAGCAGCAAGGTGAAAACTAACCGAGATAACAAGCATGGGGCTGGATGAACACAGCAGGTCAAGCAGCATCATAGGAGCAGGAAAACTTAAACTAACCATCTGTTTAATGCTCAGAGACAACTTAATACCTGAAACAATACTCCCAACATCCGCGACGCTATCCATTTTCTGTTCAAAGAGCCAGAGTAGACTCTGTGTTATTTTTCTATCTACTGTTATGATTGTGATCTAAAATATTAACGTCAAATCTCCGGTAGACATAAACATACACCACAAAGTTTTTGAAAAGAACACAGCAGAACAAAAACAATGCATTTGTGCAGAACACAAATTACTTGACTGGAGTCACCAAGTGTGCAATGCTTTCAAACAGAGGTCACATAAGAGTCTGTGAGTATAAAATGAACAAAGACAAAGAATGCAGCCTTGATTCCTTCACTCTGAAAACCCTCGCATCTAATTTTGAGTTGAAAATCCAATTGAAAACCTTGTCTTCACAAATGAAGGGCTTTTAAAAGTAGTCTGAATCTGCACCACTACCTCCAGAAAGAGAGAAATAAGAGAATTCAAGCCATAACTGATGCAGCAAGAAACTCAGTGCCAATAGCTTTGGTGAAAAAAGTGACTTTACTGCAGACTAGTATCTGCAACAATTAACGAATAGTTGTATTTTCCAAATATAACTGTCACTTGACCAAAGTATTTTTGAGTTGACTCTCTGCAGATTTTTCTATATTCATTCGTATGTTTGGAGAAGACTGTGTGTGTCAAGAGGATAGTTCCTTCATATTTTAAATTTTGTTTTTAACCTTTGCACCTTTACTCAAGTAAGCCTTTTTTGCAATAAAAGAGTTCTTTGTTAATTCAAGGAACTTGAAAGACTTGTTTCTGACACTAAGCTATACAGAGTCCATAATTTTGATTGGAAATATAACCTTCCTATTTAAATTCAAACTTTGTCACTGCCATGAAACCCTGGCCACAGTCTACATTAAGGTAGATTAATGTACAAGAGTCCCAAGCTCTCTGTCTGAATTGAACAGCCTTGACTAGACTGGACAAGTGACAATCACTGTGAAATGCATTCAGTTTCTTCGTGCGGATACATAAATTACATATTATATATTATCAACATATCTTACACATATAAATGACACCATGTTTCTGCAAATTTCTTCACACAAGAAAGAAAAACACAGATTTGTATAGTGTTTTTCATGACTACCAGCTGTCTCAAAACAGTTTTTTTTTATAATGTAACAACTGGTCTAGTGTAAGAAATACAATGGCCGATGTATACATAGTCTCAAATTTTCAGCTCAAACTCTTGGAACCAGGAGCTCGTGATTCAAAGACGAGTGCACTACCAACAGATATGGATGTCAGGGCTGAGGATGGAAACTTGGAAGGCTCGCCATTAAAAAACTGTTGAGACCAAGGATCAATTGAAAGGTAAATTGGAGGATTTTTGCTGGGTAAAGGACATTAAATCAAATTAAACCAGGGTGGGTACAGACTAATTGACAGAGGAGGGGCTGAACGATCTCCGTCCTGCTCCTACATACTACTGAAGGCAGTCTCAGAGCAATAGATAGATACAAGGTAGCAACTGTCTTTGCTGATTAGCAGTGTGAAATATTATGACAACTACAGATCCACCTGAGTATAATCACAGTTGTCACGCTCTGGGGCCAAATTCTGGGCTTGTTCCAAACAGCTGTCAGCAAAGCTTAATGCCAATTTTTTATCCTCCAATGTTAAACCACAGCCATTGGTGCATGATTAGAGGACTGAGTAGGGCCTTAACTGGGATGAATCCTCATTTAGTTCCTTATTAACAACTGTTGTGGTTGCAGTGGGTGATGTGGAGGTTTGGGAAAGCAATCACATACCTAAAGCAGTCAACAACCTATGCAAATCACTTGCCGCGTGAATCAGAAATGCAGCCAGAGCTATCTGGAGGGACATCAGAGGGAGCAATGTAATTGGAATTATGGAAATTATAAACAAAATGTGTGTACAATATTCATCCAAAAATCGTTTCAACAGACTGTTTCCAAGATTCTAAGTTAAAGGACGATGCTGCCATCTATTGCTCATAAGTGCACCATGCACCTACCTGTATTCCTGAAGTGGTAAAGTAGGGAATTTCAAACTTCACACTGATGGGTGGCTTTCCCTCCTTGTCTTCAGCTTCCACACTGGGGAGCCCAAAGTGCGCTCTCATCAGATATTCCTTGCCACCCTGCAGACAAAGAGGAGAATAAAAATCAAGTCAGACAGGCATGAGAATACTGAACAGTGATCACATTTACTGTACATCTCCAAGCAGCTCATTACTATCGCCCCAGAGCGCAACTTTCCCACCCACACCCAACCTCAAGCTTCAATGTTGTTAAAACTCGGGCACTAAGCTTGAACGCGATGAAAACTAGTCTAAGTTATACAGGACACCAACCATGGAGCAGTGGAACTGGAACAGGTAACTAAGAACTAAAAATAAACAAGTTGGACAAAACATGCAAGTCTGCAAAAATGCAGTGGATATAGCCTAATATAGACAAGTGAGGCGTACTCACATAGGAAGGGAAATGAGCACTAAGTGGTCCCCAGACTGCCACAAAGTTGAAAGAGACCTAGGTATGTGGCATAATCAATCCTCAACAAGTGCAGTACTCTCAAAAACTAGTAGAATTATGAACTATACAGAAAAGAAAAGCAGATCCAGGTTAGGGAATGTGATTTACACGTATTGGGCACTGATCGAAGTGCATCTCATGTTTAGGTCACTGGACATACCAGCACGAGAGTCACAGGTGAGAATCTGGCTGTCAGGGTCAAGGGTCTGAGTCATGTGTAAAAAAATCCTGGAAAGGGATATTAGGGGGAGGATAATATAGGACGATACTAGGTAACAGGCAAACCCAAAAAAGTACTAGGCTGAGAGAATAAGACAAGGGGACATTGGTTAAAATTTGTAAAAGGCACATTTAGGACTGAGGTCAGTGAGGTCTCTCCAAAGAAAGACCAACACATAGAATCGACCCAGACAGACCAGTAAAGCCAAAAACCTGAGATCATTTAAGAAATAAATGGGTGCCATTAATCATCAAGTGGTTCTCGAGAGAGAGAAGTTAAGATGAATCTAATCTTTACAATCACACAACAACAGGACACTTATTTACCTATTAGGTACCAGAATCGAGACTATTGCAAAAGGAAATTCAGTTCAGGAAATTACAACTTAGATTAGATTTACAACTTAGATAAAAGTCTGGTGAAAAGTAAGTAACTAATGCATAGGACATCAGAGTAGTTTCACAGTGGTTAGAAGTGGGCAGTGGTGTGCCATACAGCAAAGATGGCAAAATAAATAATTTCAGGAACCAAAGAAATAGAGGTACAAAGCAAGAAACCAAAGAGCATGTCAACACTGAAGAATAAGTTGGATAGATGGCAAGGAAAGGGGATAAAAGGGATATGGGAAGAGGACAGCACATGTGATAAGGATTACTGAAGAATAAACAGAGCACAATGTCCACAATTGTGGAGTACGCATTCCAGAACAAATTGTGTGCGCGTGCGCGTGCACGTGTTGTGTGTTGGGTCTAAGGATCTGTAGAAATGACATACCTTACACACTAAACATTACTGATCTGTGCTGCAATATGAATTGGAATATAGGGTGAAGTGTGGACGAGCAACCAAATTACAAGGAATACATTTCACAGAAACAAGATATCAGCCCAACCAGTTCATGCTGGAATTTACTCTCCACTTGAGCATCTTCCCTACCTCTCATTTATATCTGTTTGAGGAAGTGTCATATTGGACTTCAAATGCTGACTTTGTTCTTCTCTCTACAGATGCTGCCAGCATCTGCAGTACTTTGCTTTTATTTAAAGTTATTAGTACAGCTATTAATATAATCCTCTATAATTCTCCCTCATCTGCTCATCTAATTTTCCCCTGAAATAGATCATTATCATTTGCTTCAACCACTCTGTGGTAGCTACTTCCATATTCTCAGCACACTGAATTCCTTATTTGAATACTTCAATATTTTATATTGTTGATCTCCAACTTTGTGTTTGCCGCAACCAGAAACGACAAGTCCATTCAAAACCTTATATAATTTGAAAGGCACCTTTTAAGTCACTGCTTCAAGAGAAATGGGGCGCAAACTTTATTTCTCAATGGATAAAATCCCACATCTATGGGATCATCCTTACACATCAGAGGGCAGTCAAGTGTCAACCGTCAACCCACACTGCAATGCATTTGGGGTCACATGGAGGCCAGATCAGGCAAAGACACCAGATTTCATTCCCTAAAAGGTCATTCGTGAATGAGATGAGTTTTTACAACATTCAACATTAGTCTCCTAGTCATCCTTGCTACAACTGACTTTATACTCCAGCTCTTTAGGTGAAGTTAAATTCCAGCCATGCCCTCAAAGAATTTACCTGGGTCTCCAGATTACGAATCCAGTGACAATACCACTAAAGACAGCATTGCCATAAAAAGGAACTAGGTGTCATTGGACTGATGCATCCTGTTAGTGGAAAATACCAGTTGCTTAGGTACTCTGTTGTAACACTAGACATCCTACTTACTGCAACTGAGCAAATCATTTATGAATTTCAGATCTAGCAAGATGCCAGATCAGTCTGTACATCCCAAAAACAGGTTGGTCGAATCAAACAGCATGCTCCTACAGTTGTTGTTAACAGGTAGAGTACAGACTAAAATTTTCAAGCAAGGGTCCACATTTTCTTTCCCCTACCCCCTCAACTCAAACAGCTAGTCAACAAATTTTGCAAAAAACATATATGTCACATTAAACATGAATTTCAAAAGAAAAGGAGGTATGAAGAAAATGGTTTGCTGAGAAAAAAGTGAAAACAATAAATTGATACTTTAAAAATGAGCAATTAGTAAAGAAAGCCATGGTTGTCGTCAACAGCAGAACTAAATTATAAAACCTTTTCCTTTTAAGCAGTTTCACTGAAGAAGCAATATTTGACAGAGACAGCATCGAGGCATAGCTGAGGAGTTAGACTGAACCAATGTCGATCTTGCACTCTCCTCTAGTGACACAGGAGAGAGCTGGGCTCAGCAAGTCCGTACTAGGGTGGGGGACAGAAACAGGTTGCCTTTCAACCTGGGTTTTTTTGCTTCTCCCACAAGCTGTGTGGATAGGCTTTTGGAAAAGAAACAAAGAACGAGAAGGCAGATCTGGACATGTATCTGGCTCGGTTCCAGACTCCCAGTTTACCCACCCTGTGTGTCTCTCACTTGTGCACTGGTGTCTGTCACCATAAGATCCCCTCCACCCACTGTCACAACTGCTTCTCCAACGCTCGTTCTCATTGTATGGATTTCATGAGGTCTGGAGTCTATCTCAAGGAGTTGCATGGCAACTCCCTCTTGATCATATACCACTGTGCCATCACCTCTGCTGGCGAGACGAGACAAGGTCAGGAGTCACACAACACCAGGTTATAGTCCAACAGATTTATTTGAAATCACAAGCTTTTGGAGAGCATAACTGGTGTCATGCAACTTCTGACCTTATCAACACCAGTCCAACACTGGCATCTGCACAACATACGAGTGGCAAACAGTGGCATTCCTTGGTGTGTCAGCGTCTTTCTGTATGTCTGTCAGCCTCTCTCTCTCTCTTTCTGGCCTTTTGTCTTGCACAACCCACCTGTCTATCCACCCACTAATCCGTCCCTCAATCTCTCATAGACTCCATCTGTCTGTCCATCCCTCAGTCTTCAAGTCCCCATTTGTCCACCCTCAGTCTCATACAGACTCTCTGCTCAGCCTGTCTGCTGCAGTGCCAACTAATTTAAGATAACTGATCAAGCTTCACACATGGCTGATTAAAGTATACAAGAAATAACAGGGTTCCGTGATCTGCAACAAAAGGAACTTGCTCATGCCTTGCAGCCGAATTGAATTAGCCAGGAGACTTGGGAACCTATAGTATCCTGTTGTTTGGTCGAAGCATCGCCAAGAAGAGTCAGCAAATCAACATCCTGCTCACCATTGTATAAACTGTAATTGTTTGAAATATGGCATTCTTTCATTTTCCTCATCATTGCAACAGGTCTCTCTCGTCAGCAATTTATTAATTTATAACATGGTATTTATGCTAACTGTTCACAGCCTTGAAGTACTGTCTAATTAAAGTTCAGTACAAGCTCAGCATAACCTCCCCAGATTTCAAATTCTATCCTCTACACAGTAGCTTGCGTTTTTATAGCCTTGTTCACTTGTGTGAGGACATTTGGTGATTTGCACTCCTTTTCTCAAATCCTATCTGCCATGTCATAACATGTCCAGACAGGTTGATTTAGGTAACTAGCAGGTGCCCTACTCTCTTTCATTATTGACCATCCCCTTCTCCAATTTGATGCCTGCTACAATTTACAAATTGTGCTTAAAATTCCAAGTTGAAAATGTTGACAAAATGTCAAAAACAGTGGTCTCAGCATTGCTCCCTCTGAGAAGAAAGTTTCCAACTCTGTCATTCCAAATAAAGCTTTGCCCCTATTCTGTTTCCTGTCTAGCAGCAGTTACTGATAACAACCAGGGCATTGACAGGGCTGGTTTTCTCTTGACTTTAGACGAAGAGTGACTTAACTGGGCTGATAACGATGATGAACGTAATGTTTAAGCTTGATAGAGAGAAACCAGTCCCACTGATGGAGGCAGCCCACAGGAAGAGGGAGTAGAAATCTTAAAATTAGAATTATACTGGTCAGGGCAATATCCAGTAGCACTTCCTCATATAAAAACTGTTGACGTTTGGGCAATTAAAACTAATTAAATGTTCTGATCAGAGTTTTCTTAAGCAAAGGTATTAATACTTATGAAACCAAAGAAATTAAACCAAGTTAAAATACTGATAAGCTGTGATCTATTTGAATGGTGAAACAGGTGCTGAGCCTTCCAAGGCTGTTTCTACACATATTTCACCGGCTTGCTTTTTAAACAGTCTTCACTATATACAAAAGATCCATTCCATCTATCTGCTTTGGTTCGAGAACCCTAACATCCATGCTGAACAAAATCTATCAAGCTACTTTAAAATTTTTAATCATCACACCGAGAATGACAAAAAAGGATCCTTACCGGAAATGACTTGATTGACCACACTATTTCACTGCTTTCTGGCACCCACTTCACGTTACCCACCGTGGTCTTAAACTTGGGTGAGTCTGCATCGTTTGGGACTGGAATGTGGATCTCAACATTGTTGGCTGTCGATCTACGTTTGAACTGACTTTTTGCCTGGAGAAGGAGACAAATTGTAGTTTTTGATGTCTTTTCGCTGGAAGTGCAAAGACACAGCTTGTGACTATTCAATTAAAGTCACACGTTCTGTTATGCACACAGAGGTACAATTCGACATGCATTTGATTGACACCAGAATTGTACAAACAATACAAGTGTAACTCGCACCAAAACTAGTGGCAACTGGTTAATATAGGGGAAGCTCAATTTCTGAGATGACAGGCCCTTAAGAGGAGAGATCTAATAGAATGGATTGATATTCTCTGGGATTTAGAAGAATGCGAGATGATCTCATTCACAAGTATAAAATTTTTAAGAGCGTTTTGTAGAATAGTTGCAGAGAGGCTGTTTCCCCGATTGAAGTGGGGAGGCGGAAGCAGAGGCTGGTACAGACACTGTCGACATCAGCATATACTTTGACAAAGACTCACTATGGCCTGTACCTCCAGTTCGGAGTTCCAATCAGATTGGCAGCTATATTCCACTACTCACACCAGGTGAACTGCTGCTTCAGGCAGCAGCTTTGCTCTTTGTTGTTACCATTCTGCAATTTTGTACTATCCTTGCAGCATGATCCTCAAAGCTCAATGCTGGGTGAGCGTTAAATCACGGCATGTTACACAGAAACCAAGGAGTGACAATCACAAGACTGCTGCTCCATATGAAAACACCCAGTATTAGAAACAAATAAAAAAATGCTGGAGATCACAGCGGGTGGCTTGCTGTGATTTCCAGCACGTTTTGTTTTCAGTACAGATTCCAGCATCTGCAGTAATTTGTTCCTACTGACTGGTACTACCTCTGGGACTGTCAAAGCACGGCCTTCGAAGTTAGAAAATTGTAAAGCACAATGGCCACAGAGGAGTTCTGAATCAGAAGAGAGTCCAGAAGACAGGGCGGTAAGCTTAAATATTTAGTGTGTGAAGATCAAAGGTGGGGAAATGGAGGCACAACATTTGTGAGGTGGTGTCAGTGGGCAGGTCGGTTGGGAGAGGCAGTCAGGGGTCTGGTCGGCAGGTGACAGGCAGGATAAAGGGGAGTAGTTATGGGGAGCAGGGGATAGATGGTGTGTTCAGGGAAGGGGCAGTTCGGGGTGGTCAACAGGTATCAGTCAGATTAGTCTGGAAGCAGGGAGAGAAACTTACTTTCGGCCCCAATGTCATGCCTGTGTCTGGTTTCCAACAATCCAAAGACAAAAGACTTGACATTTTAAAAACTGCACATCGGGGAGGTGGGGATATAGTTTTATACACTATGTGGCTGGTCTTGGAAGTCACAAATGGAATACAGATTGCACATGAGTTTTTGATAGGGTGGAGTGTGTTTGCAAAAGGTGTCACAACCATGTGGAATAGGGTGGATGGAGCTACAGATCTTCAAGCTGTCACTATTTTTATGTTCTTTTAGACCAGTATTATTCATGCCAGAGATTACGTAAGGAGTTGAGAGTTTGGTTTTAACTATGAACTAAAGTGGTGTCTGGACCGCAATGGGAATTCTAAAGTAGGTAGCGTAAAGTCATATGGCACAGAAACAGACCCTTCGGTCCAACTAGTCTATGCCAAACAATCTCAAACTAAACTAGTATCCCCTGCCTGCTCCTGGACCATATCCCTCTAAACCTTTCAAGCATAATGGTTAATTGTATTTTTTACTCTTCCATTCTCCATCATAACCTCAAAGTAAAATTCATTAACAAAGATGTTACTGGTTACATTTATTTCCCATGGTTTACAGCTGATTTGTCACGGTTAGATCAGTGTTTCTGAAAGCTCCATGGAAGCAGAATATTTCAGAAAATGATTAGGTCACTCACTCAAAGATCCATTTGCAAGTTTGCATTTGGGAAGAAAAGTAGCTGACCTTAATCATGTACTCTATTCGACTGTGGGAGTGCTTCTCAATCACTGACTCAATCCAGATCAGAGGCTTGACCTGGGGATCAAAAAGATGCAGAAGTATTAACATCAGCTGAGATTTTGAATGGGCAAAGTGCAACAGTCCCTCCCACAGGCTCAGTGCTCATCTGTACTAAATGAAAAAGTCCACACGTTAATGTAAGAATATGATTGAGTATTGCTGCTCTAAAGACACACATGAAGAAACCTCTGCTGTACGTGTTTCACAGATGCAGTGCCTTTAAAGAATATCAGTAAATTCAGTGCATACACTTCCTAGGTCATTAACACAGTCACTGGTGTTAGTGGTACCCTCAAATACCATGAAAAGCCTGTAAACTCCTTGGGCTGCGAACACAAATTTCAAAACTGGCAATTTATTTTCAAGACGGCATTTATGCCTAATTATCAAGTACAGCCCTTTACTCACAATTAACTGTTGATCTTTGTGCTAGGACAACACAAGGGTGCCTAGTCATACATTGTGCTCATTCCACAATTAAAGCTTGGCATGTCAATCCAATAAAACAAGGCAAAATTAAGGGTTTTGCCCAAAGTTGAAAAGTTATGTTTCATACAGACCTCTGGAACTTTTACATCTGAACGTGGGATAAAAGCAGCATTGCAGCGCAACTCAAGTCACAGGTCCTGACCCTCACTTTTATCACAACTGTAACCTGCCCGAACTGACCAACTCAAACTCTGCAAATGTGCTAACTCCACCCCCCCCACCAAACTCACACATGACCACAGTCCCACCTACTGTCATCCTCATAACCCAGGCAACAGCCCCATTCCCATTGACAACCCCAATCTCTTCATAACAGTTTTCACTCATTGAGGATCCAAATTCACTCAACTGAGATAACAAATTCCCCTATTCTGCCACTATCCAATCTAGATACTCCAAATGACCACTCCAAAAAAGGTCAGCACTAGTCTTGATTCGGATCTAGGATGTTTTACTGGAGGAGTCAGAGTCTGCTGAGCAAAAACATCCAGTAAAGTCCTACTGGTGCAATTACATTACAGGCTTTCAAGTACTGATGTTTCAGATTTGATTCAACGGTTTTAATGAGTATAATATCCACTTAACTAATCCAATGGGCAATCACTCGCGCATCTGAACATACAAATGAGGAGGAATAGGCCATTCAGCCCTTTGAGCCTGCTCCACCATTCACCAAGATCATGGCTATCTGTCACTCCACATTCATTACAACACCACCCCCAAATAACTTTTCACCTCCTTTTCATTTATCTCTGCCTTAAAAATATTTCAAGAGTCTGGTACCACTGCCTTTTAAAAGGAGAGAGTTCCAAAGACCTACATCCTCCATGAGTAAAAAAAAATCTGTTTTAAATGAGCGACTTTTTTTTTTGAAAAAACCAAGAACGTTAGTTCGGGATTCTCACAAGAGGAAATGACCCTTCCACATCCACCCTGTCAATACCTCTCAGACTCTTACGTATTTTAAATCAAGTCACCTCTTACTCGTCTAAATTCCACCACATACAAGCTAGATCTACCCAACCTCTCATAAGACAACTTAACCATTCCAAGTATTAGTCTAGAAAATCTCCAAATTTCTTCCAATGCATTTATATCCTTCCTTAATTAAGATGACCAATGTGATACACAGTACTCTAGATGTAGTCTCAGCAGCATCCTGTACAATTGAAGCATTACCCCACCCCCCCCATTTGCCATTTTTCCAATCTGATGGAAACTTCTTTAAACCTCAGGAATTTGGGAACATTAAAAGCTTTCCAGAAGAGGAGAGCGCCACCATGCATTTATTCACCAGCAAGTGAGCAACTTATTGAAGTAACTGGCAACGCACGGGATCACAATACTGATAATTCATTGGGAATCTTAATCTAACGATTTCCCTAAGTTAATAGACAGACACAATGCAGGCTGCACATTGTTCACATGCTAATTGTTATCTACACAGCTGTGCCCAGCTTAGTACTTACATGTGTGTTCAAACGGTAGGACATCAACTCAAACTCTCCATCAGGGGGAATGAAAGAAATGGTTCTGTCATTTTCAAATCTAGACAGGCGTACACATTGGTGAAATTTCACGTCTTCCAATTCCACAGATTTGCTTTTCCCTCCTGCCTCAAGAAAGAGAGGAAAACATTTTAACACAGCCTTGGTGCTGACACATCAAACTTTTTTTTCAACTGACAAAAATTCAAAGATTTTGCAGATTGCTTTCTGGAAGTGACAGGAACAGTAAAAGAACCAACATTTAGTTGTAACTTTATAATCAGAAATTTCTCAATGCAAAGAGAAATTGCAGCAGAAAATCTAAAACTTCATTCTGGACCAAAGATAAATGCCATTCCAACATTCCTTTACACACAGATTTACAAAACACCAATAAAGCGAGATCATGTCCACACAGATTGGCATCTTGGTAGTCTTATGCACAAAGATTTATGTCCTCTTCCAATTTTCACTCCTCTGCACGATTTTAAATGCCATCTCACAGATAAACTTATCTATATCTTCTTAAAGGAATGCCATCCTGCTGTTAACTAGTCATGAGGAATCTCTGACAAGCTGAGTAAAATATCAATTAAAGTTTCATTCATTTCATTACTCATCTCAGTTTTGGCTCTCACATGAAAGTATTTCAACAGAGACTTACTTAAAGGTGTAGTTTATTCATTACCAGATATTCAGTAATATAACCCGGATCCTTCCATGCCATTCCAGGAAAATGGACGTATTTACTCAGTCAGCATCTCCCTTTTTGCCTTTGCAAATGTGCATCAATAACTAAGTCAGTCCTTTTGTAGCCCCCAGATTGCTTTTTTTCAAAAATCGGGGGCAGGCGTGAACTAAGTGGGATACTTGCTGCCAGGTGTGAAGCACCCTTCAGATGAGCAGCTTATGTTCATCTGTAGCACACTTGGCAAAACTCCCTTGAGTGGAAAGAGTGGAACTACACTTCATACTATATGGACAAGACAGAATTATTCCACACCAACCCCTTTTAAATGGTTTATGCCTATTTCTGACGAATGTCAAAATAGTTTTTAAAATGATGTTAGTGCATGGGACATTGTTTGGTCATCTTGGGGATGTGTATAGGTGCTCCGCAAGTGTAACTCATTTCTTCCTTGACCAGAGGAACAGAAACATATAAACAAGGCAAAATTAATTTCACACTCTGCTGTGAAAATCATTCTCCCTGCCTACCCAAAAGTGGAGCCACTCTGTAAACTCACAAGCCTTCTGGTACCTGCAAGCCAGGTCACGGCATCAGTGGTTGCATACATCTGCGCAGGTTCTCTTCGTTATAGACTGAATATAACACATCATAGCAACAGGTCACCGCTTCACTCCCCAACACAAATAAGCATCTCGTGGAAAACACAATTATCGACTGACTGCAGTATTTTCATTCGAGCTCTGCTTTGGTTAAACAAACAGCCGCTTTAACCCAGTGAAATTACAAGGCACAAAACAGGGCAGCAACCTGCCAAATGGCTTGGCGCAAGTCAATTTGCTCCTAATTGCAGGAAGCATAAGGACTGCTGGCACAAACAAGGCAGCTGGTGGTTTGTGGGCCAGAGATCACTTCTGGCCAATACATCATCTGGAAATTAATTGGTTTTGTAAAGAATAACATTTGGCTTTTTAGAGAAGTAAGCAATCTGGTTTATTTTGTAAAGGTTATTTGTGTTCTTTTTACAGCAGTGGCAGCAATGAAGAGCAAGACAACTGGAAAGTTTGCAGATCAGTACATAGTTTTGACTCTGTGTTTAGTTGGCTATAGTACACTAGAAGAGTAGGGGAGTTCTCAGTAGTATCTTGGCCAGTGTTTGTCCCACAGCAATCATGAGCTGAATGCTGGTAACAGTGGTGCAAAATTGGCTAAGGAATAGGAGGAGGAAAACAATGGTAATTGGGTGTTTGGCCGACAAGAGAGAATAGGTTTGTATTAGAACTAATCCTGGTCTCATTTTACATAGGTGACCAGGAATTGGGAATAGGTAGTGTTACTTCAGAAGTCTGCAAATAATACTACTTACAACATGCTCACGCTTCGTAAGCCTAACAGAAGCACACTTTTAAAAGGGTTTGATAGGGTAGACACTGAGTGGGTGTTTTTGCTGGCTGGGCAACCTAGAACAAAAGAACATGGTCTCTGGGTAAGGGGTCAATTATATAAGACAGAGATGAGGACTTACGAATCTTTAGAATTCTCCACATCAGCGTTGAGGATGTGCCATTACTGAAAAATACTGAAGGCCAAGCCTGACCGATTTTTGGTCTCTGAATTGAGGGATATAGGGAGAGGGTGGGAAATTGGAGTCGGAGACACAATGTTCAAGCAGGGTCAGATTACTCCTGCTCCTTTCTAATGCTCTTGGGAACTTCACAAGGGTACAGACAGACTGGTAAAATGGGCAGATACATCACAGATGAAATTACTCTGGGCAATTGTGAAATGATGCACTAACAAATAATATGGCAAGCAATGCTATCTAAAATGCTGCAAGAACAAAGGGACACAGGCTTTGTACTCAAATATTTGAAGACAAAATGGCAATTTGAAGTTAGTCAAGGAAAGCTCGTGGGATATTTGGTTTTACAAATAGGGGAACAGAATTTCTGAAACTGGAATTAGTGTTAAACCTTTACAAATCTCAAGTTAGCCTCAGCTATCTGGGCACTGTACTTTAAGGACATCAGGGTCCTGAAATGGGTACAAAGGGGCCTCAGCACCACTTAAGCCATAGTCCATAGAGGGTATACACCTCTGTAAGCCAACATGATTGTATGGCCTAATAGGCACCATTCTGCACCAAGCTAGAAACAGGTAAGCTTCCACGAACTAGCACAGCCAGTATGGAGATTCATTGTTTAATCAACCATATCATCTTCACCCAAGTCATCAAGCACACTGAGCTAACTGACCCTCTCAGATAGGGATGAGGGAATTCAAGTACATGGAGTGATGAGAGGAAGCAGGGATTGTTTTCTTTATTGTAGAGGACATTAAAGGGGAATCCTCAGATAGGCATTCAAATTTATGAGTGGCTTCGATACAGTAAGTAGAAAGAAACTAAATCCTTTGGCAAAGGAATGACAACCAGAGATCCAAGACTGAAAATAACCTCGGAGATATCACAGAGGATTGATAAGATCTGAATGCACTGCCCGAAAAGGTGGTGGAATAAGGTTGGCCACGTACTGAAGAAAATTTGCCAGGTGATCAGGGGTAAAAAAAAACCTGAATTTGTCAGTCCTTTGAAAGAGCCAACACATGCAACCCCTACTATTTCCAGCTTTTCACCATTTACAAATACTCTAATGGACCATTAGGTCCAAGCAGCAAGGTAAATGACCAGCTCAATATTGACTTAGCTGACAAAGAAACACTGACCTTCCTGCTCTTTTTCCCGATAGTGTTATTGGATTTTTACACCTTTCCAAGAGGGGACAGCTGGAACATTCAGCCCCATTTCCTCCAAATTTCATTGGGTTGGTAGTTTCAGTTTTACAAACTATATTCTTCATTTATGAAAAGGAGTAAAACAACTCAAACAGGAAACTGCCCAAGCTTCCCTACACTAAATCCCACAAGTATAGGACATAGTTTTAGCCATGTCTTTGCGTAAAAGAAACAGAAGGGTTCGCCTCCTGATACACAATTAACACTTTGACATAATTACTAAAAGAATACTCACGGCCTGTGTTTTCAAACAACACTTTGTCATTTAGTCCAAGCCTCAACTCTGGCATGCCCGATAGAAATACTCTCATTTTGATAGAGCCTACTATTTCACTACGTAGTACATTTCCATTAGCACTAACCTAGAGGGAGAGAAAAGAAGATGACAATAACTGCAGAACTGATTCACGTGGATTTCCATTTCAAAATAAGTGTATAAAAGGTTTTCCTAGTGCAATCTAGAAAACCAAATCATGAAGTATTCAGGCATTGATAACTTGGGATGGCACTTCAATTAACATTCAAGAAATCAAGTTTAGCTTTTTTAATGCTCAGCAAGTTGAGCAGCATCAAAATGATAAATGGAAACTTTTTAATTCTTTTGCTGGGACTTTAAGGGCAGTCTCTACTATGCCGAGCTTTGGACAGCTGCCTCAACAAATACCCCAACTTCTACTGAATATTTACTGCCTCAGAATGACATCTGTTGCCTGCATTTGTACCTTTTCAGATGGTATTACCAATTTATAATCAGCAGTTCTGATTACCAGTACTGACAGGCTGAAGCAGGATTCTTACAGCTTGTATATTATCCAATTAGCGAGGGGCAGAATCATAACAAGGATTCAGAAGTGAGTGCACTCATCCACTGTAGAAAGCTGCCGTGATACTACTAAAAAATGTTTTTACATCCCATACACCCTAAGGTATCAATGTTCCCTTTAAAATGTTGTTGTGTACAGCCCATAGTATTAGCCTGCAGCTTCTTTAAATTTCACAGCACAGCTGCACATGCCTCATATTTGTGACGAAGTAGCAGGCACAGCTCAATGGAAAACATTTGCATCTGTATGTCATCCACAGTTCCTTGGCCAAGTAGATAGACCAAAGTGGGGGGAAAAGCCACGAGATCACTTGAAATGCATACATGTGGCCCATTTAAGTGAAACAGTGAAATAGCTTGGAAGCAGGTCTCAGCACTCTTTTAAGGGATGATCTATGGGCCATAAAAAGGCTTAATTAACAGCAAAGCCACTCATACTGAAAGATCTGAACGTTACCAATGCCTGGTGCTTCAATCAATAATGCTGCTCGTTTTCACAGATTTGAGTTTTCTCTCCTCCCTCTCCCAAACGAAATGGAAGTCTTCAATGTTGCTAAGCATAACTGGTCCATGGAGAACGAACTTACCAATAGGTTGACAGATTCAATAACATCAAGAAATACTTCATTTTTCCGATACTTAATCCCCTCTGATCTCCAAGATACAGCATTAGTAACTGTTGCTGGTGGACGGGGAGCCCCAGTGTCCAGCTTATGACCTTCCTGTGTGATGTACCTAAGATGGAATGAACACAGGTTACAGATTCATCCAATAAAGGGCAACTTAGCAACTGACACCCAGGTGTTGAACTTCTACAGCAGTCACATTTCTTCAAACTAATTACAGCACTGTTTCCAGTCCTAACACTGTTGGTGTTGAATGGGTAAATATTGCTTGGATTTCACAAGTCAGTAGCAATATATAGGCATATCCCACTGATTGCATTTAAAACTATACTCTTTTGTTGCCTGCAGCAGCAGTAGATTGCTCTCCTGGCTGCTGTGTGGATTCATTGGCAGGGTGAGCAGAGCCCTGTGGCATAGCACAATTCTGGAATGCCATTTCTCATCTGATGTGAAGAGCTGAAGACAAGCCCCTCGAGGCTCACCTTCGGCCTAATGATAAAATAATTACAGACTATTACTCAAATGTTTTCTTCAGCGAATTTCTAATTTGAGCGATCCCTACGCCAGCACCTTCCCACTGCCCAACCAGCAGCCCCTACTTTTAGCTCTGCTCACCCATTTGTTTCCCCTTGTGGACATCCCAGCCCAACTCTCATTCACCGATCCTACGCACCACAGTTTTGCTCTCCCCCAATTCACTGTTACTGGGACCTCAAAATCCAGGCCTACGTTTTGCTAAAAACAGAAAATGCTGGGAATCTCAGCAGGTCAGGCAGCATCCGTGGAGAGAGAGGGAGCAAGCCAAGTTTGAGTCTAGATATCTCTTCACCAATACTAGCAATTCCACTGCGCCAGCAAGCTGCCCATGCGATTCAAAGAGGGAAGTTCACCATCACATTCTCAAGGGCAACTTTTCCAGCAGTACCCACAGCTCAAGAATTATTCTCTACTTCAACATGGTAAGACATCGGGGCCAGAAACTATGCACTTTGGAACTTATCATTACAAACACTGCATTCCGTTTTGGGGGCTTTTCTGAGGGGTTTGGATAAACTTTATTTCACTTTGGAGCAGCAGGATGGGTTTGCTAGAGTGGCAGAAGACAAGAAGTGGCATTCACTAAAGGGTCACTTAGACAAGTCCAGAAAGAGCTCTCAGACCTGGTGGGTGGTCTCATTAAAGAGTACTGTGAAATGGCCAGACAGTAACTGCAGCCAACCATCCAGAGGAAAACAAACTATTACTGAGTAACAGCATTATGGAAAAGGGAAGGAGTACCTGCACTTCATTAGCAATTATTTTCATTGGCAAATGGCAACTTCATTTTAAAAACTATTCACTCAGCAAATAATATGCCACTATTGCATCCTGTGACAAAACAGTAATAACCAGAAGAATAAAAGAAAAACGGAAAGGGGCAGAGTAAAATGAACAAATAATCTGCAATGTTTATATTCTTTATGACGAAGCAATACCAATTAACGATGTAAATGAAAGCCATGGTATTTGGGGCGGATTTTTGCCCCTAACCAAAAACAAATACAACTTCAACACTACAGAAAAGCAATTCCAGGTTTACATTAATACACATAGGATGTACACAAACCCACTGATATCACAAGATTTTCTATTTGCAATATTCCTATCATGGTTAGGGGAAAACTACAACATCCGGCCTGTGCCAACTCTCACAGAATGATCTGCATTATCCCCATTTCTCCGTATTTGCCTAATATTTTTATAATGTTTCAACAAACATTCATCTTCTTCTTTCCCAAAAGTTACAGGATTGTTTCCAGTTTCCAGATCTAAACAAATTGCTCAAGGGAAAAGAATCTTAACCGGTCTCCTTGTCTGCCCTGCGATTCATTTAAATCAGCTGTCTCTGATCACCAATACCAGAACAAGTGAAAATCGTCTTTATTTTTTCTCCTCTCAAAGCTCTGGAATTTTGGACATGTCAGATCTCCTGTTAACTTTCTCTGTTCTATTCTCAGGAGTGCTATCCTTTGTTACAGTTGCTAATTCTGGTTGGATGCACTTCCATAGGTGTCATTACAGGATGCCCAGTCTCCAAATGCCCCACCCTTGGTATTCAATTCCCAAAGTTTCTGGGCCACATTTGGAGGGTTGATAGACTCACATTGTGCCAGTACCCTTCAGATCAAAAGGAAACAAGGACAAGAGGATTAAAAGCAGTAAGCCGCCCTATCACCTCTGCTTCCTGTAGCCAGCTCTCATTATTATTGGATAACCTCCTCAGACATGCAACAGCAGTGAAGCTTTCAGAACCCGAGCCAGACAGGTTGGTTTGCTGCCTTCAACATCTAGAGTCCATAAGTGGTTGCAGCCACATGCCAAAGGGTATTGCTTGGCCAGTTCAGTTGTTGCTGAAAGACATTCTCAGGCAAGAAAGGCAGAGAGTATGATCAGTGGCCATTAGTCAGCGCAGTGAAGTGGGAGCTAAAAACCAAGCAGTGGGAAATGAAACAGTTGCACGAAGAATGTGGACTAGTCCAGGTAAAGTGAAATCTAGATAGAGCAAAATCAGGCAAAAATCTAAAATCAAATCACACAGGAACAAAAACAGAAGTGGCTGGAAAAGCTCAGCAGGTCTGCCAGCATCTGTGAAGAAAAAAATCAGTTAACGTTTCAGGACCAGTGACCCTTCCACAGAAGGAAGTCTCACAGACTGGGACAGGTGACTAAAAGATTAAACAAATAAGTAGGGAATTCCAAAACTTAGGACCCTGGGTGCCAAAGGTATTTGTCAATGATGAATTATGGAGAAATGACAATCGGGGTACACAAAGTTAGAACTGCAGGCTGCAGGGGCATCAATAGCTCACAGCATTGTATGGTTGGACTAGGGAGATATAGAGAGGAGTGAAGTCATTGAGGAACCTGAAAGCAAAGACAGGATTTCTTTTCTTAAAAAAAAAAAAGGCACACATTTCTATAGTGAAACAACGGTCTCCTGAAATAGCTTAAGAGTCCAACACATTGCTGTGTGTCTGGAATCACAAGCAGTCCAAACCAGGTGTAACTTCCTTCCCTGAAGGTTATTACTGAACTTGATATGTTAACAACAATTCAGCAGTTTCATTATTAATAAGGGGATAATGCTTTATTCCAGAGTTATTAATAAATAAAATTTAAATTCCCCTAGCTGGTGTGATGGCATTTAAACTCATGTACTTGAATGATCACTCTACACCTCTAAACTAGCGGTCCAGGAACATCACCTCTATGGCGCTACACCATTGACATGTAGATCAGTGAACAGATGGCCGAGCACAAACAGGACTTGTGCAAACAGGCAGCAGAGTTCTAGATAAACTCAAGGATATGGAGGGTGGATTAGGTCTGGACGAAATCAAAGTCAGGCATGAGGACAAGCTGGCAGAGAGAGATCAACACACTGCCAATGTGGCCATGCCCAGAAACAGATCAGCATTGTTTCTCACATCACCAAATTACAAAGGTCTGCTTTAAAGGTGACCAAACAGCCAGGGCAATACTGGGGCACTACAACTGACCTTGAAGAGTTGGGTCTTTGGCCCATCCATGCTTCAAGGCTCTCAAACTTTTGCTCATAATCACAGTGTCCAACTGTATACCATCCCTGACTGTCTGAACTTTGAAACCTGGTAAATAGCTGACTTCAAACCTAACTCCAATGCAAAAGATTCATCCATTCTCATCCTCCCATCCATGAGGAGGAGGAGGTAAAAACATCACCAGCCATAACCCTAGATTGAATTCTGTCACAACTTTTAACATGCATTCTGGGAGGTTTCCTCATTAGCTGAAGTGGCAATAAAATCTTATCCTGTTAACAACTTATGGATCACAAAATAGAATGCTGTAACTCCAAACAGGATGTTGCACTCTCTGGTTCAGAGGCTGTTTGCAAATTGCATTCCTGTGTCACAGCAGTGCGGCCTGCTGCACATGATCAAGTGGCCATTTGGCTCTGGCAACATGATCCACTTTAGTGCATGTAGCTGCACAAGAGTGTCTTGTAAAGGGTTAATGTGAATGTAAATTAGATATCACTCAGAACTGATACAAGATCACATGACCACTAGGAACCAGCTCTCCCGTAGCCTTTGTATACAGTTAGTGGTTACAGACTCTAAATAAAGAGGTATGTTTGACCTTACATCAAAAAGATTCCTTTAATATTTACCGATGTCTCTCTCGAACTCAACTACAGTGTTTACAAGGAAGCCATTTATAAAGTAATAGATGCTTTAAAATCTTTAAAAATTCACCTGCACCGATTTGACAGTTAAGAAAATAATCCATACCCTTGTACCAGTGGAGCAGTAAAGTTGACTTTTTGGGTCAGGACCCTTCTTCAGGGTCCTTTTTCTGAAGAACAGTCCCCACCTGAAACTTTCCTGCTCCTCTGTTGCTGCCTGACCTGTGTTCCACCAGCTCCACACTGTGTTGTCTCTGACTCCAGCATCTGCAGTTCTTGCTATCTCCATACCCTTGAACCATTTGTTACAATTCTTAACCTTCTCACTTCAGCTTTTAAAATCTTTTCATTCTCAAAAATTGTTTTGGCATGAAGTACCTCTGTGGTAAATGCTGCATCATTAATTTAAGCGTTGAATCAGATACTCTAATTTAATAATGGAGCTTCTCCAACCATTAACTTTGACATATCTTTCAAATAAAGAGCATGTTGGGAACTGCATATTCAAATTCATTAATGCTGACCTTTTAAACAACTAGGTAATGAGGTACTTTATTATTTATCAGGAAAATTCAACAGAAAGATGTCTGCATAGGAGGAGGCTCATGCAGAACATAAACATTACCAAAGATCATTTGAGATGAATGCCTGTTTCTGTGCTGTATATAATTGTAAATAATAAGCATAAAAAATTAACTGCAGTGAGGAATTAAACATATTTACAGAGGTAGCACACACGTATAAATTAACCCTGCAAATCAGAGATGAGTTTTTTTTTTTAAATTCATGCACGGGATGAGGCCATCGCTGACTAGGCCAGCATTTGAGTAGTTATCCAATAGATCCATACTGGCTAATGTTGAATTTAGCAAAGTGGTGTAGCTCGTGACAGTTACCATGTGGAAACTGGAAACCTCAAGGATAGGGAGGGAAAACAGTATTGAGGATCCAGTGGAACAATACAAATTTAGCAATTAATCAATCAAACAAAAAGATCATGGATTCTTTCTTTAAAAAATGTTAAGAATTTTTGGGTGTATTTACCTCCTGGCTGATTACCATTTATCCTGGAGCAATATACCAATAAATACTAAGTCACTTACTCCTGCAGGATCTTGCTGTCTGTAGTCTGTGGGTAACCAAAGTCCATTAACTCATCAAGTAGCTCATAGATTATAACAAAGTTATCACGAATACTTTCTTCTTCCAGCTCTTTAAAATACTCAGAAAACACCTGGAAAGTCAAGGGGATAGAAATGTCAATGTAGATTCACCATGACCCCTACAGTTCAAGCTTTAAGGTAACAATGAAGCTACAGAAACAACACCTTTCACTGAAGGTAGGAGAATGTAAACTCAAGCTTGCAACTCCCACATAACAGTTTCCAAACTCCACCAAGCAGAAATAGACTGGGAAAGTAACAAAAGAAGACAAGGTCAACCAAAGCCACACATGCCTTGTTTACAGAGGTAGCTGATTGTGTCATTCCATTCAGGGCTAGGTAATTTTAGTTGATGCAGGGAACTCTAATAGAGTCAGTTATCTCAACCAGTCTCTTAAAAGCAAATCTGATAGATAGCCAGAATGTCACTAGCTTGTGCCAAGCTAGTTAATCTCATTCGCCTGCAGGCTGTTTATTTAGAATCAGGGGTTAGAGTTAATAAATTTGAGGTTTTACAATTGAGACTGAAGTACGGGTGTTTCCGTGCTCCCACTCCTGAAGGACATTAGTCTGTGGAACTCTCTTTCGCAGACAACACTGGAAGCTAGGTCATTAAAAATGCTCAACAACGAGTTGGATAGATTTTGATCTGCAAAGTCATCAGAAGTAGACAAACGTATGCAAAGTCATAATGAAAGGAACTTGCAAGAAAAGGATTTGCGGCTGATTTCATTCCTCACCATCTGGCCTGGAATTCATCTACTGACCTGTTACAAATTTAGAAGTGCCTCGTGATGTTTGACAGCACAATTACACATTTCAGATATTTAATAGAGCTCCAAAGTTCTCAAAATTAACTGGACAACTACCATTTCTGTAACTAAGCAACAAACTGTTGTTTGAAATTACATGTTTCAGAGGAGAACATTTGCACTCTTTGTGGATGAATAACAGGATACAGAGGGAGTCTTCCAGCCTGTTTAATTCCACCCATGTAAACCAAGTTTGGAAACACACTGGTGAAACATTTAAAAAGGAAATGGGAAGGCTGCTGATTCACCAGAGCAGCAAGAGATTTTCGGGATGAGAGGAGTGTTTGGGGGGGTTCAGGATGAAATGAAGAATTGCACAGTTTGCATCTAGAAGAGAAAAGGAAAAGCAGCAAGTAGTAAAACCAATACCCTCACCTGAACTACCTTATAAAGGAAAGCAAACACCAGAGAGACACAGGCATTCTTCTTGGATGTTGCAACAACTGCAGAGATTAGAGTCAAGGCATTTAACCAAATGGCCATAACTGCTTACACCGCCCCAACACCCCCGCCAAATAACTGGAACCATGTAATCACCTGGGAGAGAATAAAAACCATCTATTGAATTTTCAAATATTGAGTGCAGTAAAATAAGAAAAGATACTGTGCTCAATATCAGATTATAAAGAGAACACATTGCAATCTGCACAGCACGAGGGTTGGTCTCACTTTAATATGGGAGCAAAAACAATTGGAAAGTTCTGTGGTTACGGGCAAAGTCTAGAGAATCTATTGACAAACAGCACAGCTGAGAAGAGATAAGGAAATGTTTGGTCATAATGCTATAGCAAGAAAGGCAATGAGGTAAGGTTGGTGGATGAACTGGCATGAGGAAAGACAGCACAATAGTTGGAGGGGGCAGGGGTTGCATGGATGGGATAGAACACCCTTGTATCTATCTTGTTAAACATTCAATAGTAACATAACTAATTGGCAAATGAGTCATCAACAGAAGTCAGAAAGTTCGTCAGTCTGTATGCACTAAATGGCAGGGTATAACTAGGGGTATATTCCAGAATCCATACCGGGAACACTACTTATAAATACAATTAAAGCAATGTGGAAAGAGGAATAGAGCTACATATCTAAATATGCCGACAACTGTCACTGAAAAAGTACAGCAACTAATGTGGGTAGCAGGTTACCAAGGAACACTGATAGATAAGATGAGTCAGCAAAACCGAGGCAAAAAAAATAAATCAATGTGGGAGAGCACAAGATCATTCACTGTGGTTCAAAGCAAGATAGATCAGAATATTACCCGAACAGTGACAAGTTAGGAACTGTACAGGAGCAGATTTAGGAGTTCAACCAAAGCTAAGTTACTGAACAGGTGCAAAAGTAAATTTGAAAAAAGGCAAATGGGATATCGCCTTTCATCTCAAGAGGGTTGAATACAAAGGGATTAAATGATAGGGTAAAAATAAATAAGTTATCTTCTTTATTGGGACAGTCTACAACAAGGGAGCATTTTAAAATTAGACCTAGTTGTTATGGATGCTATCAGGAAACACTATTTCACATTTTTACTGGCATTCATCCATCCATCCATAAACAGCAAACAATCTATTTCAAGTGGGGTGCCTTTACAAGGTACATCTTTGCTGACGGTCAATTCTTGAAGTAGTATACTACACATCAAGCCAACAGGCTCTGCGGATTTGCCTCTAAGTTAGCAACAGTGCCAAGCTACTTAAGCCACTGATCATCGAAGTGGTGGATGCCAGCCCACAGGTGGTTTGCCATTTTCTTCCATCACAGTTCCCAAGTACAATAACCAATGTTCAGGGGCTTCATGTCAAGCTTGCAAGCATCCTCAAAGTGAAACTCTGGGATTGCACTGGTTATCAGAGCAGAGAAGGTCCTTGGATATATGGTCATCTTCCATTCTCAAAATAGCCCTGAGCCAATGAAGCCACCACTGTTTCATGAATGCTAACAAATGTGGGAGCTCAGCCACATTCATGTACTTGTCTTGCTAGGACATGATGTGCTGCAAAGATGGAAACTGTTGAAATTTTTTTTTTTTTTTTTAAATTTACGAGTGGGTAAAAATCTTGAATCCTATCATTAAGAATTCTAGCTTTGGAGTCAATTGAAATTTTCCAAAAGGAGAATTGTAGATTTTTGCACAACGATATAAAAAGTTGCAGGATAGGGTGAGTAGCCAGAGTAAAGATACAGATCAGCCATGACCTAAGCAAATGGCAAATTAGATTCATGAGTGGTTGCCTACTGTTTCTATACTCCTGAACACCTTAAAATAATCAGGTGTATCCCAGACACACTTACAGAAACGGAGATCATCTCAGAATTTTCAATTTGGCATAGCCTAGTTATAATGCTCCTGATGCTGCTTGACCTGCTGTGTTCATCCAGCCCCATGCTTGTTATCTCTATAATGCAGTACATGATGCCTTTGCTGATAGGACCTTGACGAATACACAGACTTGCTAAATATTCTGAGGTCTCCTTCACATTTAATCCTAAACAGGTCATTTCAAACTCAAAGTAAGTACAGAAAGTTGGCTGCTGACAAAATTCAATAACTTAATGTTCCTCGTGCAGTATCAAAATCCTCTCATTTGACAACAAGTCTTCATTAAACAAGAAAATTCAATACAATTCATTTTAGCTAGTCTCAACTTGACTGAGGCCAAATGAGAATTGAGACATTGTGTACCAAAGGCAAAAGCTCGGTAAGTGTAACTAAAACTACATTCTCAATGACTCAGACTGACTCATAAATCCATCAAGAAACAGGCACAAGGGAGAGTAAATATTGCAGAGAAGGTAAGCCAAGTAGTTTAGTTGCTAATCAATTTGTTCTATGCTACATTGGGAGATTTGGTATCGAGGCATGTGTACAATACCTGCCAAAGACTGAGATGTACATCGTTGATGCTAATTATTGTTGATTTGCAATTTGACTGCATTCAAACAGTAATTTAAAAAAAAATGCAGGACTCAGACACACCAAAGAGACCTATTGTGCCCCAAGCTTTCTGATCTAAAAGTTGGGCATACTGTCGATTCTGGACAGGTCTGCTTGTACAAACAAAGTAAATTAGCACTGGACCCTTCACAAGGGTCTTTGTTATTTGCTAAATGTGAAAGCTCTCTTCCCAGAGTGACTGCTTGCCAGCACAAGATCCCACACCTGTGAGCTTTAAGAGCAATGCTGAGAACCAGGTTTCCAAAGGATACGATATAAATTGTTGTGTTTGATCCACATGAATCGAACCACTCCATGTGACAGGATTGGCGTGAGGGAGCACTCTTCCTCTTTCTCCATCAGAATAGACATGAAGTGTTCAATTTCCGACATCTCCACATCTCCCCGATAATTCCGGCAAATCAGGACCTGATAAACAGAAGAAATAGTTATTTTGTATATATGACGTACAATTCTTTAAGGAAGCAGGGTGATTAAATTATGAGAATAATTATGTGCAACAGGGCAGCTTCACAAATGAACACAGTGTCAACCAGTGAGATGGAATTTGCGTATTTCCAAAACCTAAAGCTAACACGGGTAACTTTCAAGTCAAGTGCAGTACAGCCAAATGTAGATCTAAGTTCCTCCACCCAGGTCCAACTTCAGATAGGCATCATATACAACAAAGACCACACCATCCATTCTGTGACTTATAAATGAGAGTGCCAAAGTATGGGCAACCTTACACAGAATTTACAACACAACAGGCCATTCAGTCCAATTAGCTTAAAGTACTGCAAAGGATTCTCCTCCTATTCCAATTACCTCTTCTAATCCTTCCCCTGTGTCTCCTTACTATCTTCCAGATGTACACATCAAACCTCCCCTGAAATGCATCGTTGCTATCTGCTTCAAGAACTCTGTGGTACCAAGTTTCACGTTCTCACCTTACTCACTGTGAAGAAGGTCCTCCATTAATGGCCATCATGCTTATTCCAGAGTCTCTGTAATCCATTTTACACAGTCACTAAAAAAAGCAGAGTTCTTACGCCTCCAACCGAAATAAACCACCTTGCACATTGCTGAAGAAGTTTCATTTGTCACTGATCCACCCAATGTGCAAATCTGTCCACAGTTTATTATATTTTGGCGCAGAATCCACATTACATCTACACTCCCACCACTTCTAAATTTTAGTGTTAAAGTAAATGGAGAACAGAGGAGTGATTTAAATTTAAAGTTTCCCAATGGGAGGTAATGGCCTAATGTTATTATCACTGGACTGTTAATCCAGAGATCCAGGTAATGTTCTGAGGACCCAGGTTTGAATCCCGTCATGGCAGATGATGGAATCTGAATTCAATAAATATCTGGAATTAAGAGTCTAATGATGACCAATCCATTGTTGATTGTTGGAAAAGCCCACCTGGTTCACTAATCAAGGAAGCTGCCGTCCTTACCTGGTCTGGTCTACATGTGACTCCAGACCCCAGCAATGTGGTTGACTCTTATGGACAATAAATGCTGGCCCAGCCAGTGATGGCCTCATCCCATGAATGAATAAAGGAAAAAACTAAACATTGCTCTCAGAAAACGGCAACACTGGGACTGAACAGGCTGGTCTAACAAATAACTTGTAGCCATGAGATGGTTAAAGACAGGGTATAGATTTGCTACTCTACTATGGACCAGGAATGCCTCAATTTGATCTTTCTGCTGAAATACTTGTTCTAACTGTATTCAGAATAGGAAAGTAAAAAGCCAGGCTAAGAAAAGCAAAATAAAAATACAAGGCAAACAATTTTTAGAACAATTTAATTAGTGGTAAATAGAACTACACAAACAAGCAATCAGCAGATCATTTCCTGCTAAACCACTAGTAATTATATCCTAACCTCAACTACATAATCTCAGCTAGGTACATCACTATTCAAGGAACACAAACAGTCATTACAAAGGATTGCAGATTCACATTATTCCCTTATTTCAAAAGAGGCTCAAAACGTAAATTCTGTTTTTACTTAATCTAGGAGAGCAGGTGGAGCAGAAGAAAATGTTTAATGCACATTCAATAGTTTTATAGTGCCTCATGTCACTAACAGCTGTAGGAAGCCAATGACAGTCAGGGAGTTCTGGCCTGCAAAACACATCCATTGCCAAAACAAAGGATTAAGCAAAGCAATAAATTTTACTAAATTTAGCTAGAAAATAATCTGATCTGATTACAAGCACCTTTTGCAGGTTGTAGAGGGATAGAGTCTAGATTACAATACAACGATGACAATCCAGTTTTCTATTGATGCTAATATAATGAAATCTTACAAGGGGAAAAAAAAATCAATAAAGGTGATGATATTAAAGCAATTCATCAAAAGCTAAATTTTTTTTTAAAAAGTGGGTTTTAAAAAAATTAGCTTTTCAGGAAAAGAGAAGCTTGAGAGTTTAGTGCTAAGGTAGATGAAGGCACTTAAAAATTATGGTAGAGTACTGTAGAAAAACGTAGGGCTAGAATTAGCATCAGGCAGAAATCTGGAGAGTGTAGGCTGTAGGACGTTACTGAGCACTGGTTCGCCATCCCTAATTTCCCTTGAACTGAATGGCTTGTTAGGTGAATTCAGAGAGCAGTTAAGAGTCAACCATTGCCGTCAGTCTGGAGTTACAGGTAAGATCAGGTAAGGATGGCAGATTTCCTTCCCAACAACACATTAGTGAAGGAGATGGGTTTTCAAGCGAAGAGATGATAATGGTGACAATTACTAATCCTGTAGGATCTGAATCCACATTTCCAAGGCATTAACCTGAGCTTCTGGATTGCTAGTCCAGTTACATTACCATAATGCCACTATCTCCCCTCAATGCTTAATGAAACAATAGATATAGAACAGCAGTTACGAACAGGAACTTGATTTGATCTCCTATCTGACATCTCACCTCCTTTCCACTGAGGAAACCCTCAAGCTCCTTTAGTTCCCCCTTAGCCATAACAAATCTCATAATTCAGTGCAGGCCTGAGATTAATTCAAGATTTTCACAGTCTGTAGGTTTCGGTATCATATTGCAAGTTTACCATGCTTAATATTTGTACATCTGGTCCAGGCAAGGGATACTATACATTTCTGCACATTTGCATGCACCAGCCAGAGAAGCGAGGGTGCCTTTACAGCAGAACAAACAGTAAAGTATTAAGAATGCTGGAAATCTAAAGTAATACTTGCAGAAAATGCTGGGAATACTCAGCATCTGCAGAGAGAGAACAAATTTCAGGTCAATGACCCTTGGACGATATCTGTGCAGTGTACATCAGTCGACTGAAAACTACAACAGAAAATGCTGAAGTGAAGGCCAAAGAGATCTAATGGAGAGGTTTAAAACCACTCATGATTGAGTTAGAGAGGACACAGATTTGTGATTGGAAAAGCAGAAATGACAAGAAGAACACATTCACAATTAGGATTTGGAACATGCTACACAATAGGGAGAAGAATACAGATCCAATGGTAGCCTTCAAAAGGGAACTGAATAAATGTTTGGAGGAGGGAAAAATGCAGCACTACGGGAAAGCAACTGAGGGAAACAGGACTAAGCAGACTGCTTCTTGAAAGAGTTAGTACTGACTTGATGGATCAAAGGATGTTAGTCTCTGCTGTACTATCCTGCTTCTGTGAGAACCTGGATCACTCAAAGATTCTTAGAACATGAACCTTACAATGGCACATTTTTAATAAAAGAAATTATATCCAAGGTTTCAATGACTAAACCATCTTATCCACTCTTTGTTTACTTCTTCAACCGTGGATCTAACCCTCTCTCTACTGACCCCTTCTCCCGCCTCCAACACAAGCCCTCCTCCTGGACACCACCCCAAGGCCTCCTACCCACCTTCGACCTCTTCGTCTCCAACTGCCTTCGAGACATCAATCGCCTCAATCTCTCTACCCCTCAAACACTCCAACCTCTCCCCCGCAGAACGTGCAGCCCTCCGCTCCAATCCCAACCTCACCGTAAAACCCGCGGACAAGGGAGGTGCAGTTGTCAAATGGCGCACTGACCTCTACATCGCAGAGGCCAGGCGCCAACTCTCCGACACCACCTCCTACCGCCCCCTGGATCATGACCCCACCCCCAAGCACCAAACCATCATCTCCCAAATCATCCACCACCTCATCACCTCAGGTGACCTCCCACCCACAACCTCCAACCTCATCGTTCCCCAACCCCGCACTGCCCGCTTCTATCTCCTTCCCAAAATCCACAAACCTGAATGCCCTGGTTGACCCATTGTCTCCACTTGCTCCTGCCCCACCGAACTCATCTCCACCTACCTAGACCCCATTTTCACCCTCTTGGTCCAGGAACTCCCTACCGACATCCGTGACACCACCCACGCCCTCCACCTCCTCCAGAACTTCCAATTCCCCAGTCCCCAACACCTCACTTTTACAATGGACGTCCAGTACCTATACACCTGTATTCCCCATGCAGATGGCCTAAAGGCCCTCCGCTTCTTCCTGTCCCACAGACCTGACCAATCCCCCTCCACCGACACCCTCATCCGCTTAGCCGAACTCGTCCTCACCCTCAACAACTTCTCTTTCAATTCCTCCCACTTCCTACAGACAAAGGGGGTGGCCATGGGTACCCGCATGGGCCCAAGCTATGCCTGCCTCTTTGTCGGTTACGTGGAACAATCCCTCTTCCGTACCTACACTGGCCCAAAACCCCACCTCTTCCTCCGTTACATTGATGACTGTACCGGCGCCGCCTCGTGCTCCCACGAGGAGCTCGAACAGTTCATCCACTTCACCAACACCTTCCACCCCAACCTGAAGTTCACCTGGACCATCTCTAACACCTCTCTCTCCTTCCTGGACTTCTCGGGCTCCATCTCGGGTAACCACCTAGAAACCGATATCCATTTCAAGCCCACCGACTCCCACAGCCACCTAGAATACACCTCCTCCCATCCACCTTCCTGCAAAAATGCCATCCCCTATTCCCAATTCCTTCGCCTCCGCCACATCTGCTCTCAGGATGAGGCATTCCACTCCCGTACATCTCAGATGTCCTCATTCTTCAAGGACAGCAACTTTCCCCTGCAGTGGTCGAGAACGCCTTCGACCGTGTCTCCCGCATTTCCCACAATTCATCCCTCACACCCCGTCCCTCCAATAACAACCAAAAAAAATCCCCCTCGTCCTCACGTACCCCACCAACCTCCGGATCCAATGCATCATCCTCCGACACTTCCGCCATCTGCAATCCGACTCCGCCACCAAAGACATTTTTCCCTCCTCACCTTTGTCTGCTTTCCGGAGGGACCACTCTCTCCATGACTCCCTTGTCCGCTCCACACTCCCCTCCAGCCCCACCACACCCGGCACTTTTCCCTGCAACCGCAGGAAGTGCTACACCCGCCCCCACACCTCCTCCCTCACCCCAATCCCAGGCCCCAAGAAGACTTTCCACATCAAGCAGATGTTCAGCTGCACATCTGCCAATGTGGTATACTGCATCCGCTGTACCCGTTGTGGCCTCCGCTACATCGGGGAAACCAAGCGGAGGCTTGGGGACCACTTTGCAGAACACCTGTGCTCAGTTCGCAACAAACAACTGCACCTCCCAGTCGCGAACCATTTCAACTCCCCCTCCCATTCCTCAGACGACATGTCCATCATGGGCCTCCTTCAATGCCACAGTGATGCCACCC
>JAHRHZ010000132.1:3664598-3711236 GCA_024137785.1 Ginglymostoma cirratum
AGGAGAGCGGGGGGGGGGGAGGGAGAGGAGAGCGGGGGGGGGGGAAGAGAGGAGCGCGGGGGGGCGGGAAGAGAGGAGAGCGGGGGGGGGGAAGAGTGTAACTTGCCCACCCTGACCCCTTCACCCGTGGGAAGAGAGGATGCTGGGTAATACCCTGTCCGCGCATGCTCCTCACCTTCCCCTTCAGGTCCAGCACATAAACGGCCGAAGCCGACATCTTCCCGCCACCGCCTCCTCACTCCCCTCGATCTATCACTGCTCCTGCTGCTGCCACCGCCGCCGCTATCCGAGGCCGAGATGTCCGCTGGGCCGGCCTCCCTGCCGGGAACAACAGCAAGCTAAAAAGGGAACTCCCCACTCCGACCCGCTATCCGAGCAGCGGCGTCACCATAACGGTAGCGTCACATCCGGGCACGCGGCAACAACGCACGCTCTGATTGGCCGATGCCCTGTGAAGCCGTTCAGGGGCTGGCCTTTGCGCCCCGATCACGTGCTGGCGGCCGTTAAGCGTCTTAACGGCGTCGTACAGCCACCGGAGTTTGTATTGACCTAGAGCAAGCAAGTTTCCGAGGAATAGACTTCAGAGGGAATTGTATCAACAGAATGCTGCAAGGAAACATGGGTTTGGTGGTAGTATTCTGATAGAGGTAGCAAAAATAACCAAGGATGGCCATGCGAATTTGTAGAGGCTGATGGGGCGGCAAGGAGCACTCTTGTCAGTTAGGCAAGGGGCAGCTGAGGGCACCAGTGGAGGAAATAGATTGGGCACATTCCCTACCCGCCACACTGAGGTAGAAAACCTGGATCGAGGGAAAAGGAAGACTTATCGGAAACATGCATGTGGCTGGTTACGCTACGAGGATGGAACAGGAGGTGGAGACTTTGAAAGGGGTACAATGTCCGCAGGAAGCGGTGTGTAGGGAAGTGTCATCGAGATAGCCGTGGAAGTCAGTGGTCTTGGAATGAGTAGTCGGTGGTAGCCTCTTTCTCTGGAAATGAAGAGCAGCCTGTGAAGGGTATGGAAGAATCCGGGAGGAACCAGGTGAAGGTGAGAGAAGTGTAGAAATTGGAAGCAGTCAGTGAAACTTTCATGTTCATGATGGGAACAGTGGGAATACCAATGGAGTGCCCACTATTACACCACCCCACCTGGGGCTGGATGCAGAGCATGCCATCTTGCTGTACATATGGTGCAGGTCGTGCTATCGGTTGGACCTGCCTTTGTGAAGAAAACTGAAGAGATTTCAGTGCAAAAATTGGCCACGACACAGTCCAAGAGTTTGGAATACGATAATGTAGAAACTTATTTAATCTGACTTTTGTTTACACAGCCACCCAACCTATCTCTCAAACTTTATCACTCCTCGTACCTTCCAACAAAAAAAATGCCTTGTAATAATGTAACACCATTTATGACCTCAAGGCATTCCAAACAAGTTGAACTCCAGTGAAGTCACTGTTGTAAAATGGTGTGTATATATAGCAGACAATTTAATCATAATTAGCATTACTACAACAACAATGTGATAATGGTCAGAAAATTCTAGGTAAATCCTGCTGCCACACTGACTCCCAAATCCTGTAATATTCCATGACTCTAATGTTAGTCCCTTCACTCTTTTCAATCTAAATTTAATCACCCCCACCCACTATTCTCTCTACATAGCCTTTAATATCCACATGACTTATGTTTAAATAGTACCTACTCTTATGGCCAGGAGAGAAATGGGTGAATCAGCTGTTTTTCTTTCAACCTCCTCAGATGACCATAGTAAAGATTTGATAATCTCTTCTAGCTCAGGGCTAAACCCCCTCTCTAACAAAAACATAGTTATCCAATAACTGCTATTATCAGTAAGGAGACAATTATGAGGTTTTCTTGTGTGAAAGAAAGAGCAATTTTATTATCTGCCTACCTTGAGAAAAATAATATGAAGATACAATGTCAAGCATATATACACACAGATGTGCAATGTTAAAAAGGGATTGCTTTTAGTACAAAAGGAGAACAAATGGGTGTCATGGTAGTTCAGTGGTTATCACTGCTGCCTCACAGCGCTAGGGACCCGGGTTCGATTCCAGCCTCGGTTTGTGTGGAGTTTGCACATTCTCCCTGTGTCTGCATGGGTTTCTTCTGGGTGCTCTGGTTTCTTCCCACAATCCAAAGATGTGCAGGGTAGGTGGAGCGGCCATGCTAAATTGTCCATAGTGCCCAGGGATGTTTAGGTTAGGTGTGTTAGATGTGGGAAATGCAGCGTGAGGGGAATGGGTCTGGGTGGGATGTTCTTTGGAGGGGCGGTGTTGACCTATTGGGCTGAATGGCCTGTTTCCACACTATAGGGACTCTATGATTCTAAAAGTGAACCTGAGAACAATGTTTAATTGATAGGAGCAAATTACCACAGATGCTGGAATCTATACTGAAAACAAGTGCTGAAGATGACAGTGGGTCAGCATCCATGGAGAAAGAGAAAGCTAATGTTTTGAGTCTGGATGACTTTTCATCAGAGCTGATGTGTGGAGGGGACAGCATTTATGCTGTAGTTTGGGGGGTTGGGTAGAGCTTGGGGGTAGTGGGTGTACACTCCATGGACGCTGTCTGACCCACAGTGATCTCCATTTGTTGTTTTCAGTGTTTAATTGATGTTCTGTATCCTCAGAAGTAGCAAATATTGCGGACGTCTGTAAGTTCTTGGCGCTGTATCTTTCTCTCCAATTTGATGTCACAAGATGCTTTGTCTTTTGAGAAGCAGAGAAAGAGAGCTGACTCCAGCTCTGCCATTGTAAATCCATCTCTCCTGCTGTACCAAAAACAGCTCCTTGGAATACAAGGGATAACACGGTGTAGAGCTGGATGAACACAGCAGGCCCAGCAGCATCAGAGGAGCAGGAAAGCTGACATTTCGGTTGAGAACCTTCTTCAGAAAAGGGTCTCGACCCAAGACATCAGCTTTCCTGCTCCTCAGCAGGCCAAGCAGCATCAGTGTTCATCCAGCTCTACACCGTGTTATCTCAGATTCTCCAGCATCGGCAGTTCCTACTGTCCTTGGAATACAAGCTGTTTTTTGTATTCTAATGTCTAATTTCATTGTTTCCAAACTTGATCATTTCAGATGATGCTTTTCTTTGCCAATACATGAAATTTATCATTCAAGTGTAATCAACATAGGAGAAAAGGATTTCTTCATGCCTGGCTTGATAGACTAGTTTTCATGACTTTTGACAAAATGTAAATTCTAGTTCAGATGATCCTGTTTATTCCCTGTTTCATAAAGATTGGATTATCTAAGTGACTAGCTGATTATTGTGGCCTTTTACAAGAGTGTTTTGTTGCCATGTTAAAACCACTTCTGTTCATGAAACTTCCAGGTATTAAAATCAGATGATGGAGTTGGAAAATCAGTAGCCCATATTTTATCACTGACTTGACACTACTCAAATTCCACTCTCTTGGTCTTTCCCATCACCCTTTAAAATGCCTTGTATTTATGTAGCACCATTTATGACCTCAAAGCATTCCAAACAAGTTGAACTCCAGTGAAGTCACTGTTGTAAAATGGGATATATAGCAGACAATTTAGTCATAATCAGCATTACTATAACAATAATGTGATAATTTTCAAGCAACCCTCTAATTCCCATGCAAAAATATTTATTATTTAGTGTCAAGTATAAGACCTAGGAGCAGAAGTAGGCCATTTACCCCATTAAGTCTGCTCTGCCATTAAACGAGATCATGGCTGATCTGATAATCCTCGACTCTATTTTCCTGTCTTTTCCTCATAACCCTTGATTCTCTTACCGATTAAAAATCTGTCTCTCTCACCCTTGAACATATTTAATGACCCAGCCTTGACAGCTCTCTGTAGTAAAAGAAATTCCACAAATCCACTATTTTAAATGTGTGACCACTTATTCTGAGATTATGCCCTTTTGTCCTAGACTCTCCCAGAAGGGGAAACAACCTCTCTGCATCTACCCTGTAAAGTTCCCTAAGAATCTTGTGTGTTTCAACAAGGTCACCTCTCATTCTTCTAAACTCCAATGAATACAGATCAACCTCTACTCAACCTCTCCTCATAAAACAGTCTCTGATATCAGCCGAGTGAACTTTCTCTGTATTGTCTCCAATGTCAGCATATCTTTTCTGAGATAAAGGGCCCAAAACTGTTTACAGGATTCTAGCTGTGGCCTGACAAGTAAATTGTACAGTTTTAGCAAAGCCTCCCTAATATTAATTTTGAAAAATGAAGAGCTGTGAATGAGGAAAAGAAGAAACAAAAACAGAAATTGCTGGGAAAACTCAGCAGGTCTGGCAGCATCTGTGACGAGAAAGCAGAGTTAACATTTTGGGTCCAGTAGTTCTTCTTCAGAACTAATTGTGTTTAGGAAAGGGTTGGTGTATATGTGGGAGATGGATTGGTGGGAGTGAGGAAGAGTAAATAATATGTGGAGATAGAACCCAGAGAAAGAGAACAACAGTTGGGCAGACGAAGAATGGGGTAAAGGTCAGCCTGGCAGCATCAATAGCTGCTAACAGGGACCATTAGTAGTTGACAATTGGTTGGGCGTGGTTGCAGCCCATATGATGACAAGGCCTGGTGTGTGAGGGCTAGGGTAAGGACATAGGAGAAGGTGCTTAGGCCCCAAAACTCTTGAACTCAATATTGAGTCCCAAAAACTGAGGAGTCCCTAAGCGGAAGTTGAGATGCTATTCCAACTACTGCTCCATTCTCTTTGAAATAAAGTTCAACAGTCCATTTGCCTTCCCAATTCCCGCAGAACTTGGATGCTAGCTTCAGAGATAATAGGAACTGCAGATGCTGGAGAATCTGAGACAACGAGGTGTACAGCTGGATGAACACAGCAGACCAAGCAGCATCATAGGAGCAGGAAGGCTGACGTTTCGGGCCTACACCCTTCGAAGGGTCTAGGCACGAAATGTCAGCCTTCCTGCTCCTATGATGCTGCTTGGCCTGCTGTGTTCAACAAGCTCTACACCTTGTTATCTTGGATGCTAGCTTATTGTGATTCCAATCGCCTCTTCTCCATTTTCATCATTGTCCGACCAGTCGGAAGTAACCACTGGCAAGACAGGCACTGGCTATTGGGGCACTTTTATTCAGACTTGTTCTGATCTAACTATGCATCGAGATAAACACATCAGAAGTTTCCAGATCAGTATCTTGTAGCAGTAGTGACAGGTGGATGTGAATTTAGTGACTGACAGCAGCTTAGTCACTGAGAGCCCCAGATTTTTATCACAGGTTTTCAGATATGTTGATCAATGTTTTAAACTTTAATTAAACTTTAATTATAATGAACTGAAACTTACTAAGCTGCTTTACCGTTTTGGTTCTGGGGTTGCATTTGTTTCCAGTTGTTAAAATGGTGTTGTAATGGAAAATAGATTGAAATCACTGCTTTAATACGTCCTCTGGCTCCCACTAAGCAATGCCACAGGAGATAAACCTATTCACAATGATAAATAGTGGTGAACAGGGCATTCTTTCTAGGTTTGAGTAGCAAGTGTAATATTGTGGTTCAATTATTTTGACAGAAATATGCCCATAAATTGTTGAACTCCAGAACCAGTTAATTGCTAGAGAGTCGTGCAGCATTTTGGGATAGATCATGAGACACTTTATATAGAAATGAAATTTCTCTATTTCCTGGTGGAAACAATATAATGAGTACCTTGTTAGCTACACCTCAAAATCAATCTGAAAGCTACAACTGTACTTGGCAAATAAAACAAGAAACCATAAGATCATAATTAATAAATCCAGTGGGGAATTCAAGAGAAACTTCTTTATGCATAATGGTGAGCATGTGGAATTCCCAATGTGCAACTGAGTTGAATAGAACAGAACCCTTTAACAGAACAGATAAGTATGCTAAGAGAGAAAGGAATTTGAAAGCATTAACAGAAACTGCTGGAGAAACTCAGCAGGTCTGGCAGCATCTGTAGAGAGAAAGCAGAGTCAATATTTCCAAACTGGTGACCTCTCTTCTGAATTTGAGTTCTGAAGAAGGGTCACTGGATTGGAAATGTTAACTGCCAGACCTGCTGAGTTTCTCCAGGACGTTCTGTTTTTGTTTCAGACTTTCAGCACCTACAGCCCTTTGTTTTATTAAAGGAATGGAATTGTCTGTTAATTGGCTGAGATAAAGTAAGGTGGAAGAAGGATCATATACAGCATAAACGTCAGCAGAGCCCTGTCGGTCAAATTTGTGAGCTGTAAGAATGTAATTGATGCAATTGCTATTAGTTCTTACCACAAGAGTGTGATCTGAGCCGGGTAGTAAAGGGCAAGAATGTATGTTTCATACTGGGGGTCTCATAGTCATTAACCTTAGGGGCAACCTGTCAGCACTTGTACTTGCCCCAGACTGTGCAGGATCAGTCAGTTTAAAGCAACTCCTGGACTAAGCATGCACAGCTACTATTTTCGGCTGTGGTCAGCTTGGCCTCAGAACAAATTTCTAACAGTACACCATTACACTGCACATAATCCAGATCTGCTCATCAATTTCCACAGATGATTTGCAAATGTTTGCAGGGAAAATTGGACTCAATGATAATTATAAGCCAGCCTTCTGACCTTTGAAACTGAGTTTGCATTATGTTAATTGTTATCTAACATTACAAGCAGACCTGCCTGCATTTGAAGGCAGAATAATCCTTCAGCTTGATATGTAAATATGCTGGGCCACATAACGGGAAAGGTTTAAAGTTCCTTTGAGCTGAGCATGAACTAGACAGCAGCTGATATAGGAACAGGAGTAAGCCATTCAGCCCCTCAAGCCTGTTCTGCCATTCCATGAGATCATGTCTGATCTGTGGCTTAACTCCTGCCTTTGGCCCAAATGCCTTAATACCTTCTCTGAACAAAAATTTACCTATTTCAGATGTAAATTAACAACTGATCCATCATCCATTGCCATTAGTGGAACAGAGTTCCAAACAGCTAGTATTGTTGTGTGAAGGAATGCTTCCTAACATCTCTCCTGAATGGTCTAGCCCTAATTGTCAGACTACACTCCGAAGATCTAATCCGCAACCTATTTATAGGTTATCTTTGTTACCTTGTCTTTTCCTGTTAATATCTTGAAGACTTCGGTCAGATCACCCCTTAACCTTAATTTGTAGATCTCTCCTCATAACTTAACCCCTGAAGTCCAGGTATCATTCTTGCAAACTTACATTGTACTTCCTCCAAGTTCAATAAATCCTTCCTAAGGTGTGGTGCCCAGATCTGCTTATAGCACTTCAAGTGGGGTCTGACCAGGGTTTTGCATAACTGCAGCACGACTTCTGTATCTTTATACTATTGTACTCTGGATATAAAGGCCAGCATTCCATTAAACTTCATGTTTATTTTCTATAGCATCAGCCTCTCTCCAATGTCCCTGTGTTGGGAAGGATATGTTAAGAATGTCTCACAGGGCCAGGGACCCAGGTTTGATTCCAACCTTGGGCGCATGTCTCTGTGGAGTTTGTGTGTTCTCCCCATGGCCGCGTGGTTTTCCTTCGGATGCTCCTGTTTCCTCCCACAGTCCAAAGATGTGTAGGTTAGGTGGATTGGCCATGGGAAATGCAGGGGTACAGTGTAGGAGGGTGGGTCTGGATGGGATGTTGTTTGGACAGTTGGTGTGGACTCAATGGGCTGAACAGCATGTGCCACGCTGTAGAAATTCTGTTAGCCAATGTGTCCCTAGAAGTTGTTGTTTAAGAGACCTCAGCAGAATTGTCCCAAACCAAGAAACCTTCGGGAAGGCAAGCACCAGCAAGACAAGGCATTGATGTAAAATTTCACACACTGTACACAATACTCTAAGTGCGGCCTCACCAACAACTTATACATCTATAACATAATGTCCCAGCTCCTATACT
Organism: Ginglymostoma cirratum; assembly: GCA_024137785.1. Taxonomy (NCBI): domain Eukaryota; kingdom Metazoa; phylum Chordata; class Chondrichthyes; order Orectolobiformes; family Ginglymostomatidae; genus Ginglymostoma; species Ginglymostoma cirratum. Next base: position 3,672,496 of record JAHRHZ010000132.1, read on the forward strand.
CAGTGCCTTGACCAATGAAGGCCAGCATGCTAAATGCCTTCTTCACCACCCTGTCCCCCTGTTACGCTGCTTTCAACGAACTACCTACTTGCACTCCTAGGTCCCTCTGCTCCACAACACTCCTCAGGACCTTCCCATTTACTGTATAAGTCCTATCTTGGTTTGACTTTCCAAAGTGCAACACCTCACACTTATCTGTGTTGAATTACGTTTGCCAATACTCAGCCCACTTCCCTATCTGATCAAGATCCCTCTGTAATTTTTGATAACCTTCTTCGCTGTCAACAATATCTCCTAATTTTGTATCATCCACAAACTTACTAAACATGCCTTGTATATTCACATCTAGATCATTTATATAAATAACAAATGACAAAGGTCCCAGCCCCAACCCCTGTGGCACACCACTAGTCACAGGCCTCAAGTCCGAGAAACAACCTTCAACAATCACCCTCTGCTTCCTACCATTTGAGCCAATTTTGAATCCAATTAGCTAGTTCTCTCTAGATCCCATGCGACCTAACTTTCATAAATAGCCTGCTGTGCAGGACCCTGTCAAAGGTTTTACTAAAGTCCATATAGACAACATCCACTGACCTACCCTCATCATCCTCTTGGTTACCTCTTCGAAAATCTCTGGAAGATTTGTCAGACATGACTTCCCGCCCACATATCCATGCTGACTATCCCTAATCAGACCTTGACCACCCAAATGTTGTTTGATCCTGTCCCTCAGTATCTTCTCCAGTAACTTGCCTACCACTGATGTCATACTCACTGGCCTGTAATTCCCTGACTTTTCTTTGCTACCTTTCTTAAACAATGGAACAACATTAGCCACATTCCAGTATTCTGGAACCTTACCAGTGGCTAAAGATGAAGCAAAAATCTCTTCAAGGGCCTCTGTAATTTATTCCCTAGCTTCCCACAACATCTGAGGATAGACTTGGTCAGGCCCAGGGGATTTATCCACCTTAACGTGCTTTAAGGCTGCAAACATCTCCTCTCTGGAAATGTATCTACAGTCCAGAACATCCCCACTTGTTTCCCTTATTTCCTTAGCATCCATGATTCTCTCCTCAGCAAACACTGAGGAAAAATATTCATTAAAAATCTCCCCCATCTCCTGTGGTTCCACACATAGACGGCCATGCTGATCTGTAAGGGGATCTATTCTCTCCCTAGCCACTCTTTTAATATAGCTATAGAACCTCTTGGGATTATCTTTAAATTTATCTGCAGATCCATCTCGTACCCTCTATTTGCTCTTCTGATTTACCACTTGAGTATGCTGCTACACTTTTTATAGTCATCTAGGGATTCACTTGAGCCCGATAGCTTAAACCCAATTTATACCTTCTTTTTCCTGACCACAGCCTCAAAATCCCTTGTCACCTGGGGAATCCTAAACCTGTCAGCTTTTCCCTTTACCCTAACATGGACATATTGTCCCTAGACTCTTGATATGACACTTTTAAAAGCCTCCCATTTGCCAGTCCTTTCCTTCAAACAGACTTACCCAATCGACCTCTGCTAGATCTTGAATAGTGGCCCCAAAATTGGCCTTGCTCCAGTTCAGCACCTGAACCTGCAGACCTGTCTTATCTTTGTCCACAATTATGTTAAAGAGAGTTTTGGTCACTGGACCCAAAGTGTTCTCCGACAGATACTTCAGTCACTTGCCCAATCTCATTTCCTAAGAGGAGGTCCAGTGTTGCACCCTCCCGAGTAGGCCCTCTACATATTGATTAAGGAGACTTTCTTGGAAACTTCCCTGTACCTACCGGAGCCGGCCCAATCAACATATTTTTCTGTAGTGTTTTTTGTCTGTGCCTGGCTGTTTGTTACACTGTATAAGAGAGAGAGTTTTGTTCCAAGTCACTGGACTTCACCTTGGACTGGGATCATGAACAGTGCCGGGAACAACCTCAGCCTCCAGACCAGACATTGATTAAAGGGTCCCTGATATGCAGAAGGGCATGAGGCTTTTTGTTTCTTTTCCTCTCTTTTTCATTCTTTTTATTTACTTAATAAATGTTCCTCTCTTTCTCTCTTATTATTACTCAATAAATGTTCATATTTAAGAAAATTGCTATTGTTGAGCCTCCCCTTAACTACATTTAACGCAATCTGAAAAGAACCACTTGGATACACTCTGTGATCCAAGACATTTTTGGCAATGAGGAAGTGGATTTGGGAAAATGTTTAAGAAGACAAAAAGGCAATCTGATGCTCTGGAGACCTTCCATATTCCAGGGTGGAATACAGCAGAGTCTGGATTCTTGTCTGTAGCTAATATGTTAGCATAATTAGGACCTCTGAAAGTATGGGGGACGGTTATAACGGGAAAGAGAGAGAACTGGAGGCCAGTTTTGTGCGCTGTGCAAGTGCACCTGAACCTTGCAGAACTGTTAACTCTTTGTGGTCTGGTTTGAATGCACCTTTGTTGATTGCTAAATGTTGACTTGTACAATTTGTGTCTTTTTGTTCCCTGGAGCTCGAGATCTGGGGATACTTTGAAGTTTTAGTTCGCATTTTGAGAATGTGTGATGATTTGAAAGTGTGTTGCGTGCCTGTGTATCAGTGTGGGACATGTATGGTTAATGTAATGTCTTTTTAAGAAGCCGTCATTGGTTGTGTAAAGCAAAAATCTGCGAAATGTTGATTCAAAAATTTGGTTTGTAAAGCTTTGTAAAAATATAGCTTTTGGAATCGGCTCCATGTTGTGTTTGAATTGGGTAGATTTTAATTCCAGAAATTACCATGTTTGGAATTTCATTTTCCAGTCAGATTGAACTTCCAAATACTGTTTTAACACGAGTGAATCTTTCATTCCCGATGATAATATTGACTCATTGTTAAAATACAAATGATAGGGACATTGGAATGTTGAAAATGCAACATCCTGTGTGCGAGGATTTTGGAAAGGCAAATTTAACAAAGGGGTGGGCTTTCCCTTGCTTCAAGGAGGAGGAGAGATGGATGACAGTGCAGGAGTTTCCACCCACCCCCTTTTTTTGAATCTGTAGGTAGATTAATATTTAATTAACCTGTTCTGCTTGACATGTAATGGATGTAGCTTGTTTGTTTTTTTTGAAATTGGAGACACTGAAGGCTGAACCCATTTGCAAGATTTCAATGCCCCAATACAGTGATGGATGAGGCACCCTCAACCCATCAAGCCATTCATCAACAACACATTTCAGAGTTGGAGAAGTACTGTGGAAATATCAATTGTAGTGAGTGTCAGGAATCTTGAAACCACTGAGCCTGGGTACACTCAGGCATATCGTGACAAAAACTGTATTAAGACTCACGTGCCCTGGTATTCTAAAACATTTAAATGGAATAGTTAACCTGAAAATCTAAACGGATTCTGGGAAATGGTAAAGTGTATGAAGACAGTCTCAATGGTTTCAGTGCATTCAAAATTGATTAGTGACTTTAAGGGAGTAAACAGAATATTGAATTTGGACAAATTTATATTGAGATATATCAAATATCTAGAAATGAGTCATCAAGTAACTTTAAAAAATAGTGTCACCTTAGAGAAAGAACAAACAAAATATATTGTGCCTGAATCAAACAGAAATGTTTGACTTCTGTAAAATATTATAAGATCATGTTCCATGGACTACAGATCTCTGGAATTAGATATGTTGGTAATAGTTAAGTTGCAAAATTGGATGAGATGAAGAAATTAAGAGTGGAGATTGGTGGCAGATGAAGAAAAAATGAAAATAATGGGTTGAAGTGACAATTGAGGTTAAAATGTTACAGTTGTGAAAAGGAGGTTACCCTATCATACCCCATCTCGAGTGTTTGTATGGTGCACATACTCCAGTGTTTAAACCAGTCGGTGAAAAAATTGTATGTGTTAGGACAGCTAGTGTATGTGAAAGAAGGCTGAGCTAAGACTCAGGTGGTGTAGGAGTCTGTGGTAAGGGAACCCCGGGAAAAATAAAAGGTGAGAGGCATAATTTGAGGGTAAAGCCTGATGGACATTAGAGCTGCATTGCTTGATAATAGCTCAAAAGGGGGTACCTGCATTTGGAGGTAATTCACACTCAATGACACAATCATTTGTAAAATTGGAAATGAGGGAAATGTATTGAAGAAATATCCTCAAGATGTATACAGATCAAGAGAAATTTTGAGGCCATGTATGATGTTATTTTACTGTTATTGGGTGCAGTGATCTGTTGATAGGGAACTGGAAGATAAAAATAAAACACAAATTAAGGAACCTGAATCTGGAATATACTGAATTTTAGAGCAAATTATATAAATAGATTAACTGAAAAAAATGTAAAAGATATTCTGGTTGCCTCAGTCAGGTGGCACGATTTGTTGGTTCCATCATGGCCTTGACTGTACATCGGGCATGGGATATATATTTAAGGATCGGTCCTCAAAGGCCACTGCAATCGTTAATTTGATGATACACCTAATTGTTGTATTGTTCATATTGGTGATGGTTATTTTCATTGTAGTTTTAATCTTCCAGTGTAGATTACATACTCTTATTAGATGTTCTCACGCGTCTGCATCTGCAATTGTAACATGCGCTGTCAAATATCTTCAGGGGTGGGGGGTTGTTTAGGATGGGCCGAAGGGCTAAACGTGTTGACGATATTCGACAGCTGCATGACCTTGAATGAGTCTTGTGAACATTCCTGTACGTGCCAAAGCTGACACAACCAACATGTTTCTCTGTAGTTGTTTTTGTCTGTGCCTGGCTGTTTGTTACACTGTATAAGAAAGAGTTTCATTCCAAGAGACTGGACTTCACCTCAGACTGGGATCGTGAACAGTGCCAGAAACAACCTCAGCCTCCAGATCAGACGTTGATTGAGGGATCTCTGACGTGCAGAAGGGCGTGAGGCTTATTGTTTCTTTCCTCTCTTTTTCATTATTTTTATTGACTTAATAAATGTTCCTTTCTTCTCGTCTTTTATTATTACTCAATAAATGTTCATATTTAAGCAAATTGTTGTTGTCGAGCCTTCTCTTAACTATATTGAACCGAATCTGAAAAGAACCACTTGGATACACTGTGTTCCAAGACACCAGCCAACCTAATTCTAATTGCTGTTTGAAGGTTGCATATGATCCACAATATTCAATCAATCAAAAGGGAATTGGAGCTCTTGTGGCAAAGTGATAGTGTTCCTCCCTCTGAGCCAGGAGACCTGGATTCAAGTCCCACCTGCTCCAGCGGGTGTGTAATAAAATCTCTGAACCGGTTGATTGGAGAATATCTCAAAAGGGAATTATCTGAGTAGGAAAAAAGGTGCAAGGTGATGTAGAAAAAGTGAGGGTGTCGCACTGGGGAATTGCTTTCGCAGAGGACCAGCATGGATAAGACATGTTGAATAGCCTCCTTCTGTAATCATTCAGTGGTACTAGGAGAACTTCCCTGCTAGTCTTTGAAACCATGGCCATTGGAACCCTGCACACACACCTTAGCCAGCCTTAAGTCATATTTAAGAGAGATAACCTGTTTCTCTTGACTCAGGAATGAAAGTTCAATTACTCCTGGGCCAAGATGTGAGCCCAGTGAATCATTTTACCCTGGTGTTCGACAACATAAAACAGTACAGCAGAGGAACAGGCCTTTCGGCCCACAATGTTGTGCCAAACGTGATGCCAAGCTAACAAATCCCTTCTGCCTGCCCATGGTCCATATCCCTCCATTCCTCGCATAGTCGTGTGCTTGTCGAAAAGCCCCTTAAATGTCCCTATTGTATCTGCCTCCACCACCACCCCTGGCAGCACGTTCCAGATTCCTACCACATTCCGTGTAAAAAAAAAAACTACTTTGAACTTTTCCCCTCTCAACTTAAATGCATGTCCCCTAGTATTAGGCATTTCAACTCTGGGGAAAACGATTCTGACTGTCATCCCTATCTATGCCTCTCATAATTTTATAGACTTCTATCAGTGATAGAACATTTAGCAATAAACAGTTAAACAGATTGTACAGACGATCTGGCACAAGGTGATTGGCTAGATGGTGGCAGGTGAGGCCACTTCAAGTTCAAGAACATTCCGACTAGAAATTTAAGTCGATTTTGGCAATTTCCTTAATGCCAGACCCCTTGTTTGAAGAATTAATTCAATTATTCAAAGCCAAAGCATTTTAGCTCACTCAAATTTCAGTGAGCTAAATATTTCCAAGCCTGACCTAGCATCTCCCTTTCAATTCAGATCATTTGCTAAAGCGCAGTTACAAATCAACTTACGTTTTACTTGCAAAAATTCATATTTTCATCGGAATCGCTTCCCTGTATGGAGCACGTACAGAGGTCAAACAGATTAATGGGTTGTCAGAGTTGCTGACTCGACTGCAGTATTTTAAGAAGGTAATGTGAAGCAATTAAACAGTTCTGGTTTGTGTTTCCTAAAACAAGGATCCATTATTTATTGAAGTAAAAGAGTGAAGTCACTTCAGAAAAAGAATTATTGAATCATAGAATCCCTACAGTGCAGAGAGGCCATTCAGCCCATTGAGTCTACACTGACCCTCTGAAGGACAACCCACCCAGATCCCTATCCTATCCCATAACCCTGCATTTACTATGGCTAATGCACCTAACATGCACATCCCTGGACACTATGGGACAATGTAGCACGGCCAATTCACTTAACCTGCACATCCCTGGACACCAAGGGACAATGTAGCATAGCCAATCCACCTAACCTGCACATATCTGCACACTACGGGACAATTTAACATGGCCAATTGACCTAACCTGCACATGGAGAGGTATAGATAGAGTGGATAGTCAGAGACCTTTTTCCCAGGGAGGAAAATGACTGTTACGAGGGGACATAATTTTAAGGTGAATAGAGGAAGGTATAGGGGAGATGTCAGAGGTAGGTTCTTTACACACAGAGTGGCGGGCGTTTGGAATGTGCTGCCGGCTGTGGTAGCAGAGTCAGATACTTTAGAGACTTTTAAGCGACTCTTGGATGGGCACATGGAGGATAGTAAAATGTAGGGTATGCAGGGTAGTTTGGTCTTCGTAGGATAATAGATGAGCACAACATTGTGGGCCGAAGGGCCTGTACTGTGCTGTACTGTTCTATGTTCTATGACTGCACACCATGGGTCAATTTAGCATGGCCAATGCACCTAGCCTGCCGTCTTTGGACTGTGGGAGGAAGCTGGAGCACCCAGAGGAAACCCACACAGACACAGGGAAAATGTGCAAACTCCACACAGACAGTCACCCAATCCTGGAATTAAACTCAGGTCACTGGTGCCATGAGGCAGCAGTGCTAACCACCAAGCCACCACACTGCCCAAACTGTAACTCCCCAATCTGTGAGGTGGCTTCTATTCATTCTCATAATGCAAGAAACAGCTGCAGGAGTCAGCCATTTGGCAAACTGAGCCTTTCAACAACAAAAAATCATAAAATCAAAAAAATTATTATAGGGCAGAAGGAGGCCATTTGACCCATTATACCTGCACTGGATCTATTATCCTCTGTCAGTCTCCTGCCTTTTCCCTATATCTCTGTACACCAGTATTATCCAAACAGTTGAATATGCTGTCTACCTCACTTTTATCTCTGCATCGAAGTCATGAATATGTTCAATGACTGAGTTTCCACAAAATTCCACAGAATTCCAAAAATTTACAATTCTGCAAGGCCATTTCGCCAGCACCAAATGGCTGCCCCCTTATCCTGAGTCTGTGATCGCTGGTTCCAGGCTATCCGATCAAAGATGTCAACACCTAATATGAATATAAGAAATAGGATTAGGAGTGTGTCATTCAGTTCCTAAATCCTGTTTCATCATTCAAATAAGACCAAAACTGATGAGATTGTGGTTTCAACTCCACTTAGTCTTGTTTGAATCTTATCCCAGAACATGTCATAGGATGATAGGACAGTCAGTTTGTGTACTGGAAACTCCCACAGACAGTAATGAGATAAACAGCAACCATTGTCCAATTTTATTTTCATGATGTTAATTCAGAGATATGCGGGTTAGAACACCAGGAAGGAAACCCTGCTTTGAAGTGCACTGTGGGATCTTTAATGCCTATCAAGAGGATAGGCTAGCTTTCGTTGGACACTTCATCTGTCAGACAATACATCTGACAGTGTAGCATAGCTATTTATAGACTCCCCAACACCATGGTCATAATGTCTTACTTACAGTATTACCAGTTGAGAACCAGAAGGTTATAGATTCCAGTCCCACTCCAGGGTCTTGAGTTCATAATGCAGTACATTACTCAAGGAGTGTTGGCTTGTCAATCGTACCATCTTAAGCATGAGTCATTACATATAGGAGCCTCTTGACCTCTCAAATAGATGTTAAACATCTCACAGTGCCCCTTCAAAAGCTAGGAAATTCACCTATTGTTCTAACTGCTATTTATCCCTGACTCAACATCACTATAAAAGACCATCGTTGCCAACTATTTTACAATAAGGGAAAGAGACCATTTGGCCTGTACCATCTTTCAATTTGATCTTGGCTGACCTTGGGATTGACTCCACTTTCCTCCCCATTCCTCAATTTGCTGAGAGATTGAAATCCATATAACCTAGCCAGATGGATCATCCACAACTCTCTCAAATTCCAGAGATTCACAAGCCTTTGAGTGAAGACATTTCTCCTTAGCTCAATCCTATCCTAAAGCTGTGTCCTTACATTTCAGATTTTCAAGCAGCAGAAACAATTCCTCAGCAACAATTTTATCAAGCTTCTTCACAATTGCATTTGTCTTAACGATTTGTATATCATCTTTCAATCTTCTAAGTTCTCATTACGATCCATGGGAATACAGTTTGCTCAACCTAACAGCTGTGTTCTCCTACATTACATCATGGAATACATTTCAAAAGATGTCATTGGTTGTAAGGCATATGGAGATTAATTCTGCTCCAATATCGCCAATCAAGGAATAAAACTGATTAACATCATAAAGGAAATCCACAAGAGGGTTTATTTTCTTAGATTCATACAGTTTTATAGCACAAAAATGCCTTATGGTCCATCGTGTCCACACCAGTCATAAAGCACTTATCTACTCCAGTCCCATTTTCCAGCACTTGGCCCACAGTCTTGTATGCTATGGCATTTTATGTGCTCAACTAAATACTTCTTTCGTATTTTGACGGTTCCTACCTCTTTCATGCAGTAGGTTCCAGATCTCACCCCATGAGTTTTTTCTTAAATTGCCTCTAAACCTTCCACCCCTCACTTTAAATCTATGCCATACACAACCCTCAATTATTCACCCCTCAATTTAAAAGGCCAGTTTCTCTTTATCTACTTTGCCTTTGCCCCTCAGAACTTTGTACATCTCATCAGGTACCCCCTCAGTCTTCTCTTTGCTACGTAAACAACCCCAACCTATCTAGTTTCTCTTCATAGCCGAATTGCTCGATCCCAGACAATGTCCTGGTAAATCTCTTCTGCACCTTTTCTGATGCAGTCATACCTTTCCCATAGTGTGGCAGCCAGAACTGCACACAGTACTTCAGCTGTGACCTAACTAATGCTATATACAGCTCTTTCGTAACCTCCTTGTTCTTGAATTTGATGCGTTGCTTCTTAAATGAGATTAATTCCATTCTTCAGAACTTTTCCGAAAGCTTCCCTACCCAGATGCTGCAGTTGCTGGGCTGTGGTTTTCTGGTTATCCTGACCACTGTACTTGAACAATAGTCCATTAGCAGTCCTCTGGCACCCCTCTTGTAAAAATTAAATGTCAGGGCCCTGTTTTCTCCTTTGCCTCCCACAGCAGCCTGGGATACATCTCAGCTGGGCTTGGGGATCTATCCAGTTTTAAGCTCACTAAAACTGATATTACCTCCACCCTCTCAATTGTAATTTGTTCAAATATACACCAGTCCTACTTCCTGATTTCAATGCCTACACCATCCTTCTCTTATAGATGCAAAGTATTCATTTCAAACGTCAGCTACATCTTCAAGCTCCACACTCTGCCACTTTGATCCATAAGGGGTCTCACTTTTTCCCCTGGTCATTGTCTTGCCTAATATATAATTATATAATACCTTTGTACTTTCCTTTATTTAACCCACCAGTATTTTTTCATACCTTTTCTTCACTTCCCTAATTTATTTTTTAAGAAATTTCCTGGACTTTTTATACGTCTGGGCTTCCAGTGTTTCGACCCCACGGTACCTACCATACGCTTCCGTTTCCCAATTCTGTACATTCCTCTACATCCGTGATTCTCTGGATTATTTGGTCCCACCTTTCATCTTTATGGGAACAACGTACCAAACTGCACACTGTAAAAGCTGAAGGCCAGCTCTCAGTTACCTCTTCATATCTCCCCCGGACTCTGACCCCACCATCGAACATTAGGCTATTCTGTCCACAACAGTCACTAACCTTATTTCATCTGGTGATTTCCTCCACAACGCCTGCCAGTTCATCATCCCCTAACCCCACATGGTCTGCTTCTATCTCCTTGCCAAAATAGGACTGCCCAGGCAGACCCATTGTTTCTTCCTGCTGCTGCCCCACAGATGTCATCTCATCCTACCTCAATTTGATTTTTTTCTCCCCTTGTTCAGTCCCTTCCCACTTACATCCATGATCCTTCTGGTGCTTCATATCTGTTTCAGAATTGCCAGTTCACAGTCTCCAGCTGTCTCCTCTTCACCATGGATGTGCAATCCCTTTACATGTCCACCCCCCACTAGCATGATCCGTGTTCTCCACTTCTTCCTAGAAAAAAGGCCTGGACCGTCTCCATCTACTACAAACATCTCATTGTTAGCCATTAATGATCCCCATTAGCAGCTATTGATTCTCCCAGGCTGACCTTTACCCATCCTTTTATAAACTATTTTTCTCTCTCTGGACTCCATCTTCACCTATCATTTAGTCCTCTCCCCACCCCATCTTCAGCATATATTTCCTAATTAAAGCCAGTAATGAAGAAGGGGCACTAGACCCAAACATTAATTCTGCTTTGACTCCACAGATGCTGGTCTTCACTATTATTGCTTGAATGTTGTCAGACTCATAGATTTTACAGTATCTAGTGCCTTCAGCTGTTTCTCAATATCACACAAATTGAATTGAATTGATGGAATATTGTGATGCTAGGAAGCTCAGGAGGAGGCCAAGATGGCCATTTACACATCACATCTGGCTGAAAATGAACGCAAACTCTTCAGCCTTTCTTTTGCATTGACATCCTGGACTCTCCCATTATTGAGGATGGGGATATTTTTGGGGCCACCTCTTCCTCTTAATTGTTTGTCCACCACCATTCATGTCTAGTTGGTTGTGGGACTACTTAGCCTAGCTAATGCATGCTGCACCCACTGTTTGCCAGGCAATTTGTCATACATTGTTTACCAGGTTGACATCTCATTTTTAGGTATGTCTGGCATGTCTTCCTACAACCAGAGTGATAACGACAATAAACTGGGGAAGCTTACAGATTGTGTGTAAGAGCTTAAAGATTGTTGAAAAAATTCTACTGCTACTAAAATCCTACAATGCCACACGTTTGTCTCGAGTTGCTAGATTTGTTCGAAATCTATGCCATTTAGCACACTGGCCACACAACATAAAAGGAGGGTATCCTCATTGTGAAGACGGAACCTCATTTCCAAAAGGACTGTGTGGTGGTCACTCTTACCAATACTGTCATTGATAGATGCACCTGCCTCTGGTGGCATGGCAAGGACAGGATCAAGTATTTCCCTCTTGCTGATTCCATCACCATTTGTCACAGACCTAGCAGCTATGTCTCTCTAAGGTTGCGTTTGTCAATTTTCTGTTCCCTGCTTGATACTGGATGGTCCATCCAAACTTTGTCATGGAAAGGAGATGACCTTATCATTTATCTCATGGTTTTTTTTGTGGAATCTGGCTACTCGTAAATTTGGGATACCTCAAACCTATGAATGGTGCTACATAAAAGCAAGTTCTTTCTTTCAAATGATTACTTATACTTAAGGGCTCCAAAGTCAATGGTCTTAGGTGTTGTGTTAATTTATGAGGACATATCATTAGCTGAACATAAGGTCTCTTGGCAGTGAGCAGGATTTACTGCTAGAGGAGCTGGCAGAATTCTACACTCACATCATAGACAAACATTTGCATATCCCCTCCTGTTCCATTCTCATTGTGATATGCGTCCATTCCTGTTTTGATCATTACAAACTACTCCTCATCCCCACTGCCAACCTTAAAAAAGTGTCATAAAGAGTTAGATAGTGTGTGTTGAAGGATAACTATGTATCTAAAACATTTTCCTGGAAATCATCAGTACTTTAAATAAAAAGGTTTTATTTAGCCAGGTCTCAAACCTCAGAAGGAAGGCATCCTAGTGAACAGCAGACAATGAATCTGGCTCAGCCACAGGGAAAGAGCTCAACTGATTGAATTAGATTCCTCCTCATATCTGTTAGGTACAGTTTACAGTCCAATGATGTTACAGTACAGTATCAATTTGGTCAGACGCCCAACAATAGTACATACATTAATCAGCACCTTTTAAAGCCTCTGTGGCATCCCAGAAATTCAAATACCACCACCTCCCTCCCTCTGCCGTTAACTTTCCTTCCGTTCATACTCAAAAACAAAGTCAACATTAATTCAATGTTGTGTGTTTTAAAAAAAAGTATGCCCGCCATTTATGCAAGGATCAGCAGGGTGGCTAGCGTCCAGTCTGAATGTTGCGGCACACAACTGAAGAAAAACATAAAACTATGCAAAAATTAGAGATAAACATCGCAATTCTGCCACAGAATAGTGACTCCTCACTCCAAGGCAAGTATCTCACTTGAATTCACACAATCAGCTATTAATTTTGTATGACACTGCAAACTGTTCTAAAGTTATGGAACACGCAACCACATCAATCAGGTCAAAAGAAACTTTATATTTGCTAATTGATAAACTGTCTAATGAGAGATTCATCTGGAACAGTTCAGGTCCCTTCCTCACAGATCATCTGATTCAAAGAACAAACCCATTTTAATTTACTGCAGATGCAAAGAGTTCGAAAACAAAAAAGAAATCCCAATAAAAAGATGTCCAAAAGTTTCCTTCATCTCCTCATTTAGTCCAGCTGACTTTGGGAATATCGTAATGTTCTGTCAGGGTATCCAGGTGTCGGTTAAACTCCTGCAAGAAAAGCAAAGAAAAGTTACGAGTGAGTGTTTTGGATAGCAAAACAAACAAACTGGTGTCCACAAGGGCCTGGCTTTTCTGCGGTATGATGCGGTGATTCAGGTACAGTGGATGGCATTGTTGGTGGACGGGATGCTGAAGGAAGTAAATCTGGAATATAGAAAAGTCCTCAGAAGGGCACCTCGAAGTCCTTTTGCTTAATTTAGTGCCTTTTGTCGCCAACTGGTGACTCGGAACTGAGCTGATTTTGAGCATACGTACAAGACTCTTGCAGGCAGCAAATGCCAAGCAGAGTCTCACCTTCACATCCCATCCAGACCCAAAACTGAAGAGACTTAGGGTCATTGTATTAAATGGTAACAACACACCCCTCTTCATCCAAAACATAACATATTCTCTCCTCATCCTTAACAGCTCAACAGAAACTGCAGTACAGGCACAGCACTGAATATCTTAATGGCATCTGTGCACAATGTTGCACTGAATTAATTTTTATTGGTAAACTGCTAACTCAAACATAAAAATGGAAAGCAAACGCTTGAACAATTAGTTGCTATAAAGTATAATTGTTTAAAGCAATGCTCAACCAAAATTTCATTTTAGGCAAGAGGGAACCTACAATTTGGCAACGAGTTTAAGGAAAATCCTACTTGGGTTTTTAAAAGATAAAACACCCAGCGGCCATTCTCTTGGCTAATGCTTTGCCACTTATGGTGCAGGCATAATGTGCAAAATCGCCTCCTTCTGCGCTGTTAACATTCCCGAGATTCTGTGATTTTATTCACACTAGCATCATCATAGAATCTCTACAGTGCGGAAACAGGCCCTCCAGCCCAACAAGTCCACACTAACCCTCAGAGCATTCCACACAGAACCATACCCCTTAAACCCACCTAATCTACACATTCCTGAACACTACGGGCAATCTAGCATGGCCAAGCCACCTAGCCTGCACATCTTTGGACTGTGGGAGGAAACTGGAGCACCTGGAGGAAACCCACGCAGACATGGGGAGAATGTGCAAACTCCACACAGACAGTTGCTGGAGGGTGGAATCGAACCCAGGCCCCTGGCACTGTGAGGCAGCATTGCTAACCACTGAGCCACTGTGCCACCCTGAACGACTGATTAAACAACTGCCTCAAAATTCGTCTCTAAGTTAGCCTGACTATCCTTGAGATGCACTGGCCTTTCTTTCATTGTCGCTGGGTCAAAACCCTGGAGCATGATCCGGAACAGTATTGTCCAATTAGCTTTACCCAACACACTGATGCAGTTCCAAATGGTGGCCAATCAACCACTTTGCAACGACAATTAAGAATGGAAAATGGATGGTGACATCACCAGCAACTCCCACATCTCAAGAATGAAACTTTCAAATGCACGTTACTCAAAAATTCTCCACATGCCTTCAAGAAAACTACTTATTTACAGTCATTTCCAAACTACAGGAAAAGTTGAGCTGACCAGCATACTTGGTAAGTGGCTGGTTATGGTTAATTAAGATTGTTGGTTAGTGAAGCTACATTACTGCAGACACATAAGAAGCTGCTGCTCTTTGTGTGAGGATTTGGAGGGGGGGGTGGAAGAGTGGGGAGGGGGGAGAGTGGAGAAACAGAGAGAGTAGGAGTGGGACTGGGAGCAGAAGAGAACTGTTGGAAGTCAAAGACCCCAGCACAGCACGGGATTACAATAAAACCAGAACGAAACAGATCATTATAACTGAACACAAACCTAAATGGAAATTCTCACTGGTTTAAACAAACAGTTCTACTCTGCGTAGATTTAACTGTACAACAATCTGAACAATATATTTTCATCAATAAATTATAAAATGCATGTATATTAGTAGTGTGCTCAGAGATGAGAAACTTCCGCTCAACAGTGGATACTGCACTCTGGCATTTCGGAAATCACTATTTGACTCTTTATTACAGACCTCCAGATTGACTTTTGAAAATAACAAAATCCAACTGTCAATTTCACTAACAATAGCTCTGAGCAGTAACTGCTGTTTCCAACCTGGGGACAACTTTGAGTTTCCAGATGGCTTTTTAATAACAAGGGAGAATAAAAGTGAAGGTAACAGGAATTGAGAGATAGCAGAAATTCCAGTTAAGCCATCATTCTGGTTGGTACACTTTAGGTTAACACAAAATTTAATGTAGATTCTCAGAGGTATTGGTTAGAGAGTAAAATACAGTAACCTCACATCAGCACCCTTATTTTAGAAGACATGTGCATTCACAGACCAGTCTTGAAACCTCCCCATTCACCAGTACTCAAAATAAAAGGAGATGTTTTCAGGTGATGAATGCTTTAACGAAGACCATGCACAAAATGTTAAATCCTCTTGAAGTTCTCTGACAGACTTCTACTTCTCATCAGTTTATGAACAGTTTCTGCAATGACCCAGACTGTTGTTATTTATTTTGTCTCCAGAGATTGCACGACAGAGGGAGGAGACAGGTAGATGGCCATACATCTGTATGAATCAGCAGGTCATTTCCTGTTCTTCTTTACATAGTCATTTTAGTTTATTAGGGACTGTCTGTAAAATACAGCTGAGTCTTTGGTTTAGCCTCATGTACAAGGAAAATGTCAGATGATGTAGAACAGCTCAGAAGTGTACTTTCACAGCCACACCACAGCATGGGGCTCGATACACCAATGGAGCAAGGCTTATTCCAACTACTGAGAATTACAGCGCCATATAGGGGTAGAATCAGACACTACAACAAGTTGCAGAGAACCCCATAAAACCATCTGACCGATACATGTGTCTTCTCTCTCTCCTTCACCTCAGCTCATCTCATCCCATCAGCATCTCCTCTTCAACACCAACGTCACACCCAGTTTGTTTTTCTGTTGCACAAATCTCCGAGGTCTGTTTGCAGAAGCAACTTCTGGAATTGGAAGTCAATTTGTCAGCACGCTGATTGGTGCACGGAACCTCCAAGCCGCTGCAGTTCAGAGGGAACACTGCTCCTATTTTTTTCCTCCCTCATATGCATGTCTAGAGTCCACGTAAATGTATCTATGCTATTCAAGCTCAACTGTTGCCTGTGGCAGCACATCACACTTTCTCACCATTCTCTGGGTGAAGAATTTTTATTGAATTCACTTGTTAGTCATGATGGTGAATGCATGACTTTGGACTCCCAAACATGTAGGAGCATTGCTCACTTATCCTATCAAATATAACGCAGGACGTCCTTTGGCACCTCACGCCATTCAGTAACAACACTGCTGTTCACCCTAAACTTACTTGTATTCCTTTTATGTTCAAACATCTATCTTAGTCAATGAGTACATTCAAGACTAACGTTGCCTTCACTAAGTAGACCAAACCAGTACACAAGTCCGATTTAATCAAAGACTTACACAGCAAGACTCTTCATTCATGTATTAAAATGTCTCAAGGTGCTTCATAGGATTATTAAATACAAATCTGGCACCAAGCCACATGAGGAAGAATTAGGGCAGATGATCTCAGGAAACAGTTAGGTTTCAAGGAAGGTCTGAAAGGAGCAAAGAGAAATGAAGAGGTTTACCGAAACAGTTCCAGGACTTTGTCTGCTGACAATTGAAGGCACGGCCTCTTTTGGTGTAGCATTTGAAGCTATTGATGCTTAAGATACCAGAATGACTACAGAGGAGTGAATTCTGGAGATAGAGGAGTTTAAACATTGCCAGGATCAAACACATAGCAGGATTTGAAAAGAATTTTAAGACTTTGGTGTTGCTTAACTTGGAGTCAATACAAGTCACCCACAAGGGCTTGCATACCATTTCAACTCAAAAGCAAATACTGTGGATGCTGAAGATCGGAAATTAAATCAGCACAGGCTGGAAATACTCATCAGATCAGACAGCATCCATTAAAAGAAGTTGATAAAGGGCCGATACTGATTGGTGATAGCAGTTTTATTGATATAATGAATGCAAATCCCCAAACCCAAGAAACAACTTCCTCACCTGCTGAGTTTAGGTGATTAGTCTCTAAGAAGTGACACTCCTCGGTAATATGCATTGTTTGTATTTCATCTCAAATCAGTAAGACATTTGTAGAGGCTGGAGGTTTGCTACACCAAGGCCGCGTTTGCCTAGAATTGGCCACCAAGCAAAACCTCACTGGGCATTTTGCCAGTCAACACCTCAAAACTGGCCTTCTTTAAACCCATATTGGAAACGAAGCAGCAAATTTCTATGACTTTTAAGCTTCAGCATTAGGAGGAATGAGACAGATGGAAATGAGGTGGAAAAGGTTAGCCCTTAGTGGAATTGCTACGTGGGAAAGTTGTTGAGGAAGTCAAATGGGGCAGTAATGAGTACCTCACAGAGCCACACAAAGAATGCCAAGAGAAAGACAAAGAAACTGTTGGATTATACCAGAGTGAGTATACCCGAGATGCTGATAAGACAGTAAGCTAGGCCAAGGACTGCTGTAGATTTAGGTTGAAAATTAGAAGATGTACCCGAAAAAGGGAAAAATTGAAAGGAGGAGATGTAATGACAGCTGAGGAAAGTCTAACAGGGAACAAAGAGAAAGAAAAGTAAAGAGGGAAGAAAAATGAAAATAGATGTATTGGGCCATTAACCTGTGCTACTGTTTATGGTGATTTGTCCATCTCTACACATAGGTCCTTATTTCAATTTAATTACGTTTACAGCAATAGGAATTCCATAGCCTTACAAAAATGCATTGGCTCACACACTATCCAGAAATTAATTTAACAAATCTATGTCTGCTCTACAGGTTTATTAATTTATTTGTGTAATTTGTTGGTCTTCCTCAGTATGAATCACAGGCCAAATTTATCACCTAAATATTTTGAAAATGTATTCTATTCCCTACTCCAAATTGTTGATATAAATGGTATTAGTGATCCCAGAATCTGTGGAATACTACTTTCACTGAGTTTGAGCAGATACATCTCACCCTTACTGCTGTTTTATCGCCAGAGTGCTATCCATTCTGCCATATACACAATGAGTCATAGTAACCCTGGGTCATGAGTTTACTGTATGGTACCCTATCAAAGATCTTTCAGAAAATTAAAGAACACACATACTACATCATCTTTGTTTATTCTTTCTGTTCTTTCTTCATAAAATTCAGTAAGCTTGGTCATTCCTGTCCTTGCCTTTGGAATCCAAATGAACTATTGTTTAATAATTTAAGTTTCTAGGTATTTTTCTACTAAATCTTTGAGTAAGAATCCATTATCCCACCTACCACCAGCATTAAGCAAATTGGTCTGCAGTTCCCTGGACATATTCTACCTTCTGATTAAATGCAGGAATCAGATTAACTGTTTGTCAGTCCTTTAGCATTATTCCCTTTTCTAATCAGTGTAGATAAATATAAAACAACATCCCCATTATATCTTCCTTAACATCTTTTAATATGTTGCATTGATGCAAAATATCTGGATCCTTGTTTAATTTTGATCAATTTTTCATTTATCTTCCACATGTGTACTTTGATCTCGTCTTCTAACACTATATTCACTATGTTAGTCTGCCTGGTAAACAACAAGTTACTGCGTTACTCAATATTTGAGAGTTTTTCACATGTCTCTTGGTGGTCAAATCCTAATCCTGACTTTTCATTATTAAAGGTGCCTGTAGAATATTTTTGTATCCCTTTATTTTTCTCATTCAAAGAATTGTTTTTAATACATTCTCCTATAGCTCACTTGTCAATTTATTTTCCACTTTATTATTTTCTCATTCCTTCCAAACTGGAATTTTTCAATCTATTACTGTGGTCTCTGCCCACTTTATGCCTGTCTCTAATAGTATGCATTTTAAAGCTGACGACACTGTTAGCACTATTACCTTTATGTTCTCCTATTCCTACATCTCTTATTTTCACTGTTTCATTTCCTATCTCTAAACTCAGAAATGGTTTCGCTCTTCTGGAGATTCTAAGACAAAACAAATTCTGAACATTTGCGACCATTCTGCAAAAATCTCCAAGGTAAAATAAATTTCAGTATTCTAAATATCAATGATACTTACAGATGAAAAAAATCTTAACATCTTACCTCCACACTCTGTTTGTGAGTTTTTGATGCTTTCTTCAGAATCCTTTCAATTTGCTGCAAGACATACAAAAACAGGAAACAAGTGAGAAAGATTGTACTCATTGACAAAGCATCCACAATGCCTTCAGTAAGGAGGCCAAATATATAGACAGGTCCAGTCTTGTTAATGACCTACTTTAACTTTAGCAAGGCGCCTTTATTCTTGTTTTTGTATGAAATCTTTAACATATTAAAATGTCTCAAGACGCTTTATTGGGTATATTGGAGTAGGCCTATGTTCTTAGGTGTTTAGTAGAATGAGTGGTGATTTAATTGAAACATATAAAATGCCTAAGGGGTGGATGTTGAGAAAATGTTTCCTTGGCTGGGAATCTAGAACACAGCGTGAGTCACTGAGTGAGAGGCTGATTATTTAGTAATTTCTTCACTTGGAAGTTGGAATTCTCTACCTCAGTGAGCTAAGGATGTTCAGCATTTGAATATATTCAAGACAGGGGCTGATCTTTTTTTGGATACAGTAGGAATTAAGGGATAAAGTGATGGTTTGCAAGGGTGGGGTTGAAATAGAAGATCAGCTATGATCCTACATACATATCAAGACACAAAGCATTGAATGTAACTATGGTGGATCTGAATGTGGCCTCAAATCCACATTCCTATCCAGCCTTGATACCAGTTGATTCTGTCATTAGTCAAGAATCTCTGTTCTAAAATATTTAATCACCCAGTTCTAGCGCTCTCTGCAGGAATGAGTTCCAATGAGCTCATGAGCTTCCAAGAGGGGGGAAAAAATCCTCCTTATCAGATCTTAAAGTGCAGCCCCTTTAGTTTATTTGTTCCATAGCTCAAGTCTCTCCCAAAAGGGAAACATCTTTTCAGCATCCTCCTATAAAGTCCACTTCAGATCTTTGATGATGCGATTCAATCATCTCCCACCTTCTCAACAGTCAAATGACCTGCTCCTGTTTCTAATGCTCTCATTATAGGCAGCAGTGACAAAGGACAGGACGCAGTGGGAAGATATGATGGAAGCATTTTCAAGGAGAACAGAACTCAATAAAACTGCAGGCACTGTGTTTGCACTTTGCCCATCATCATTGTCATCTAACATTTTCTTGTTCCCCATTTAAACATTTACGTGTGAGCATGCGCACAAGGCAGAAAGAGAGTGACTGTTTTCCTCCTTTTCAAATGTCATTCATCCATCATTTTTCTTGTTATACCTGAGGATATACACATGAAACATTCACTCATTTCTCCTCTCCACAGATGCTGGCCGGGCTTTTGAGTAAATCTAGTCTTTTCTATTTTTGTTTCACAGTTCCAAGATCTCATAAATTGTTCTCCCTTTTTAGGAATTCCAAGCTACCCAGGACCTTGCTGACCTATGGACATTACTTCAGAGATTTTGGTCACTTGTCATGTTTAGTTCAAAAAGAGGATAGCTAGCATGTTCTTTTAGTAGAATCTGGTCAGATTATTTCCTCAGATAGCGAACAAGCTTGGTACCAGGTTCGTTAAAGTCTCAGGCAGCATTATATTCCCTTTCAGGTTTTACCTGTTGAACAGTTTATTGTAGGCTGAGCATATGACGGATTTTTAATCAAGACTTTTACATTTTAAAAAATGGACACAAAAGCCCAGAAAACACAACTGCCTCGGGTTCTCACAACTGCTTCTGTGGATTGAAACCACTCCAAGGAACATTTCAAACGAATGTGAATCAGTGCCCTTTCCTCAATCAATTCAGAAGGCATATTACAGAAACATAGAATCAAGGAGCAGGAGCAGGCCAATCTGCCCTTCAAGCCTGCTCTGCCATTCAATATGACTATGGCTGAGTGTCTGCCTCAAGATCATATTCCGACTTTGCTCCCCATACCCCTTGTTATCTTTAATATCCAAAATAATTAGCAAGAACTTTAATGAATGCACTCCATGATCTAGCCTGCACAGCCTTTTGTGGGAATAAATTCCACAAGGTGACCACCCTCTGAGTAAAGAAATGTTTCCTCCTCTCAGTCCTAAAAGGTGTATCCTACATCCTGAAATTATGACCCAGTTCTAGAATCCCCAGCCGTGGGAAAAAAAAATCCCTATATCAAGTCTAGCTTTTATTAGAATTGTACGTGTTTTAATCAGATCTCCTCTCTTCTTCTAAACTACAGTGAAAACAGGTCAAATTGAACCAAATATCCTATTGTACAATGGTCCTCCCATTCCTGGTATTAGTCATGTGAACTTTTGCTGTGCTCTGTCTATGGCAAGTGTATCCTCTCTGTGGTAGAAAAACCTACCTATCAAATTAACTGGGTCATTAAAAACAAAGTCGGTCTCAACTCTCAAAGTGTTAAACAAGAACATAGCATTTTAGAACCAACACACACTACCCTACATTTGGAAAGGACTTTGAATTTGTAAAAAGTCACACGATGAGGGGTAAAAGCAAAACCCTGCAAATGCTGGAGAAACAGCAGGTCTGGCATCAACTGTGAATAGAGAAACAGGGTTAACATTTCAAGTCCAATATGACTTTTGTTGCGAAGTATTTGTGAATTGGAAGGCAGGAAGCTAGAATTTGTTGGTAAAAATGACAGAGGGGAAAAGAGCGTGAGGCTCCTTTAAGGCGTGAGTTTTTCTTGTGCTTTCTTAAAAAAAGTATGTCTGTTAGCAACATCTGGAGGTTGTTAATACAGAGACCCTCAAAAAGTGAAACAAGTGTTTTGATGTTTTGACAACGAGTTTGAATTTGGCCAATTAAGTTAAGACAAGCACGTACAGAAAGCCAAATGAATTTAAATCTGATGGCGTTGACAACATCAAACCAATCCTACGTAAGGCATACTATTGTCATTACAGGTATTCACGGCCAACTGCCATCCAGAACAGTGAGCCAATGTACAGCTGCAGCCAAATAGAAGTTTAAGCCTGGCTCTCTCAAACTGTGTAAACTCTCCAGAAAGACCCATCAAAAGTGCCATGGCAGTTTACATTAAAGACCTCACCAACAAGATTGCAGGGAAACCCTTCTAACAGCAGACTTGGCAGCAGAAAGGCATTTGTGGCAGAGTTTCAGAAGACATACAGTCTGAGAGAGTTTGGAGAGATTAAGTTTTAATTTATTGTTTTCTTATCGATCAGGTTTATTTAAATGGGACTTGCGTTTATTCAAATAGCATGCCATTAGAATTTAGTTCAATTAGGGAATAGTTAGTACTTAGGGGAAATTGTTTGTTTTGTTAGTAAGTCTGTTAATTTGTTCATTGTTAGGGTTAAATAAATGAAATTTCTTGTTATTTGTAAAGTGGAGATCAGGGATTGTCTTTCTTTTAACAATATTTAACAGACTGCGAGGGGAGAATTGAGCTTCTCTTGCTGTTCCAGGGGGTGATTATTAGTCGGCAATCCCTATTCCCATCATAACAGATCGGGGCTTATGATTTGGTTTAACCATCAGACGGCTTTGGCCATTCCCCCTCTGTAACACTTCGTTCACAGAAGAGTCATATCAGATTGAAAAAGTTCTCTCTCTCTCTCTCTTTATAGATGCTACCAGAATTGAGAGATGAAGGGGTCAGTACTGCTAACCAATAATGTGGAATGTTACCCAGGCCAATTACTGCCCTATCAGTCTACTCTTGATCACCCATCTATTGGTGATCAACAGACATTTACAAAGGAATAATCTGCTCACTGATGCTCAGTTTGGGTTGTGCCATGGTCATTTTGTTCCTGATATCATTACAGTCTTGATCCAGAAATAGGCAAAAGAATTGAGCTTTAAGAGGTGAGGTTAGTGTGAGAGTGAAGTGAAAGACAACTTTTGGCTGAATAGGGTTACATCAGGAACCCTAACTGAAGTCAATGGGAATCAGGGAGCAAACTCTCCATTGGTTAATGTCATACTTTACATAAGGGGAGATAGCTATGGTTGTTGGAGATCAACAACTCAACCCCAGCACACCATTCCAGGATTTCCCCAAGATAAGCATTTTTTTTTAAAAATCAACTTCATTTTATAAAATCATCAAGAGATATTATTACACACCTCTGGAGCAGTTGGGACTTGAACCCTAACCTCCTGACTCAGAGGTCATTGACACTGCACTACAAAGGCTCTTACTTTGGTCAAGGACACTACCCTATCTTCTGCTGCTTTATCAATGACCTCCCCTCCATCACGAGGTTACAGGTGATGTTTGTTGCCAACTGCACAATGTTCAGTCCCATTCACAACTCCTCAGGTACTGAAACAGTCCATATCCAAATGCAGCAGGATATCCATGTTTGGGTTGATAAGTGGCAAATTACATCTGCACCGTCTAAGTGCATGGCAATCGTCATCTCCAACAAGAGAGAATCTAACCATTGCTACTTGGGGTGCCATGGCATTACCATTGTTCAATCCTCCATTATCAATATACTGGGGGTTACCATTGACCAGAAATTGGGCCATCCACATTCATATAGCTTGCAGCTGCAAGAGGAGGTCAGAAGCTAGGAATCCTGCAATGTATAATTCACTTCTCATCTTCAGAGGCACCACCTACAAGATGCACTGCAATAACTCACCGAAGCTCCTCTGGCAATTCACTCCGAACCCACCGCCTCTATCACTTAGAACAACAATGGCAGCAGCTGCATAGGGTTCCACCACCTGCAAGTTCCCTTCCACATCACACTCTATTCTGACTTGAAAATATATTGCTGTTCATTCACTGCTGCTGGGTCAAAATCCTAGAATTCCTTTTTTAACAGGACTCTGGTGTCCCTGCACCCCAAAGTCTGCAACAGTTCAAGCGGACAGCTTACCATCACCCTCTCCAAGTGGTGGGCATTAAATGCTGACCTACCAGATCTCAACAATGATTTAAAAAAAAAAAATCCATGCTGCTGTTTGCTTTTGAAATCAGCTAGCAACTGGAAGTGAAAGGTGCCAACAGAGGGAACACACCCAACCTATTCCAGTTAAAGTTCACCTGAGAACCCAATCACCAAGAGATTGGTGATTGACAGAGAATGACAGGGAATCTCACGGCCTAAAAATCCTTCTCTTTTCCAGATCCTCACCATCTTTAAAGCATTCACTTCAATCAAGAAACCTGTGAGGCAGGTGAGGGCTATTTTCCCCGAAGCGTCGGAGGCTGAGGGCTGACCTTGTAGAGGTTTAAAAAATTATGAGGAGCATGGAAAGGGTGAATAGCCAAGGTCATTTCCGTTGGGTGGAGGAGTCCAAAACTACAGGGCATAGGTTTGAGGGGATGGGAATGATTTAAAAAGGGACCTAAGGGGGAACTTCTTCACACAGAGGGTGGTGCGTGTATGGAATGAGCTGCCAGAGGAAGTGGTGGAGGCTGGTACAATTATAACATTTAAAAGGCATCTGGATGGGTATATGAATATGAAGGGTTTAGAGGGATAAGGGCCAAATGGGACTAGGCTTATAAAGGATATCTGGTCGGCATATACGAGTTGGACCGAAGGGTCTGTTTCCATACTGTAAATCTCTATGACTTATTCGAGTCTTTCCATTTTAGGAGGTACGAAAGCAAAATCATTCTGCAACTAGGCTAAGAATCCAGGGGCTTGGACCAACGACCCAAAGCTTGGAGCTTACACTGTATCACTGCAACTGTGACATTTAAATCTAGTTAATTAAAGTTAATTAATGTTAAATTCAATTAATTAATCTGGGTGGGATGCTCTTCGGATAGGCATAGCAGATTCAATGTGCCAAATGGCCTGCTTCCACACTGTACAGATTCAGTGATCCTATGAGATCAAATAAATCTGGAATTAAAAAAAACTAAGATCAGAAATTACTGAACTGTCATCAAAATCCCATCTTCACTAGTGTCTTTACAGGAAGGGAACCTACCACCCTTATCTGGTCCGGCCAGTACATCATTCCAGACCAACATTAACATGATTGATTCCAAACTGCCCTCAAAAAATGTCCAAGTAAACCATTCAATTCAGGGAAATTAAGAACGCTGAGCTTGCCTGCAACATCCATATCCTGGAATAAAATGATTCCTTCAGGAGATAAATTTACACAATTGACACAGTCTCTTTTTTCGTGCATATTCTACCTAATTCGCTCTCTTCCCCCACGGTGTTTTATTCTTCTTCTGTTCTACAGTGTTTCATTCTAACAAAGGGCCTAGAACTGAAACACTAATGCTGTGCAGACACACAATGAAGAGCTGTGAACTGCCAATAAATCTCTAAATTTCTCTTTACTTGTAGAGTGCAACAACTCACCCGCTTCTCCTGCATCTTGTCAAACGCCTTCTGTGCTGGAGTTCTTTTGTCCACAGCCACTCGCTTGTGTTCTCCTGCCTCCTCTCTCACCATGTGCTGTTTCTGATTTGAGATGATCTGTTCCAGCATTTTTTTACTTTCCTTATTCTTCTTTTTCTTCCTTTTATTAAAAAAAAACACAAAGGATGCAGATTTTTAGCACTTGTCTTTGATTACGAGGGAAACAAGGTACACAGATCAGTAGAGATGGGGTTATAATGATAAGGGAGCAGTGGATGGAGAGAGGGCAGAGATAGTGGAAGGGGCTGGAGGAAGGAGCTCAGACTTCAGGTTAAGCCCCAGAAACAACCCTATGGAAAGCAGTGAGGGCTAAAATCTATCATTTGAAGACGACAGCGGAACAATATACAAACATGCATGAGCATGAGCAGGAGTAGGAGTAGGAGTAGGTCATTCAGCCCGCACGTCTACTCCACCATCCAATAACTGCTAATTTGATTATAACCTCAACTCCACATTCCCACCTACCTCCAAGAACGTTGCCTCCCTTCTTAGTCAGAAACCTGCTTATCATTACCTTAAAAATATTCAACTACTTTGCCTATGCCATTCTCTGGGAAAAAGTGTTCCAAAGACTTATGATGACTAAGAGGAAAAAAAAAATTTCATCACATCTATTTAACCTATTTTCCTAATCGACCTGTTCAGAGATGTTACAACACACCTCTAGAATAGGTGGAACTTGAACCCAGGCCTCTTGGAACAGGGATAAGGACTCTACTTCTGTGCCACAAGAGGGCCCCCTCTCATCTCCATCTTAAATATCCAACTCCTGACTAGAGATAGTGGGAGCTGCCGTCGCTGGAGAACCATCCCTAAGTAAGCAGTTTTCCTATGGACACAGTAAATTTGAAGATGTGCTTTTAGGAAGACAGCATTAATTGTTTACAAAGTTTCTTCTCAGCATTCCAGCCAGCAATTCAAGGTCTAAATGTAGTAAACAGACTAACCCCAAATCTGGCTTTTCATTTGCCAAATATTTGTAAAATCTTAATTAGACTGTTACAGATATACAAGACAGAAAAAATGGGGACAAAATATTACAGGTGAGATTATCCTTTCAAAATGTTAGGGTTAATATTTGTAAATAATGCATAAATGATACAAGATCAGATGAGAGCTAAGAGAAACAGTTAACACAACTCTCAAAAAAAAACGCACCACACAGCGGTTTGATTTGCAAAATGGAATCTCTAACTTATATGATCATGTTTTAAACTTTCTGTTCCTTTCCCTCTCTCTCAATCTTAATTTTTTTTAATCACCTTAGTTTCTTTCTTGTCTCATTTAGAATTAATTTCACCCACTTTTCTTCCTTCTGAATTCGTAAAATGTTAGTTCCAAAAAGGTCCAATCTAATTAGTTAAGAAGATATATAGATGTTTGGTTTATTTACTCAGGATGCCCTGACTGGCTTCTGAAACATTACTGCTCTCACTTTCCACCAAAAGACAGAAAATCTAAATGTACAAAGGCTGGTTTCATGATCAACACCACTGGACACGTTGCCACACAAAACGTTCATGTTTAACTATTTCTGTCCACGTGCCAATGGTCAGAGGAATGCAAGAGACTATTAAAACATTGAATTTCTATGAACAGCAATGAGTTAACTTCGGTACAGATAACAATCTCATGAAAGGTACTGGTTTTTCTGGGGTTTACACTAAATTCTTAGTTCGACAGTTCTGATGACAGCTTAATGAGCTAACTCTGTTCTTCCCTCCATAGTTGCTGCATATTCCCAGAAGTTACTGTTTTGATTTCAGATAAAAATGTCAATCTCATCCAAGTCACAAAGTTTTGGGGTGAAGGGAATGACAGAATCAGCATCAGCTTGAATAAAAACATTGGTTTAAAATAGCAGATTGTGGTAAATGATTGTATTTCAGAAAGGAGGATGATAGTGGTGTTTAGGGTCAGTTAAGGTCATGTTTATTCTGGTATTCATAAATACCATGAATAGCGGAACACATGCAGTGTCCGAAATCTGGGTGAATAAAAACAATGTTGCCTTAAAACAGCGTTGCCTCAAAACAGCACTTTTTTAAAAGAATGTATATTGTAATTCAGTAAAATAAATACCGTCCTTGGACAATTTGATTGGACACTACGTTGGTGTGGTCTGGCCCTAAATCAGCCACTGTATTTCTTATTTATGCGTTGTTCTACACTGAGAGGTGAGACAGTGAGAAAACCTCAAACGCTTCTAACAAGAAACAGACAGACGAGCTAAATGAACAGACGAGTAACAGAAAAGTAGCAGGTGAAGTGTTTTGGCTAAATAAGGTCTGGAAAAGTAATATAAATTTAGCAGGATGGGGTATGGGGCAAGACGGATTGGGATAAAAGTGCATTAAAATACATTAAGCGAACTTTTTAAAAATTAGCCATTTAGGGCTTCATAAATAGACCTGGCCCTCCGACAGCGCAGCGCTCCCTCAGCAATACTTCTCCGACACTGCCCCGTCCCTCAGCGCTGACCCTCCGGCAGTGCGGCCCTCCCTCAGCGCTGACCCTCCGGCAGTGCGGCGCACCCTCAGCGCTGACCCTCCGGCAGTGCGGCGCACCCTCAGCGCTGACCCTCCGGCAGTGCGGCGCTCACTAACGACACAGTTCCCGGGGCTGATCACTTTCTCCGAGGCCAAGGCCTTTCCTGAGGCCTTCCCGGGAGCGCGGCCCCAGGCCCCGGCCTGGAGTTGGGCCCGGTCCCCGGGTCCCGGTGTGAGGCAGGCCGCATCCCCAGCTCCCTCTCCCCGCGGTCTCACCTCTTCACTCCCAGGTCGGAGACTCCTTTGAGCTTGAGCGCGCCGCCCTGCACCGCCCGGTAGTCGGCCATCGCCGCCCCCACCTCCGACAGACACACACAGAGTCACCGTCACAGAGGGGCGGGGAGGAGCATCACCACTGCCCCTCCCCCCCTGGGGGTCAGACTGTGTCTGTGACAGTGGAGGCAGAGAGTGAGTGAGATAAATCCCCCAGACAGAGAGACAATCCCCTCTGGGGGGTCTCCCCTCACAGATTCTTCCTGGGACATTATCCACCATTGTATTCCATCTACCATTCTTTTCCCCCATTTGCTTAACCTGTCTGCATTCCCTGGCAAATTCTTTGTGTCATCCTCACCGATTGCCTTCCCTCCTTTTTCCTGTGTCATCTGCAAACTTGGCAATGCTGCATTCACTTCCCTCATCCCAGTCATTAGTATGCACAGAAGATAATTGTGGCCCCAGACTGATTCCCACGGCACTCCACTGGTTACAGATTGCCATCATGAAAACACCCCCTTATCCCAACTCTCTGTCCCCTATTAGTAAACCAGTCCTTTATCCATGTTAACATACTGCTCCAACGTCATACAATCATTATGTATCGTCATATGTGATTCCTTATCAGATGCCTTTTGGAAATCCAAAAATATGTATTATGTGCTTTCTCTTTACCTACACTGCTTATTCCTTCTTTCGAGAATTCTAATAAATTTGTAAAGCACTAATCTCCCCTTCATGAAGCCATGCTGACTCTGCCAGATCATAATATGCATTTCTAAATGTTGTTAATACGTCTTTTATAATAGATTCCCTACTTTCTCCCAATAACAGATTTTAAACCAATTGACCAATGAGTAACATGCTCTTTGTCTCCCATTTTGGAATAGAAGTGTTACATTGGCAATTTTCCAATCCTCAGACCCTTTTCTTGAATTTAGGATCCTTGGTCATTTTTTTTGTTGGTTTTTAAAACTTTCCCAATCCCCTGCCTTACCATTAATCCCTGTCACATTATATATCTTTATTTCAATTTGATTCAACCTCCCTGATGAAGATTGGCTGGCTGATACCCTTCCTAGGAGTCTTCTTTTTCACTGGGATATATCTTTGTTTTGACCCATGGACTCTTTTTAAAATATTTGTCATGTTTCCTCAACCATTTTTGTTGCTGCTGCTGCCGCTGAACTCCCTTCCCAGTCCACTCCAGCCAACTCTGTCCTCATTCCTTTGCAATTGCACTTAGCTGGGAAGAGAACAGGATCAGCCACAATGATAAGCTTGCTTGACCAATGTATAGTTGGTTTTGAAGCAGCATGGATGACTAAGGTTGTAGATGTGTGGAGATAAAAAAAAACTTAAGAAGGCCCCATCTACCGCCAATGACAAGCACACTGCTAAATGACCGACTGCTGATGTGGAAAATGGGTGTTCTTACGATGCTATTTTTTCCCCTTAGCCTTTTATTGTTTTTTTTCCACCTCTTTTACCTTTCACTATGTCACCCCTAACTCTTACAGGCCTTCTCCTGCTCTCTATATTCCACTACTCTGGACAAGTATACTTCTCACTCTTAGGGAATGCCATTGGTTCATAAACACTAATGTCAAGTCTGAGATTGAAAGGCTTGTGTTAACCACAAGTGTTTCAGGGATTGGACTGAAACAGAAGAGACTGAAGGGACTATTTGATTTACTTTTATATGTATATTCCCAGCAAACTGATTAATGCTGATTAATTGAAGAGAGAGAGAGAGAGACTTTGGTATTGGTGCTTCCCCATTCGGTCATTTGTTCTCACCATTTAGCCTAGGACCAGTGGATAATGATTAAAAGTTGGTGATTTTGTTCCTTTACGTGATCAGATATGATCAATATGATTGGATAACTCAAAATCAAAGATTACATTTTTCCTAATTATGATGTCTAAATGCCACAGCCTATTGTCAGATTATGAGTCTGTTAATGCTAATGATTTGTTACATCTTGCTGTGTGAAAACTGGCAACCGCATTGCCATCTTGAACAGTGACTACAATTCAAAGCACTTTATTGTTTGTTAAATATATTGAGATGTTCTGAGATATTTACATGAATGCAAGTCTTTCAAAAGATGTTGACAAATCAAGTTTCTAAATACAACAGATGCTTTATGTTTCAACAATGCAAAATGTTTCACATTTCAGCAGCTTCTTTGTCCATTAGCAAAGTACCCAAGATTAACATTGGCGTTCAAGTTATTCTATCACAGAATAAGCATGTAACAGGCACCAACACCGGAATCCAAGGAATTGTTAAACAAACTGTTCCACAGGCACCAACAGATTGCAGAAAGTATCAACATTATTTTCGGATTTTGCAGACTCCGGCACAACAGCAGCAGCAAACAGATACCAATTTTAGAATTAAGGTAAGCCACAACAGGAATACTGAACAGAAAGCTGAGTGGCACTTGTCCTAATCAAAGCAAAATGGTCAAAGGGTTAAATGGGGAGGGGGAGTCAACCAAAGAAGGAAAATCAAAGCGCCAAGAGCACTGAAGAAATATGGATCTGGAATGTGGGAGTACACAGAATTGGACTTTCCTTTGATTGTCAAGTTAGCATGTCCACTGTCCAGGCTCATCATGACTCCGGGAACGTACCATTTTTGCCTCAGGCGTTTCTAATTGGTAGGTGGAGTAGCACTGCTCGGAAGAGGATGCTAAATTTTTTCTACGGTTCATGAAAGTGGAATTGTGACTTTCTGGATGCCAAGTGCCATGACATCTGAGTGATGACCAACTCCAGACGAGATGGAGAGGTGGGAACTGGGGCAAGAAGCAAAAAGTGATCCTAGATTCAACAATCTATCCACGGATATTTCACTGACTGAAGAAAGAACTAGAATGGGGTAGATGATGGAAAATGCAATCCTAATAACCCCAGAGGGTGCACCTAGATTTCTGGGAACCCCATCAAACCAAAAACTTGAGCACAGGGCAGCTGAGAGTCACAATGATCTCACAAGGTTGGCCATGGCTATTTTCAAAAGCCACATTCTTTACCAATCACATAGTCCTCATTCACAGCTTGGGCTCTCTCTGTTCATGCTGCAAAGGGTAACCCCTGCAAACTAAAATTGACAAACCCTGTCATAAGGGATTCCTCTCAGCTTAAAGTACACATGGTTGAAAGGGATAATGTACCCACAGTTCTCATTGAGGCTGTTTGAGTGGAAGTACCTTATATAACGAAAATAAAGCAGGGAGTAAAGTTATAAATTCCCAAGTCCAATCATAATTTTGATAAGTACTAGATGGGGAAAATGTGCCAGGCTATTAATTAAAAGAAACATGTGGGTTTAATCAGATAGCACTTTCAGAGAGCCAGCTCAGGCACAATGGGCTGAATGGCCTCCTGAATGTGTTGTACCAATCACAGATTGGAAATTATTTCAGCGTACATAGAGACAGCGATGTGGTGAAGTCACCAATCTGCAGGGCAGGGTAGAGAGCCTCGGTGAAGTTTTGCTCTTGGAAGGTGTGCACCAGGGTGAGCTTCCTGTCA
Source organism: Ginglymostoma cirratum (assembly GCA_024137785.1). Lineage (NCBI taxonomy): Eukaryota > Metazoa > Chordata > Chondrichthyes > Orectolobiformes > Ginglymostomatidae > Ginglymostoma > Ginglymostoma cirratum. Next base: position 3,704,342 of record JAHRHZ010000132.1, read on the forward strand.
GAGACACTGTAAAACAAGATGGTCCCAGCCTCAAAGTCTACATACACTCCCACCCTGGAAATGTTTCCCACTGTCAGCTTCGTATCATTGTCATCATGAAGGGCCAAAACAGAGCCCACCAATGAGTACAGACACCACGAATTGCGGTTCCTCCCCAGTAAACACTCTGTTCCTTTGCCCTTACGGCTGATGCTCCTGTAACAGAGGCCAATTTTCCACACACCGCTGTCTCCCAGCACCTCCACCTCCCAGTAGGAGCGGCCGGCTTTCACTCCCTCAGCACACAATAGCTGCTGGCAGCAGTCAAACCTCTCGGTATTCTTGGGTACAGACTGCCTCTTCGGTGAGAGAGTCAGAGTCCTGTTTCCATCAGACAGGATGAATTGGGCATGGGCTGTGTTGAGGTCCAGGGTCAGTCTCTGTCCATCTATGAACATAAAGAAATATTTCAGTGATCCTGCCCTTGGTTGAGCATTTGAGAATATATCTGAACCAAGCTGGAGTCAACTAGTCCTGCAATGCGATGATAATTCAATCGTATTTATCTAATTTCCATTGCACTTCTTAATCTGAATAAATGTGAGGTCTGAGACAATGTAAGGATTAGGTTAGATGTATGGCACAGAAATAGGCCATTCAGCCCAACTAGACAAAGCTGATATGCTCCACTTTCTCATTCTTCCTCATTTCAATCCATCACTATCATAGGCTCATCAAACCACTCCTTCAGTGTAACTGTATAATTATCTTTGTGGTTACAAGTTCTGTTTTCTCATAGCTCGTTATCTAAAAGGTATTCTTCCAAGTTCTTTATTGGATTTCTTGGTGACTATCTTCTATTGATGGCCTCTAGTTCTGCTCTTCCCCACACGAGGAAACATTCTCTATAACCACACGATTAAAATCTTTCACAATTTTAAAAGACCTCTATGTGGTCATCTCATTATCTTATAATTTTCAAGGGAAAAGAGATCGAGACCATCAATCCTTACCTGGTAGGTATTAGCTCGCATTTCTGATATAATCCTTATAATTTTTTTTACACTTTCTCCAGTGCTTGTGTTTCCCCCTTTTTGTAAAGTTCGTTGACAGGATGTGAACATTTTGGCTGAACCAGCATTTACTGCCCATCCCTAAGCAGAGTGGTGAGCCACTTTCTTGAACGACTGCAGTTTATACAGTGTAGAGACACTTACAGTGCAGTGAGAAAGGCAGTTCCAGAGAGACTAGAATCACATAATACTTCAATAGGTTGAACCACTGTTCCATATAGCTGTATTATAAATCCTTTAATTTTCCATTCTATCCCTCCAGAAATAAGCTCTGCTGCTTTTTGATTTAATACCTGTTTTAAAATCACCTTATCGAAGTGCTGGCATTGTGGTAATGTCACTGGATTAGTAATCCAGACTAATGTTCTGAGGACGTGTATTCAAATCTCACCACGACAGATAGCACCACATCTAAAGATGACCCTTCTGTCCAACTTGTCCATGCTGACCAGATATCCTAAATTAATCTAGTCTAATTTGCCAGCATTTGACACATATTCCTTTAAACCCTTCCTATTCATATACCCATCCGGGTGCCTTTTAAATGTAATTGTACCAGCATCCACCACTTCCTCTGGCAGCTCATTCCATACATGCACCACCCTCTGTGTGAAAAAGTTGCCCCTTAGGTCCCTTTTAAATCTTTCCCCTCTCACCTTAAACCTATGCCCTCTAATTTTGGACTCCCCCACCCCAGGGAAGAAACCTTGACTATTCACCCTATTCCTGACCCTCATGAATTTATAAACCTGTATAAGGTCACCCCTCAGTTTCCAGCCTCCGATGCTCCAGGGAAAATAGCCCCAGCCTATTCAGCCTCTCCCTATAACACAAACCATCCAATGCTGGCAAAATCCTTGCAAATCTTTTTTGAACTCTTTCAAGTTTAACAACATCCTTCCAATAGCAGGGAGACCAGAATTGCATGCAGTATTCCAATACAGGCCTTACCAATGTCCAGTACAGCCTCAACATGACCTACCAACTTCCATACTGAATGCACTGACCAATAAAAGGCAAGCAAATCAAATGCCTTCTTCACTATCCTGTCTACCTGTAACGCCACTTTCAAGGAACAATGAACCTGCACCCCAAGGTCTCTTTGTTCAGCAACACTCCCCAGGACCTTACCATTAAGTGTATAATTCCTATCCTAATTTGCCTTTCCAAAATGCAGCATCTTACATTTATCTAAATTAAACTACTAGGGGATACAGAGGAAAATCCCTCGCCTTCCATTACAACATAAACCCAACTCTAGGGGTTAGTCTCATGCCTCTTCCCTGTACAGTCTCCAAAGACTTGCTTGCGTCTTGGTGCACAGAACAAGATATAGATCACCATTTGTGGTCTCTCATCTTGACGATAGGATTATTAGAATCCTAGAATCTTACAGGATGGTAGCAGGCCATATGGTCAATTTTCACCGTGCTTGCTCTTTGAAACAGCTGCCCAATCAGTTTCATTCTCCTGCCCCTAACTGCTAGTAGATTTTCTTTCTAATCTTTGGTCATTTTTGCTCTGTATTAGTTCATCGCATTTATCAAGAAAGATTTGTGGGTATCTTTCATTTTTATCCTGTGTTATTTCAACATTATAGGAACAGGAAAAGTCCAATGAGTCCTTTGTGTCTATTTAATGAGACAATGCTGAAATTAAACCTTTCTTTTGCTCCATGTTCTTTAATACATTTGGATAACAAAATCTGTCAATCATTAATTAATACTTGACATTTGATCCAGCATCAATTGTTGTTGGTTGTGGAAGAAAGGTCAAAGTTCATTCTTTGATGGTGAGAAGCACTTGTTAACTTGACATCACTCTCAATGGCTCCAGAAAGTGGTGAAATACCCTTTTGCCAAGTTTTAACATTCTGGTTTTGAAGCTATTATAGGGCAACTGATTGAACGGTTTTTATTCCCAGTTGAGTAATGGAGGGGGGTTTATTTGAGTTGTTGTTCCCACACAAATGGTCCCGAAACTGAGGCAAAAGCCCCAGCACGTGATCGCAGCCAAGTGGCCTTAGCCAAATGGAACACAATGTTTAGGCTCTGATTGGCCATACTGTGGAGATGGGTGGTCTGACCATGCCAGATTGTTGGTTCCACTCCACCTTTAGATCCATCTAAAGCGGGCTGCCACTTAAATTACGACCAGTTATGCCTGCCTCTTTGTGGGGTAGGTGGAACATTCATTGTTCTAATCCTACTTGAGCCCCCACCCACAACTCTTTCTGACATTGTTGGTGGAGATTCTCTCTCTCATTTGGAATTGGAAATCCAGAAATTAATTCCAATTTCCAACCTGGCCCATCTCTGACTCCTCCCTTTTGCTGTTATTAGGAGGCTGAATGGACCTCTCTGACTTCAAATAACTGTTGGTCTTGCTTTGTGCATCTCCTGTGCAGCTGTAACCTTGTATGCCTCGCTCTGTCTAAACACTCTATGGATTGTATGTCCTTGTTTGTTATGATCTGCCTGTACTGCTTGCAAAATAAAGCTTTTCACTGTACCTGGGTACACGTGACTACAATAAATCAAATCAGCATCTCTGTTTCCATTTCCACTGATATTCACCACAAGAAACAAAAAAACCTGTAGATTCTGGAATCCAAGATAGACTAATAGGAGGCTCGAAGAACACAGCAGGCCAGGCAGCATCTGGAGGAAAGGAGCAGTCAATGTTTCAGGTATTACCCTTCTTCAGGACTGGGGGTGGGGGGAGGGGGAGCTGCGGATAAAGAGAGTGGGGAGAGTAGCGGAATTGTGGTGATAGGTGGACACGGGTGGTAGGTACGACCTGATAGGTCAATGGGAGGGACAAATCTGGTTGGTAGCTGAAAGGAAGGGTCAATAGGTGGAATGGAAGAGAGGAGGCGGGGCTGGAAAGGGAGCCAGGGGATGGGTGGGAAGGTTATTTGAAATTGGAGAACTCAATATTAAGTCCTCTGGGCTGTAAGGTGCCCAGGCGGAAGATATGGTATTATTCCCTAAATGTGTGGTCTGATTCACTGTGACACTGGAGGAAGCCGAGGATGGACATGTCGGAGGGGGTGTGGGGAGGGGGGAGTTGAAACAGGTGGTGATCAAGAGGTTAGGCTAGCTGTTTTGGGCCAGGTGAAGATGATCGGTGAAACAGGTACCATGCCCACCATGATGTGGAGCTTTACTCCCTCCGTCTCCACCTCCATGCCTTCTTCTTCGATAAAAACTCCCAACCACCTTCTAAGGACGCCTTCTCCCACCTCCAACCTTCCTCCTCCTCTTGGACACCCCATCACGGCCTCTTACCCGCCCTGGACCTCTTCATTGCTAACTGCCAATGTGACATCGATACCACCTCGATATCTCCAAACTCCTCACCCATTCCAACCTTTCCCCCTCTGACCTTGGGACTCCCCACTCTTACCGCACCAATCTCCATTTCACCATCAAATCCACTGACAAAGGCAGAGCGGTGGTAGTCTGAAGGATGGACATCTATGTTGCAGAGGCCAAACACAAACGCTCCAACACCACATCCTACCTCTCCCTTGACCACGGCCCCACCATGGCCCACAAAGCCACTGTCTCCCAAACTGCCCATGACCTCATCATCTCCAGTGACCTCCCTTCCACCACCCCAACATTATAGTCCCCCAGCCCCACACTGCCCAGTTGTACCTCCTCCCCAAGATCCACAAACCCAACTACCCTGGCCGACCCATCGTCTCTTGCATGCTCCTGCCCCACGGAACTCATCTCTTCCTACCTCCATTCTCTCCCCATGGTCCAGGCACACCCCAACTAGATCCAGGACACAAACCACACCCTCCACCTCTTCGGAAACTTCCAGTTCCCTGGCCGCCAGTGCTTCACCTTTACTATGGACATTCGATCCCTATACAGGCACACACCCAACAAAACGGCCTGCAGGCCCGCAGTTTTTACCTCTCCAACAGTACCCCCACCCCCACCAATACCCTCCTCCACCTCACTGAATTAGTCCTCACCCTCAATAACTTTTCCTTCAATTCTTCCCACTTTCTCCAAATCCAGGGGGTTGCCATGGGCACATGCCACACACCTGTCTGTCCGATGTAATGTTTGTGGCAATCACTACATGGTATTACATTACATCGGACAGACAGGAAGGAAACTAACCGTCAGAATACACAAACATTAGCTAGCAGTAAAACGGCACAACGAACTCTCCTAAATATCTGTACATTCAGACAATGAAGACCATCAGTTTAACTGGGACAAAGTAACCATAGAAGCCCAAGTCAAACACAGACACACAAAGGAATGCCTAGAGGCATGCTTCTCCACCCATACTTCAATCAACAAACATATAGAAATGGAGCCCATATATAAACCCATATGGATCAAAACCGGAAATGACAGTACTCACCATGATGGACCGGACAGTATAAATTCCAAGCGGGGTAGAATAACATTGCTTCATCGGAGGCTCCACTGATGATGTCACTTAGCATGGTGACAAAACGTCTGAACAAAAACAAGCCAGCTCGGCAAGCAAATCAATAACCTCATTCATTGTTTCAGAGATAGTAGGAACCACGGATGCTGGAGAACCTGAGATAACAAGGTGTAGACCTGGAAGAACACAGCAGGCCAAGCAGCATCATAGGAGCAGGAAAAAGAAGAAGGGTCTAGGCCCGAAATGTCAGCTTTCCTGCTCCTATGATGCTGTTTGGCCTGCTGTGTTCATCCAGCTCTACATCTTGTAACCTCATTCATTAGTTGTGTTAGGAACACAATCTCCTTGCTCCTCAGTACCTGGAATGGCAGTTTGTCTAATGGGGTAAGCTTGGATAGGCTAGAGTTTATAACATATGAGGCAGCTTGATTGAAACATAAGATCCTAAGGGATCTTTACAGGGTGGAGGTAGAAGGGACTTTGAGAAAATCTAGAACTGTGGATCACTGTTTAAAGATTAGTGGAGCACCCATTTAAGACAGAGATGAAGAGATTTTTTTTCTCTCGGAGGATCACAAGTCTTTGGAACTCACTTCCTCAGAAGACAATTGAGGCAGTTTTTTTTTCTATTCATTTGTGGGATGTGGGCGTTGCTGGCTGGCCAGCATTTCTTGCCCATCCCTAGTTGCCCTTGAGAAGGTGGTGGTGAGCTGCCTGCTTGAACTGCTGCAGTCCTCCTGCTGCGGGTTGACCCACAATGCTGTCTGGGAGGGAATTCCAGTATTTTGACCCAGTCACAGTGAAGGAACTGTGATATATTTCCAAGTCAGGATGGTGAGTGACTTGGAGGGGAACTTGGAGGTGGTGGTGTTCCCACATATCTGCTGCCTTTGTCCTTCTAGATGGAAGTGGTCATGGGTTTGTAAGGTGCTGCATGAGGGTCTTTGGTGAATTTCTGCAGTGCGTCTTGTAGATAGCACACACTGTTGCTACTGAGCGTCGGTGGTGGAGGGAGTGAATGCTTGTGGGTATAGTGCCAATCGAGTGGGCTGCTTTTTCCTGGATGGTGTCAAGCCTCTTGAGTGTTGTTGGGGCTGCACTCATCCAGGCTCGTGGGGAGTATTCCATCACACTCCTGTCTTGTGCCTTGTAGATGGTGGGGAGGCTTTGAGGAGTCAGGAGGTGAGTTACTCGCCACAGTACTCCTAACCTCTGGCCTGCTTTTTTGCCACACTGTTAATGTGGTGAGTCCAGTTGAGTTTCTGAGTAGTTACCCATTATTCCAACTTGCTGTTTTCTGCCACACAACCAATTTCCCATCCATGTCAGTAATTTTCCCTCAGCTCTGTGGGTTTCCACTTGTGTGGGACTTTATCAAAAACCTTCCGGATGTCCATGGAAAACAACATCCATTGACTTGT
>JAHRHZ010000132.1:3711636-3795504 GCA_024137785.1 Ginglymostoma cirratum
CTAGACCCTTCATCAGAAAGGGTCTAGGCCCGAAACGTCAAGCTTTCCTGCTCCTATGATGCTGCTTGGCCTGCTGTGTTCATCCAGCCCCACACCTTGTTATCTCGGATTCTCCAGCATCTGCAGTACCTTTTATCTCTAAACCCACTTGCATGCATTTGGTCCATATCCCTCCAAACCTTTCATATTCACCACTAATTAAATCAGGCTCATTGCTCATTAGTAGATCCAATATTGCTTGTCCCCTTATCACATCCAAGACATTGCCGTAGGAAACTATCTTGGACACACTCTAGAAATTCACAAACTTTCTGGCAGGCGCTTGTCTACCTCCCCCAGTCTATGTTAAGTTTAAAATCCCTCATTCCTCCTCTGCCTTTGCTGCAGAGTTGCCTAATTCCAACATTTCTATAATATAGCACTTCTGAGCTGCTATTAGGTGATCTATATATAACACCTATTGTGGTTTTAGTTCCTTTATGGTGCCTCAGAGAAACTCATAAGATCTGTACTGGGTATTTTCCTCTCATTGCATCCTCCCTCACCACAGAAGTGATTCTGTTTCTAAGCCATAACGCTCCTCCATTTTCTCTATCCCTCCTGTAAACATTACAACTTGTCATATTTAGTTCCCATTCCTGACCATCCTGCAGCCATGTCTCTGTAATGGCTACTATATCATAGTTTCCAATTTGAATCTGTGCATGCAACTCATTTAATTTGTTCCTTTTACACTCTGTGCATTTGTGTAGAGACCTCTAATTTTGGCTGTACACTCCATCCTGTCCTTCAGCATCTTTTTATTACTTTTCCCTCCTGGCTTACTCAATGAACCTTCTTACAGCCCTGCCATGTTCATTGGGAGAGGCAACAGCGTAGAGTATTATCACTGATCTATTAATCCAGATACCCAGGTAATGTTCTGGGGCCAGGATTCAAATCCCGCCACGGCAGATGGTGGAATTTGAATTCAATAAAAATCTAGAATTAGGAGTCTAATGATGACCATGAATCCATTGTTGATTGTCAGGAAAAACCTATCTGGTTCTGTAATGTCTTTTACATAAGGAAACTGCCATCCTTACCTGTTCTCACCCACGTGACTCCAGACCTGCAGTGATTGACTCTTAATCCCCATTTAGGGACAGGAATAAATGCTGGCCTAGCTAGCGATGCCCTTATCCCATGAATGAATAAACAAAAACTGGCCCTGCTTGTTCATCCCATTATCCTCTGCGATCCTGCTCTGCTGCTCTGGTTCGCAAGCACTCCCCACCCCAACACCATACTTTTAATATTTAATGTTCAAACAGGTTTCAAATAAATAAGTAAACAAAATTTTTAAAAATAGCTTTTTTGAAAGAATTGGATATACACTCAAAGGAAACATTTGCAGGGGAAGCAAATGGGGAAAGAGTGAAGGAATGAGATTCACTGGATAGCTCTTTCAATGAACCAGCACAAGCATGATGACCCAAATATACTCCTCCAGTGTTGTAAGGTGGCATTATTACAAACAAAAACAGCACAACCCGTGGCATCTAGCTTATTCCCTCTCAAGTAGTCTTACTTACAGAGAGAAATCAACCGATCTCTGTCCCTCTTCACCTGGGAAACCAGCTCGAAGTTTTTCTGTGTATGGTTTTTTATTCTATCCAGTTTTATTTTATCCAGACAAGGGCCAGGCTGAGAGGACGTTAACTGCTCCGATGCATTCTTTATCCTGAAATATAAATGCACATTACAACATTAAACAGAAAAGACCCACTGGAATAAGGGTCCTGTCTCACAGCTGTGACACCTTGTATGTCACAATAAACAATCCCCCATCCCAGCCAGAGTTCTGGAACCTCCTGGGACAGCTGACAATCCCGATTAAAAGCCCTAACCAATTTGGAGATAAAAATTGAGAAAATTGCACCTAGACCCCCTTAGGCAAACAGCCTAGGGTTCAAGATATCCCCCCATAATTTTATGCAGTGCCCACGTGTTGTTAGTGACAATGTTGCATGGGCGAGAGAGGTTATTGTAAAGGTGAAGCCATGACTGTCAAGTACTATTTTCCCTTTTCAAAACACAACTGGAACTTACATCCCTATTTTCTGCGTATAAACTAACGTTTTCCCAGCCACCATCAGTTCTGAGGAAGGGTCACCGGACCCGAAATGTTAACACTGTTTTTTCTTTCACAGATGCTGCCAGACCTGGTGAGCTTTTCCAACAACTTTGTTTTTGTGTTGGAACTAACATCATAGCTCTATGAAAGTTAAAAACATTCCAAAGAGTTTCACAGTAATAAAATATTACATGGAATATACATTTTTAAAAGCTTCTTAATGGAGGGGAGAGAATTCCTGGGTTCAGGCCCAGGAAGCTGAAGAGAAGCTCATCAATAACAGGGTGAGGTAATTGAAAAATGTGCAAAAGTGAGAAGGTGGAGATGGATCTCTAGATACGCAAGAAATTAAAGGATGTGGGGATAGTTGAGGGAAATGGCATTAAGGCAGAAAATCGGCCATGTTCTAGTCATTTGGCAGAGCAGGCTCAAAGGGTGCATTCCTGCTCCTATCCTCCATGTTCCTATTGAGAAGTACAGAGATCCAGGAGGATTTTAGAGCTAAAGGAGCTTACAGAATAGGAAACACTGAGATGGGGGAATTTGAATGTAAGGATGGTAATTTTAAATTGAGGCACTGTCATGCTAGGAGCATAGGGAAGATGGACAAATAGGACTTGACAGTAAGATGGTGAAGATGTTCCAGGCTGCAGCATGGTGGAGTACCAGGTATGGACTGTTTTGGTTGGTTGATGATGGTGCTGGGATTTGGAATAGAGTGGGGGAGGCACAGAGAAGCAAAAGTGAGTGTAAGTGTGAAAGAAACAGTGCCAGGAATGTGGTAATTGTTGGAAGGGCATTGAATAATAGTGCCAGAATGTCAAGCCCTTCTTGCTTAAACAAGTGAATCTTTGTCCATCCCCTGGATGATCAGTGGTGTATGTGCAGATATAAACAATTAGTATGGAAGATGCCCATGATAATGCACTGATGAGCCATAATCCAACAATGATGGAACAGGTCTGAGGGGCTGAATGATCTTCTCTAGGCTTTTCATTCCCACTTATGCCCTAAACAATGCAGGATGGGTGGGTGGATCAATTTGAGATGTGTGTGCGTTGGGTGGGCGCGGTATTGAGAACGGGAGTGGGAGTGGGAGACCTAAGATCTGTTAATTATGACTTTTGCACGAAAATCAATTTCCTTTCTTTCTTTAAAAATACACGAGCTCTTTGGAGGTAGATTTTAAACAATTATTCACTTTAATAGTTGTAGGTTGTAAAAATGACAGTTCACATCACATGATCTAATCTGAAAGCATCACTTTGTCAAAGCACTAACTTTGTTTCTGTTACTAGGTAACTGCAGACCTGTGAATATTTTATGTAACAGCACACTGTTGGAAGTCTTCTGCATATCACACACTCTATTCTGAGAGATGAAACTTAAAGGGTTGTTATATAACGCATCACGTGTTACATATAACTGCAGCACTGTTGCTGTGGATTGTTATGTCAAACGTTCTGCTAGCTTTATTTCTTCAAATACTGGCTGATCTAATTCATTAGGAATCAGCCCAAGATCTATTTTGATCCAACACAAGCAAAAAGAAATAAATCTCAACAATATATTGGAATTAATCATTAAATATGGAATATTTTAAACCACAGAATCAGCGCTAATATTTTAAACATTGATTTATAGGTCTCTTGTGTCATTTCAAACACAAATGCCTAGAAATTCAAGAAATCTGTCTCAGCTGCCTCACATCTTGCAAATCTTATAGCAGAGATCACAAACAGGCTTTAGGCTCCATATTCTTATGTCCAAAGTATTTGATGCCTTCTTCAAGTGTGAGCACAGTCACCCCCAGAATATTATTGTTTCACTATTTACCAGTAGGCAGTGCAATTCTGATCTATAATGATTGTATGTTGCATTTCTACCCTATTGTCAATTTAGGAGACAGCTTAGCAGCTGATACAATAAGGACTGCATGGACAGATTCATAGGTTAGATACTCTAAATCCAGACATGACTACAGGACTGCAATGTTAAAGCTAAAGTATATCAATAATAAAGGTTTAGAAAATGGATTGTCAAACAGGGGAGGTGATGCCCTAGAGGTATTATTGCTGTGGTGTTAATCCGTAGACCTGGATAATGTTCTGGGGATCCGGGTTCAAATCCTGCCACAGCAGATGGTGGAATTTAAATTCAATAAATATCTGGAATCTAATGATGAATCCATTGCCGATTGATGGAAAAACCCATATGGTTGACTAATGTTCTTCAGGAAGGAAGCTGCCACCCTGCAATTGCGTTGGATGATCAGCCATGATCATAAAGAATGGCAGAGCAGGCTCAAACGGCCAAATGGCCTCCTCCTGCTCCTATCTTCTATGTTTCTATCCTTACTTGGTCTGGCCTATATCTGACTCTAGACCCACAGAATGCGGTTGACTCTGAATTGCCTTCTGGACAATTAAGGGATGGACAATAAATGCTGGCCAAGCCAGCAATGCCCTCGTCCTGTAAATAAATAAAGACAAAAACCTAGGTTTGAATACTGCCGTGGCATATGGTTAAATTTGAAGTTTTCAAAAATCTGGAATCAAGAGTCGAATGATGACCGTGAAACTACGACACCCTCATCGCATGAATAAATATAAAAAAGGAGGAGAACTTGAATCTTGGCTGTATTGCGTATTCAACAGCAAGGATATAAAAATAAGAAATCACACTAAATAATGACTTCATTGTACGAAATTGGGACATTGTAAGTGCCAAAGCCAAGTCAAAGTAAGGCTTTAATACAATTGGATTTGAAGTTCCGGTTCATGGATATATAGAAATTATGAGCAGGTTTTATGTTGACTTGGAATGTAAGGCTGATGAAGACACCAGGAAATCAATTTTCATGAGTACCAGATATTATCTGCATAATATTTGAATTAATAAGTTTTTGGATGTTATTGCCACTTACCTGGTTACCATTGTATTGAATCCCTGTAAAAGACAAAATTACGTAAGTATATTTGCAGGGTATAAGATTGCGGTTGTAATCCTTGCGAATACATCAAGAAAGTTCAGGCAAATAGATTGTCATGTCAAATAGTTTCTCTATCACAGAACACGAAATGCAAATGAGAACTGCATTGCCCTCATTTGCCTGTCTACCTACAATAAAACTTAAACATTTACTCTATTTCAAATATAAATGACAGCTCTGGTGTGACATGCTAATTCCTCCGTAAGGGAGCTCAGTTCTGAACCTGCCAAACTGGCCTTTTACAAGAGCAGGTGCGAAGGTATAAATTGCATAATATAATGACTGATTTGACAACACACAGAAACCAAATATTGCCATGTTTGAAGACTTTTACGCCAAATTGTGATGTTTAGACAGCAAATTGTTCAAGCGTAGAAATGACAGATTCAGAAATAGCCAAATTACCAAACGAAGATGGGGAAAAGAGAAGCAGGAGTAGGCCATTCAGTCCCACAGGCTTGCTCCACCATTCAATGGGTTCATGGTTGATCATTCAACGTGTATCCTATCCCTGTTATCTCCCCATACCCTTTGATCCCTTAAGCCCTAAGAACTATATCTATCTCCTTATCGAAAACAAGATCGTGGTTTAGTGGTATTGTCTGTATCTAGTAATCCAGAGGCCGAGGTTAAAATTCTGAGGACAGAGGTTTGAATCCCATTGTGACTGTGATCAAATTTAACTTCAAATGACTAAATCTGGAATTAAAAGCTAATCTCATGGGAAAAAAAACCCAAAAGAACTGCGGATGCTGTAAATCAGGAACAAAAACAAAGTTGCTGGAAAAGCTCAGCAGGTCTGACAGCATCTGTGGAGGAGAAAACAGAGTTAACATTTCGGGAACTGAGTTCTGAGGAAGGGTCACCAGACTGGAAATGTTAACTCTGTTTTCTCCTCCACAGATGCTGTCAGACCTGCTGAGCTTTTCCAGCAACTTTGTTTTTGTTCCTAATCTCATGGGAGTTGATTGTTGTGAAAACCCATCTGGTTCATGAAGAATATCTACCACTTGGCATTTATGTGACTCCACATCCACAGTAATGTTGTTGACTCACAACTACCCTCTTAAAATGGCCTAACAAACCACTCTATTCAAACACAATTAGGGACGGGCAACAATGTTGTTGATGCCCATAACCCATGAAAGAGTACAGAAAAAAAAAAAACTGGGAATCACCTTAACAACTTTAATTTAGATTACATTTTGATGTATAATTGAGGTATGGAAACACAAATTTCTGTTTCTGAACTTGGCTTTTTTTCAACATTCTACTAATTTTTGAGTATCATACCAACGTAACTTCTTCCATGTAAAATATGTTTCTGTACAGCCTTTTGGCTATAAATAAACCTGAATAATTTGCATTAGCCTGTGTGTGTTGGCCACTTACTGCCTTCAAAGGTTGTTTCAGATGTTCTCCAGTATGTGTACTTTGCCAGTGACATAAGCTTACAGGTCAAGACCGAAAACCAAAAAGAGCTAAAAACCAAAGGTCTATTGAAAGTGACCCAAAAGGACCCAACCAGACCTAAATGCAAAGTATTTATCCAAAGGGACCCAGAAAGACCTATAACGGTAAGTGTATCCAACATCCCAAAAGCATCGTTTGTCTGAAAACCAGTTAGCCCCGGCGTTTTCAGATCTAGAATTCCTGACCTGTACTTGCTTTACCTGTGCACATCCATGGGGATATATGATGCTATTGGCTTCAATGATAAGAAATGTAGCATGTTCAATGAAGCTCAAACTTAACATGAATACTGTTTAATAAGTACTTTCTATAACAGCAGACTGTACAAATGAAACAGGAACCAACGATGCTGTCTGCAGCATCGATTTCAATAGGGTCATAGAATCATTGAGATGTACAGCACAGAAACAGACCCTTCGGTCCAACTTGTTCATGCCTACCAGGTATCCTAAGTTAATCTATTCTTATTTGCTGGCATTTGTCCTATATCCTTCTAAACCCTAACTGTACATGTACCCATTAAGATGCCTTTTAAATGTTTTTTGCAATCTCCTTTTAAATGTTGTTATTGTACCAACCTCCACCACTTCCTCTGGCAGTTTATTCCATACACACACCACCCTCTACCTGATAACATTGCCCCTTAAATCTTTCCCATCGAACCATAAACCTATGCCTTCTAGTTTTGGACCCCTCCAGCCTGGGGAAAAGACCTTGACTATTCACCCTATCCATGCCCCTCATGGTTTTGTAAACCTCTATAAAGTCACCCCTCAGCTTCCGGCGTTCCAGGGAAAACAGCCCCAGCTTATTCACCATCGCCCTATAGCTCATACCCTCCAACCCTGGCAACGTCCTTGTAAATCTTTTCTAAACCCTTTCAAGTTTTGCAAAATCAGAATTTGAATGCAATATTCCAAAAGTGACCTAACTAATGTCCTGTACAGACTCAACATGACCTCCTATCTCCTACACTCAATGCACTGACCAATAAACGCAAGCATTCCAAATGCCTTCTTCACCACTCTGTCTACCTATGACTCCACTTTCAAGGAACTATGAACCTGCACCCCAAGGTCTCTTTGTTCGGCAACACTCCACAGGATCTTACCATTAAGTGTATATGTCCTGCCCTGATTTGCCTGGGTGATGGGTGAGAAGAGATTAGACTTTGTAGGCAAATGATTCAGAGTTTCTGGGGATAACTTGTGTTAGCTACAAACAGTTAACAGCTTGCAACAATGGAGACATGTCTTTATGGTGACCAGAGATTAAAAGTGGTGAATGGGAGGGTAGGAAAGAAAGTTGCAGGGTCAGCATCTCCTTTAGTAGCAGTATCTTTTGGAAGGCAATGGGATGGATCAGTAAATATCCAGGACTCATGAAGTTATGATAGATAGGGCTTGGCCTTAAGCAACAGAAAACAATGAAGGACACTTCTTGTTAATACAATTGAGTTTGAAGCTCCTACTCATGTACTTACAGAAATTCTGAGCAGGTTTCATATTGACTTAGATTTAGGGCTGATGAAGACACCAGGAAATCAATTTTTGTCCATTTCTGTACAACCCAGTTCTGGATGATTGATGAAGGGTTTAGGCCCGAAACGTCAAGTTTTCCTGCTCCTATGATGCTGCTTGACCTGCTGTGTTCATCCAGCCCCATGCTTGTTATCTCTGGATGATTGAACTCTGACACGGTCCAGCCAGGTTGGCAATGGCTAATACATACGATTTGCCAATAATTTACTAATTATTTGTAGCTTCCTGGTCTTACATCCCATTGACATTTCTTTGCAAAGGATGAAGTTCTGAGAAAACGGAGATTAAATAAATAGACAGGAAACTCCAACTAGAATTGTGAGTTTGTAGGAAAGTGATGGAGCTGTCCAGAATCAAGCTCTGATCATTGCTGTTGTCCAAATGTACCAAATTAGTGAGTATCACATCCTGCCAAACATGCCAGATTGACATAGTTTGCATTAATGGCTAAAAATAAAGAATTGTGAGTGTTTTTGACAGTATAGTGTGTGAAATTATAACAAAGGAAACATAATCAAGGAAGTCATGCAAATATGGATATTTTTAATCTCATCGTTCACAGATGTTATGACACACTTCTGGAGCAATGGGACTTGAACCTGAGCCTCCTGGCTCAGAGGTAGGGATGCTACCACCTTGCCACAAACACCTTCATGTAATATATGTGTACTCAAATCCTCATAATTAATAATTCCAGCTTCCCAAATCTTCAAGCCTATAAACCACAAAGGATTGTCTATAATCCTAATTGATTTAATTAGTATTTGTCTGTTTAGTTAGTAAGGAACTTCAAAAGTCTAAAGCAAGAAATTGTTAAGCGAGTGGAGATGACTCTTTGTTGTTAGGGATCGTCCCTACTCCAGGGCTTGGCTGTTCTCCTGGCATGTATTATTACCATTGGCAGGTACTTGCTAACCAGTGGCAGGGGGACACACTGAGACAGGCGGGCACATAATTTTGCTGGCTAACATCCTGGTTCATTGGCACCATTCTGCCCTCAACCCATTTTCTGAAAGGCTGGATCAGACACTGAGTTGAAATCATTTAAAAAAATCAATTAAGGTTGGTGATCAGAGGCCAACTATTGGTGTTCACTTGGTCAGCACATCTCTACAGTGTTGTGAAAACTACAGCAGCCAGTAGAATATTGAACAGTACAGCACAGGAATGGGCCCTTCAGCCCACGATGTTGTACTGAACATGATGCCAAGTTAAACTAATCCCCTCTGCCTGCCTATGGTCTATATCCCTCCATTCCTGTTTATTCATGTGCCTATCTAAAAGTCCCTTAAATGCCCCTTTGGTATCTGCCTCCACCACTACCCCTGGCAGCGCACTGCAGGCATCTACCACTCTCTGTGTAAAAAACTTGCCCCTCATAACTCCTTCAAACTTATTCCTCTCTCACTCTAAAAAGCATGCCCTTTAATGTTAGACATTTCAACTCTGAAAAAGATTCTGACTGTCAACCCTGTCTATGCCTCTCATAATTTTATAAACTTCTATCAGGTCTCCCCTCAGCCTTCGCCATTCCAGAAAAAACAATCTGAGTTTTTCTAGCCTCATCTTATAATTCATACCCTTTAATCCAGGTAGCAGCCTGGTAAACCTCTTCTGCATCCTGTCCCAAATCCTTTAGATCCTTCCTGCAGCATGGCGCCAAGAGGCCAGTGCTCCAAGCAGGCTTTGAGGCCTACTGTGTCTACCTGATTATGGGATCCATCTGCTGGCCAGCCCCGGGAGGGGTTGGTTCATTAGGTCTGGCCACTTTATATTTCAAGTATTTTGAAATTGCTGATAGACCCATCTCTCTTCCTTCTCTGAAACAGCAGGCTGGAGATTCTCCAGTAGATAATCAATCTGTTCAGAGATGTTTCCACACACCTCTGGAACAGGTGGCATTGGTGCCTGGTGCTTCTTGCACAGTGGGACACTATCACTGTGTCAAAAGTGCCCTAGGTTCACCTATAGATATTTTTTAATCAATGAGCTCAGATATCATGTTACATGTCTGGGACAGGTAGGACATTCTAGTGTCATAGGTAGGGACACTACCATTGCACTATAACAGTCCTAGATTTTCCAACAGGTCCTGCAGCTTGATCAAGTGCACCTTCTGGCCACGAAGACCACTAGCCTTCATTTCTGTCACCACCAGGCACATATTCCCCTCCCCTCCCTATCAGCATTCTGCAAAGACTATTCCTTCTGGGACACCCTGGTTCATTCCTCATCACATCTGCATGGTACCTTCCCATGCCATCGCAGAAGGTGTAATACCAGCTGATTTACCTCCTCCTTCCTCACCATCCAAGGCCCAGGACACACCTTCCAGATAAAACAGTGATTTACCTGCACTTCACTCAGTCTAGTCTACTGTATTCACTGCTCACAATGAGGCCTCCTCTACAATGGGGAGATGAAACCTAGACTGGGCAACGGTTTTGCAGAGCACCTACATTCTGAATGTAAAAATGACCCTTAGCATCCAATTGCCTGTCAATCCAACACGTCACTGTGATCTCTGGCTAACATCTCTGTCTCAGACTTCCTGCATGGCTCCAGTGAGGCTCAGTGCAAGCTGGAAGAACAGCATCTCATTTTCCACTTAGGGACCCTGCAGCTTTCAGGACTCAATATCATGTTCAATAATTCATATCCTTCCATTCTTTCATGTCCTTTAGACACCTGCCCACCCCTGTCCCTATGACAGGGGTTGCTTTCAGTACAGCCAGAATCACCTACTCACCATCTCCATAATCAGCTTTTCTCCTTCCCATCTCAATATGAACTACCCCGTTATCTGGCTAACTTTCTTTCTTTCTCTCCAGGCTCCATACCCATCTATCCACTTACTCTTTTCCTGCCTCACTCATCATCAACAAATATAGCCCTTTTTCCTAGCTACCATCAGTTCTGAAGAAGAGTCACTGGACTATAAAGGTTAATTCTGGTTTTCTCTCCATAGATGCTGCCAGACGTGCTGAGTTTCTCTGGCAATTTCTGTTTTAGTTTCTGGCCACTAATTTGCCAATCCAGTCAAAACTGATTCAGGCGGCTGCTTCTGACATGAAGTAGAGTTCAGAGCTACATTTGATCCCAATATTACCCAGAAGCAGAAATTAGTAAAAATGGTAAATGAGTCATTCTGGTCTTATGACTCATCTTGTATTCCTCAAAATGGAGTGTAACTGTGAACAGTACATTTGCTTCCCAGAAATATTGTTTTTTTGAGCTGAGTTTTTCCCCTGGGTGGGGTCCCAAACCAAAACAGAAATCCTACCTTGGAGGACCATAAGTCATCCAAGTGAGCAAGAAGATCAATCGCCTTGCCAATTGAGGAACCTTGAGGTGCTTACAGCTATATTGAATGTTTAGTTGCAATATATTTTTTGTAAAAATTGGCACACGGCCAGCAGAAAACGGTGATGTAAGCTCAGTAGCTGTCTGCAGAGCGAGAGAGAGAGAGAGAAATCCTGGAATGTTACACCTCATGAGGGTGTCAAGGAAATTTCAAAGTGATGAACTTCAAAAGGGAGAAATGCACTAAAAATGGAACTGTAATTTCCTGGGCATTATCACAGACTGTGGACATGTTGGAAGAGAAACATCTCAGACCAAAAGACATGTTTTGTGTCCCTCCCTTTAAAATACACAAGAACAGGAGTTACAAGCCATTCCAGCCCTGGTTTGTGTGTGCGAGTTGGAAGGTGGTATGGTAGTGAACTGAGCTGCTTCAGTGGTCTAGAGCGGGTTTGAGTGCTAGTGTGCTGTGAAGGTCACGGTCAGAGAATCATCTACTAGTTACCCCTGCATTGCAGGCAAAGGACTCTCTGACCCCGAATGCTAGAAGCCAACTAGCCAATCAAAAGAAAAGAGGTCAAAAGAAGAGCTTGTTTCCTCAAAGTGCTGCTAGCCAACAACCATCAAAAGGAGGTAGAACAAATCAATTTCAATTTACCTGCAAGGTCAAAAGTTGACTGTTTCACAATCAATGTTCCACAATCTACTCCTCACAAATGATCCAGTAACTGAAATATATATATTTTTCTTTCGACTCATCTCTCATTTTTAATCTGCCTGGATGTGTTTTACATTATTATTTCCTCCTGCACTTAATCATGAATAAACTCACATTTTTATTAACTCAAGAAAGCCTGGTTAAATTGGGATTCTTTTAAAACAATTCCTTTGTTCTGGGAGAAAGGTAGCCACAAGATTTTCATAGCAAGGGTATCCCTTGAAAATTAACTTTGTTATGTCCTACTGACTGGTCGTAAAGTATTTTGTGTTTGGAAACCCGGTGCAGCTGGTACATCAGCAATGTTTGTGCAGGTACAGGGGTCAGCTGCTGTTCAGTGGTAGTATTCTCACTCCCAAGGTAGACAGCCATAGATTCAGGATCAGGTTCCACATCCTTTGGAGCATAATCCTTAGAATAGGGCACAATGGCCTGTTAATATGCCACAGAATCAATATAAATACTCCACCTGCACCCAGCCAATATTTATCTCTCAATTTTCTATGCACCACATCACTAAATTATTAATTCAGAGGCCCAGATAGCATTCTTGGGACCCAGGTTTGAATCCTACTATGGTAGATGGTGGAATCTGAATTACATTTTAAAAAATCTGGAATTAGGAGTCTAATGATGACCAAGAAACCATTGTCAATTGTCAGGAAAACCCACCTGGTTCACTAATGTTCTTCAAGTAACAAATCTGCCATCCTTACCTGGTCTGGCCTACTGGCTCCAGACCCATAGCAATATGATTAACTCTGAACTGCCCTCTGGGCAATTAGGGATAGACAATAACTGCTGGCCTAGCCAGCAATGTCCACATGCCTTGAATGAATAAAAACAAAGTAACAGACGTAGATTAACCGCTTGTGTGTGTCTGTCTTTTCTGTGCACACATTAGCTGAGGGCTTCATTCCAACACTGGCTGAATTTCAATTTGTCGTAGAGCCCTTTGGGGTGGCTGAAGGAAATGAATGATGCCATGGAAATACACATCTTTCCTTCAAAAACATACTGTAATAAAGTGGAAAGATCTCAGTACATGCTCCCTGAGGTTATTGGAGAAGGCCTGAGGGAAATGGTGAGAGTTGGAGGATGGCAAAAATATCTGGAACTCATGGCCCATAGCACAATGTCCAGACATTGCTGAGCTCCCCTGTGCCAAACAGTATAGCCACATCTGTAAAGAACCTGGAACAGGAAATTGGGATCCATCAGTGACTTGCCCTGTGACCCAATCGCCCTGTGAGTATGGTGTCAGACTGTGGTCTATGCAGTTGTACAGTCATTGGTCTGTACGGCACAGAAACAGACCCTTTGGTCCAACTTGTCCATGTCAACCAGATATCCTAGATAAATATAGTCCCATTTGCCAGCATTTGGTCCGTATCCCTCTGAACCTTTCCTATTCATACACCCATCTAGATATCCTAGATAAACAAAGTCCCATTTGCCAGCATTTGGCCTGTATCCCTCTGAACCTTTCCTATTCATGCACCTATCCAGACGCCTTTTAAATGTTGCACTTGCCATGTGGTCATTGGCTCTGCAGTTGTCTGTCTTCCTCCTTTTTTTAGTGTTGTTTTGCCGTTGTCTTGATCTTTTTTCCCCAAAGTTCCAAAAGAATGCAACAACGTATAACACATTAATTACTCCTCCTAGAATTCGAGGAAATCAGCTCCACACTGAAAATACTTCAAAAAAGGAGCAGCTCTTACGGCCAGAACTTTTTCCCATCCTCCATCTTGGATTACCCAGAATCCTAAAGGTCCAATGCTCTACCGACTGAGCTATCTGGGCTCTCACACCCTGTAATTGCTCTCTACCAAATAAGTGCCACACAATACATACTGGAACAGAGGCAAATCAGCCAGTTTCTTGTGTAATGGAGATATGTGGGTGGCCAAGGCTTGAGTTTAAAACATTGTTCTCTGCTGTGCTGCAGCACATGATGAACAGAATGTCTGCTTTTAGCCAACTGTGTCATAACCAGCACATCAGGCATCACGAAGAATGTAAACAGTCAGTTTAAAAAGAGCTAGTGCGGCAGTGAGTCACTGTGTGCTTCTGTTGATCAGCGAGTGTTGCTCACTGTTCTGACACAGGCACTTACAGGCAGGGGGTCGTGCTGTAACTCTGAGGCACTGCCATCCCCCCAGGACCTGCTCACAGCCAGACGTCGCTGCTTGGACTGAATGTGCGTCTGTGAAAAACACACTGCTGGTTCTAGGAAAAAACCGCAGCTCAGCACACAACCCGACTCTGCCTGCTCTGAACACTGGTCTACACCACTACTGGTGCCAACCCTCAGGAGTGTGTCAGAGGCGCTACACAAATTAAAGATTAATCTCATGGATGTTCCTATGAGATGAAAATCATTGGGACTTTTTTTCACTCAGTTCCAGCTATCCAGAATCATGGCAAACCATTGGATAAATCTTTGCCCACTCTGACCCCATTTTTAAGGCTTGAATTCCCTTAGTGAGACCTGAGAGAGCAGATAGATGAATGGACAGTTTTTTAATATCTCAATCAGAGCTCAGTGGAGGCCATTTATGCCTCAGTGATTGAGGACTTTGCGTCCTTTCCCCGTGCTCTATGCAATGATACCTCACATCATATAGTCCAGCCACACAGCCATTCAGAGTTTGTGCTCACGCCAACTGGCATGCTCACACATTAGCTTTCACCTTCGAGAAACTGGTGCCACACATCAACCTCGAAACATTCAGCATCAGCCTAGGCATCAGTAATAGCAATAACACATTCGACCCAGTCAATCCTGCAAAATCCTCCCAACCTCTCAGGAATGGGATCAAAAGCTATGGGCCTTGACAACATTATGGCTGCAGTTCTTAAGGCTTTTGCTCCAGCACTAGCTGTGTCCTTCCCTGTCAAACTACTACACTTGCACTGACCCAACAATGTGGACAATTGCCCAGGTGCATCATGTACACCAAAAAAAAAAGGACAACTTGAACCCAGCCAATTACCGCCTCATCTGCCTGTTCTCAAACGGATAAGCGATGGGAAGAGTCATCAACTGAGCTGTCAAGCAGCACCTGAGATAACAAGGTGTGGGGCTGGATGAACACAGCAAGCACCTATGATGCTGCTTGGCCTGCTGTGTTCATCCAGCCCCACACCTTGTTATCTCGGATTCTCCAGCATCTGCAGTACCTTTTATCTCTGTCAAGCAGCACCTACTTGGTGGAATCAAACCAAACACAAAGGAGGATGGTGTCAGACCAAGGTTGTTGTTCCAGGAGTTCCTCTGGGTACCAGAGTCAGAGAGGGGTTTACAGCACAGAACAAAGGCCCTTCAGCCCCTTGCGTTCATGCCAACCAAAAACAACCAGATCCTATTCTAATCCCATCTTCCAGAACTTGACTCATAGTCATATATCCCTTGGCATCACAAGTACACATCTAAATACGTCCTAAGGGTTTCTGTCTCTACCATCCTCACACATGGCCGGTTCCAGATTCCCAACACCCTCTGGATGGAAAAGTCCTTTCTCACATCTCCTCTGAACTTCCTGCTCTTTACCTTAAATCTATGCCCCCTGGCCACAGATCCATCAAGGGGAAAGGTTTCTTCCTGTCTACTCTTCTATCTACACCCCTCTCAATCTCCTCTGCTTCATGGAAAACAACCCAAGTCTGTCCAATCTCTCGTCATAAGTGAAATTTCCAGGCCAGGCAACATCCTAGTAAACCTCCTCTGCACCCTGTCCAGTGCTATCACATCCCTCCTGTAATGTGAATTCCAAAACTGCACACAATATTCTAGCTGTGGCCTTACCAACATTTTATACAGTTCCAGCATAACTTGCCTGCTCCTAAACTCTATACCTCAACTATTAGAGGTAAGTATCCCATGTGCCTTCTTAATGCCCTAGGCCAAACCATCTTCAGTAATTCACCAAATAAACTTCTCCCCATCGTAAAGGCAGAAGTAGGGATGTTTCTCAACTCCTCAGATACTGAAACAGCCTGTGCCCAAGTGTAGCAAGACCTCAAGGTTTAGGCTGACGATAGACAAGTTATATTCACTCTACACATCCAGGCAATGACCATCTCAACAACATCTAACCATCTCCCACTGACATTCATCATCATCACTCTGACATTACCACTGACTAGAAATATAACTGGACCAGACAAATAAATACTATGGTTGCTAAAGCAGGCTGGACACTGGGGATACCGTGATGAGTAACTTGCCTCCTAAAGGCACTAGAGCTTTTCAACCATTCTGAAGCCATAAACCAGGAGTGTAGTGGAATATTGCCATGGGGATATCATCAGCATCTGAAGATTCCCTTACAAATCACCATTCTGATTTGAAACAATATCATTGTTGTTAGATTAAAATTCATGAACAGCCTTTCTCAGTATCAAGGGTGTATCTACACCACATGGACTGCAGCAGTTTAAGGGGCCGCTCACTACCACTTTCTTAAGAGTAAAACTGAGATAGATAGGTTCCTGATTAGCAAGGGGATCAAAGGTTATGAGGAAGGCAGGAGAATAGGGTTCAGAAACATATCAGCCATGGTTGAATGGTGGAGCAGACCCATTGGACTGAATGGCCTAATTCTGCTTCCATATCTTATGGTCATAATTACTGATAGGTATTAAATACTGGTGTAACCAGCCAAGCCCATATTCCAAGAATAAACAAAAAAGCACACACATCCCATGATACTTGAAGCGCATCCGTCAATGCATGTTTAATCATTATTCTGCTTGTAGTGTAAGTTTTGTCACATCTTTACTCTGTTTCGATCAATGAGTCAGTCTTTCACCTCCCAGGAGCCTTCCTCCCTTTAAAGGTGCCAATGACGATTGCTTTAAAACTGGGACTGTGCTTCCTTGGGGACCAATCACTAACCTGCATCATTATGGGCTGGTGGTTGTAAATCACACTGATTGTCAGAGACCTACCTGCTTCATAATGGGCACTATATTACACATAGGGGTCCAATAGGACCCATGGAGACAGGGTGAGGAACAATACCTACCAGATTCTTGTTGATAAGCCATAGAAGGGTCAAAATTATTTGAATTATAGAATCCCTACAGTGTTGAAGCAGGCTATTCAGCCCACTGAGTCCTCACTGACCCTTTAGAACATAGAACACTACAGGCCCTTCGGCCCACGATGTTGTGCCGAACTTTTACTCTAAACCTAAGGTCTATCTCACCTCCAACCCTACTTTATACTATCATCCATATGCCTATCTAATAGCCGCTTAAATGCCACTAATGAGGCCGACTCCACTCCCTTCTCCGGCAATGCATTCAATGCCCCTACCTCTAAAGACCATCCACCCACATTCAACCCCTACTTTATAAGCCTGCATTTTCCATGGCTTATCTATCCTGCATATCCCTGAACATACATAGCAATTTAGCATGGCCAATACACCTAACTTGCACATCTTTGGACTGTGGGAAGACCCACGCATAGCGAGAACGTGCAAACTCCGCACAGACAGTCACCTGAGGGTGGGACTGAACCCAGATCCCTGGTGCTGTGAGGCAGCAGTGCTAACCATTGAGCCACTGTGTCACCCTAGCCGCAGCCTCCTAATGCATGCACAGCAGGTGTCAAAATATATCCCACACCTTGTCTGAGGCCTTGAGTTTCTTTTGAAGACTACTTTTTCAATTCAGGGACCACCTTTTGGTTTTGCTGGGCTCCTTTCTCATTCTCACTAACTTCTTCATTTGGTGCTGCAGTCTTGTACTAATAAAACCTTCTGTACTGGTTTTGACATATGTCGGGGTTTGGAACTCAAACTGAAGGAGAATTAGAAGAATTCACCAATATCCTCATTCATCAATACATCTCCAATAAACTGAAAACTACAACACGCAAGGGAAGCATTTATTTCTCAGATGTCACAATATTGAAATTGGCACGAGACATTAGTTATAAGTTATCAACAATGTTTTTAAAGAACTAACACACTTCTATACCATGACACGAAACAGACAGACTGTTAAGGTCATAACTAAACTATTGCAAACTTGTCTGTAATACACTCACTGCCCCTCAAATAATTCACAATATGTGAGATATTTTGAAATGTGATAACACCTTGATGTGAATCTTTAAGAAATAAAACTGTTTAATGTAGTTATTCAATTGAGACAGTGTTTATTACAATAGCATCCATAACATTTTCCCCCATAGATTAGTTGCTAAACTCCTGCAGCCTTAAGCTAGAGCCTCCACATTCACTTTAAAGGAGTTCAGCACTTCAGTTCTCTTGGATGTGCATTTAGCTAAAAATTCCCTTGTTGAATGATTTAAAACAGCTGTCTTACGCAGCTCTTCATTTCCTTGCAGGCACTCTCTCAGTAAAGTATTTCATCCCATTCTGAAGCCCCTCTCACCACTCTGTAGCCCTTATTCATGGGCATTTTGGGGTGGACAATGAATGTTACCTATGTCCCATAAAAGAAAAAATTAACAGTATCTGTTACCTGTATAAATGCATGTTTCTCCCTCTTCTGTGAAAGGTCTGTGAGATTAACCAGACACATCTCAAAGAATTTGATTTCCTTTTCCAGCTTTTGAATGTGGCTGTCAATAGCTGCTGTCACACGGCTCTGCTCCTTATCCAGACAATGTAAAACATCTTGCTCTTCATTTTCAATGTGTTTCCTCAATGCATCATACTTTTCCTTCACTTCTCTCTTTGTTTCTGTTATCAGGCTCTAATGAGACAGGTTAGCTTTGATTGTTCATTTCATTATTTAGAGGCAAGTCCATGTCGATAATAAATCACTTTGCTCTAACTGCAAGCACCAGACCTTTTAAAGAAAGGGGCATATCTGATGGTTTTGGTCTGCAAGTTTCTTCTTTCCTTTTTCAATTTACTGGCTTACTCCAATTACCAGGCTCAAACAGCCATCCTTCATGTGTAAACCGTTGCAATGCTAGCAGGCTATTTGACTACAACAGGCATCATAACCAAGCTCAGCTGAAAATAATTTGAGCTAATGGACCAGTTCTCAGAATAAATCATCAAATAGAACTTTTTACAATATGACAAATCAGAAATTTAACTTTGGTAGCAACAGACTTTCTGATGTGCTCGGCTCACTTCTTTGAGACACAAGGAACAATAAATGCAGACCCCAAGTGTGAGTTAAGAAAGGGGAATCAATGGACCAAAGAACTCAGTGATTAGCACCAGGTTCAATTCCAGCCTTGGGTAATTGTCTGTGTGGAGTTTGTACCATCTCTCCATGTCTGCATGGGCTTCCTCCCACAGACCAGAGATGTGCAGGTTATGTGGATTGGCCATGGTAAATTGCCCATAGTATCCAGAGATGTGCAGGTGTCATGGACACAGGGTAGGGGGCTGGGGCTGGGGCTGGGGAAATGCTCTTCAGAGGGTCAGTGCAGACACAGTGGCCAAATGCTGTCTTTCTGCACGTGATGTGGATGCATCTGATGAAGGGGCCGTGCTCTGAAAGCCTGTGATTTCAAATAAACCTGTTGGACTGTAACCTGGTGTTGTGTGATTTCTAACTCTTTCTGCACTGTAGGGATTCAATGAAAAGTCTTCAAAGAGGGACTTTCGCTAAGTGTGACCCTGATGTGTGAATACAATTCTAAGAAAGACCAAGAAAAGAGGCTGGAGCTTTATAAGGATTTAAACAAACAGGTGAACATTTCACACATCTGGAGTCTTTTGGATGAGCATAATCAGGTGAGTAGAAGTTGTAGAAAGGAGAAACAGAAAACAGCACTGGAGTTATCAACAGTGGAAATGACAAAGACTGAGATTACAGATAGGCTGAGCTCAGTAAGGAAGCTAAGTGACCTTCTGAAGGATATGGAGTAGAAAAGGTCACTTTGTGTTGAATAGGAAACCAATGCTGGATCTGGATCAATGCTTAACATGATTGGAGCTCGTATCAAAGATCTTACAATTTTAATGTTACCTGACAGCATCCCCAGGGGTCAGACCTTCTGGAAAGTTTTGTTTGCATCGAGCTGGGTAAGGGACACAAGCAGTAGAACCAGCTGGAAGCAAAAAACATTCAGCTTCTCAAAATTTGGTTTTGGAAGTAAGAAAGGAAGGGACAGGACTTGGAGGAGGCAGAGGCTGGCAGGGGAAATGAAACTGGGTAGAGGTGACGACGTCCTGTGGTTGGGAAAGCAGAAGGACTCCAGCGGAAAGGGGGCTGGTGAAGATAAAGGGTTAAACTTCAGAAACTGAACCCACCTGAGTATTCAGCTTTTGTGTGTGAAGATCACGGAGAGATGTCTGGATGGATGCAACATTTCGCTGGATGCTCTTCAGATGATGGTCTAAGTTGCCCTAACAATAACAACAAAAGAGAAAACCAAGAGATAACAAGGTGTAGAACTGGTTGAACACAGCAGGCCAAGCAGCAGCAGAGGAGCAGGAAGGCTGACGTTTCGGGCGTACACCCTTCTTCAGAAATGGGGGAGGGGAAGGGGGTTCTGAAATAAATAGGGAGAGAGGGGGAGGCGGATAGAGAATGGATAGAGGAGAGGGTAGGTGGAGAGGAGACAGACAGGTCAAAGGGGCGCGGATGGAGCCAGTAAAGGTGAGTGTCGGTGGGGAGTTAGGGAGGGGATAGGTCAGTCCAGGGAGGAGGGACAGGTCAAAGGGGCTGGTAGGTAGGAGACGGGGGTGGGGCTTAGGCTAGTGGCCTGGTCCAGCAATGAAAAGGTGCAGAGAGGCAAGCCACTTACCCTGAGCTCCTGCTCCCCTTCGCTGATGCTGCCACAGTTATGCCCCTTGTGTTTTCCTATCAAGGTGCAGAGGGTGCAGATGCACACTTTGTCCTCTTTACAGTAAATGTCCAGGAGCCTCTCGTGTTCGGCACATCTCCACACGGACAGATCCGCCGATGTATCCACCAGGGGGTGGGTTTTGAACACCCTGTTGGCCGTGTGCAGTTTCAGGTGAATGGGACACATGGAGGCTTCACATTTCAGGCAGGTTTTCACAGCCTGCCTCCGGTTGCAATAGCTGCACAGCATGCTGTTCGGAGCCGCTGCTGCCGCTGGGGCCACGGCCAGGTAATCTCCAGCGCCCTTGGCCAGGTGCAGCCTCCTAAAGCCGGGCAGCTCGGCCCGGCACTCCGGGCAGCTCTGGGGCGAGGATTCCTCGATACAAGAACGGCAGTAACTGTGCTGGCACGCCAGGGTCACTGGGTCCGTGTAGACCTGCAGGCAAATAGGGCAGGTCAGCTCCTCGTCTAACCATGACTGAGATGAGGCTGTTGCCATGGTGTGGCCCAGAATAGAACAGAAAGCAAAGTCTCCCTCTTAGACACAGACCTCATCGACACTGAGCTGCAGCTGAAAGGCAGGGCGGCTATAAATCATAAACACCAGCAATGTGGCTTCTGACGCTTCCATAACCACGAAACTTGCACGTTCCCAGTGTTAACAGGCTGCCCTCTCTCCAAACCACACCACGCTGCTCCAGCATCTCTTTCCCAGGAGCTAATGGGTGGGTATCCGCACCCTCCGGATACACACAGCCCACCCACAGGCCAGTAACTCACATGGAGTTCCCAGTCAGTTCCACTGCTCCAAAGACCAGTGTGTCTCAGGGGAAGGCTATTCAGCACTTGAGATGTGAAGGTAACTCTTCTGAGGAAGGGTCACTCAACCCGAAAGGTTAACTCTGATTTCTCTCCACAGATGCTGCCAGACCTACAGAGCTTTTCCAGCAATTTCTGTTTTTGTTTCTGATTTACAGCATCCGCAGGTCTTTCAGTTTTTAGATAATTCTTCACTCAGTCATAGATTCATACAGAAGGGGGCTTTCTGCCCATCGAGTCTATACTGCTCAAAATATACGACAATCTACACTTGTCCCACTTTCCAGTTCTAACCTTGAACGTTGTGATACCTTCAAGTGCTTTGTAAAGTTTGTGAGGTTTCCTGCCTCTACTACCTTCTCAGGCAATGCATTCCAGACCCCCACCACTCCTCTACGTGAAAAATCCCTTCCTCACTTCTGAAGAAGGGTCACCAGACCCAAAATGGAGTAGCACGGTGGCTCAGTGGTTAGCACTGCTGCCTCACAGCATCAGGTTCAATTCCACCCTTGGGTGACTGTTTGTATGGAGTTTGCATGTTCTCCCTGTCTATGTGGGTGCTATGGTTTCCTCCCACAGTTCAAAGATGTGCAGGTTAGGTAGATTGGCCATGCTAAATTACCCCTAGTGTCCAGGGATTATCCATGGTAAATGTGGTGTTACAGGGGGAGAGTCCGGGTGGAATGCTCTTCAGAGGGTTGGTGTAGACTCAATGGGCCAAATGACCTGCTTCCAATTATAGGAATGCCTCATTAACTCTTCTTTCTCTCCACAGATGCTGCCAGACCTGCTGAGTTTCTCCAGCAATTTCTGATTTTGTTAATGTTTTCCTCAAATCACCTCTAAACCTCCTGCCTTTCACGTTAAAGATGTGACCCCTTATTCTTGACCCTTTGGCTAAGGGAATAGCTGGAGGTGAAACCCTAGAGGGCTGGGGAGACTGAGTCGTTGAGTATGTTCAAGACAGATTTCTAGACATGAAAGGTATCCAACCACATAGGGGAAATGCTGTGCAGGTAGATGATCAGCCATAATAAGAAGCAAAATACTGTGGTGGCTGGAAATCTGAACCAAACACAGAGAATGCTGGAGAAGCTCAGGAGGTCTGATAGCATCAGTCGAGAGAGAAATAGAGTTAACATTTCAAGTCTAGTAAGACACTTAAAGAGTCAGAGTTGTCCAGCATGGATACAGACCCTTTGGTCCAACTCGTCCATGCTGACCAGATATCCGAAATTAATCTAGTCCCATTTGCCAGCATTTGACCCAAATCCCTCTAAACCCTTCCTATTCATGTGCCCATCCAGATGCCTTTTAAAAGTTATATTGTACCAGCCTCCACCACTTCCTCTGGCAGCTTATTCCATACACACACCACTCTTTATGTGAACAAGTTGCCCCTTAGGTCCCTTTTAAATATTTCCACTCTGTCCCTCTAGTTTTGGAATCCCCTACTCTGGGGAAAAAACCTTGGCTATTCACCCTATCCGTACCCCTCATGACTTTATAAACCTCTATCAGGTCACCCCTCAGCCTTCGACTTTCCAGGGAAAATAGCCCCAATTTATTCAGCTCAAACCCTCCAACTCCAGCAACATACTTTAAATATTTTCTGAACCCTTTCAAGTTTAACAACATCTTCCCTAAAGAATGGAGACGTTTGCAGTATTCCAAAAGTGGCTGTTGTCCATATAGGTACCAATCACATAGGCAAGAAAAGGAAAGAGGTTTTGTATCATCGGTATGAGGAGTTAGACACCAAATTAAGAAACAGAACCTCAAATGAGATAATCTATGAGTTATTACCAGAGACCTGTGTACATTGGCATAGGGCAAATAATATTAGAGAAATGAATGTGTGACTCAAAGACTGGTGTGAGAGAAATGGATTCCAGTTCATAGAGCACTGGCACCAGTATTGGGGAAAATGAGAGCATTAATACTGGAAAGCAACTGAACCTTGCTGGGCAAGTGTTCTAACGAGCCATTTAAAAGTGTTCTAACGAACCATTTAAAAGAGAAGTGGAGAAGTTTTAAACTAAATGGTGAGGCAAGGGATCAAATTTAGGAAGATGTAATAAATCAAAGAGTACAATGAAGGCAAGGTGGATGTTATTAATATGGGAAAATGTCAAACAGACCATGAAGTGTTCATCAACAGGTAAGGGCAATGGGTTCAAAAATAATAAAAGGACGAAATGAAAGCCTCTGTATCTGAATCCACATAGCATTCAAAACATAGCTGAGAGCACAAATAGAAATAAGGAAGTGCAATCTGATAGACATTACAGTGACATGTCTTGTTGAGGACATAAGCTGGGACCTGAGTATTGAATCATTGATTTCAAGGTGGCAGTGACACTGGGGGACTCTTTGTGAGCTATCTACAGCAGATCTTATTCTGATATTTCTTACAATCATTTAATCACCCTTTGATCTTTGTATGTTATGATCTGCCTTTACTGCACGCTAAACAAAACTTCTCACTGTACTTGGAACATGTGACAATAATAAATCAAATCAAAAATGACATTTATAGAGGACAGAAAGTCGGAAAAGATTGGCTCTGTTCATTAATTCTAGATTACCACAGTAAAGAAGGAGAATCTAAGCTCAGGGAACCAGGATGTAGAACTGGTTTGAGTAAAATAAAAAATGATAAAGGTAAGGAGCTACTTGCAGGAGTGAGGCAGTGACCACACAGTAGGATGGAATATACAGGAAGGAATAATAGGATCTTGTCAAGAATGTACAGAGATAACCATGAGAGGGTGGTGGTTCAATATACAAGTAGACTGAAAAAAATCAGGTGTGTAAAGGTAACCTAAACAAGGAGTTGACAGAGTGTTTTTACAATAGTTTCTAAGAACAACATTTTGTGATGCAAACAGGGAGCAGATTGTAATAAACCCTGCACTGTGCAATGAGATGGATTTATTAATGACCTTATTGTGAAGGTGCTGCAACTAGCAGTGAGCATAATATAATTGAACTTTACATTCAGTTTGAGGGAGAGAGGATTGGGTCTGAGAGTGGTATTTTAAACTTAAATGAAGACAATTAAGCGGGCATGAAAAAAGGGCGAGTAAAGTGAACTGATGTAATGGCAGTGGTATTCAAGGGGATATTTCTGAATACTCAGAATGGGCATATTACAACAAGAAAGAAAGAAAAAATCAAAGAAGGACGTTCCATCTGTGTTTCACTTAAAAAAATGATAGTATCAAGCTAAAAGGTATAGCATATAATTTTATAAAGATAAATGGCAGGTTAGAACATTCAGTAGCATATCAAATACCGAAAATAAATATTAATGATGATGGAAAATTTAGAGTGTGAGAAAAAGCTAGCTAGAAATATCAAAACAGACAGTAAGGTTTCTATAATTATGAAGGAAAAATGTTAACAAAATGACCATTGAACATATGAGTTTGGGGAATAAATAATGTAAAATAAGGAGATGGCAAGTCAGTTGAACAGGAATCGTGCATTCGTCTTCATTGTAAAAGATATAAGTAACATCCTGAAATAGCTAGAAGTCAGTAAATGGAAGGGATGGAGGAGTTCAAGAAGGTGACAATTATCAAGGAAGTGGGACTGACCAAGTTGTTGAAGGTTCAATTAAATTGAGAAATAACTTTTTTATTTATTCATAGAGCATGGGCATTGCTGGTTGGGTCAGGATATATCACCTGGTCCTAGTTGCCCTTAAAAAGGTGGTGGTGAGCTGCCTTCTTCAACTGCTGCAGTCCATGCACTGTAGGTAGAACCACAATACCATGAGGGAGGAAATTCCAGCAACAGTGAAGGAACAGGGATATATTTCCAAGTCAGGACGGTGAGTGGCTTGGAGGGGAACTTGCAGATGTGGTTTTCCCATGTATCTGCTGCCCTTGTCCTTCTAGATGGAAGTGGTTGTGGGTTTGGAAGGTGCTGTCTAAGGACCTTTGGTGAATTTCTGCAGTGCATCTTGTAGTTAGTACGCACTGCTGCTACTGAGCGTCGGTGACGGAGGCAAGTCGATGCTTTTGGATGTGGTGCCAATCAAGTGGGCTTCTTTGTTCTCGGTAGTGTCAAGTTTCTTGAGTGCTGTTGGAGCTGCACTCATCCAGGCAATGGGGAGTATTCCATCACACTCCTAACTTATGCCTTGTAGGCGGTGAATAGGCTTTGGGGAATCAGGAAGTGAGATATTCGCCTCAGTATTCCCAGTCTCTGACTTGCTCTTATAGCCCTCGTATTTATACTGCGAGCCTAGTTGAGTTGCTGATCAATGATAACCCCCAGGATGTTAATAGTGGGAGATTCAGTGATGATAATACCATTGAACATCAAGAGACAATGGATAGATAGTCTCTTATTAGAGATGGCTATTGCCTAACATTTGTGTGACGTAAATGTTACTTGCCTGGATATTGTTTAGATCTTCATGCATTTGAACATGGGCTGCTTCAGTACATGATGAACATTGTGAATCATTGGTGAACATCACCATTTCTTACTTTATGATGGAGAGAAGGTCATTGATGAAACAGCTGAGGATGGTTGGGTTGGGTTGAGTACACTACCCTGAGGAACTCACTTATTCAAAAAGGGAGATAGAAAGTACGAAACTGCAAGCCAATTAGCTTAACACCTGTAATGGGGAAGATATTATAGATTTTTGTTAAGGACATTATGACAGGGCACTAAGAGTCAGAGGATTTGTGAAGTGAATGCTTGTACAACCGATTTAGTGGAGTTCTTTGAAGAAGGAACATGTGTTGTGGACAAAGAGGAACTGACTGGTGGACTGTACTTATATTTCCAGAAGGCATTTGATAAGGTTCCCTGTCACTGCAGAAATAAAAGGTCATGGTTCATAGGGTTACGTATTGGCATGAGAAGAAGATTAGCTGGCTAACAGAAAGAAGAGAGTGGGCATAAATGGGTCATTTTCAGGTTGGTAAGGTATAACTTGTAGTGTGCAACAGGTATCAGTGCTGGAGCCTCAACTGTGTTCAATTATTTAAATTACACCGATGAAGGAAGGGAAAGTATGTTTGCCAAATTGGCTAATGACTACACATGGATAGATAAAGAAGTAAATTGTGAAGGGGTCAAAAGGAAGTTAGAGAAAAATATACATATGCTAAATGAGTGGGCTAAGATCTGGCAAATGGAAAATAGTGTGGAAAGAATGTGAAATTGTCCATTTTTGTTGGAAGACTAGAAGAGAAACATAACATCTAAATGATGAAAGATTGCAGATCTCTGAGCTGAGAGAGATAGGTGTTCATGTCCATACGTCATAACAGAACAGGCACATTCCAACAAGAAAGAAAAACGTAATTAGGAAAGCTAACAGAATATTATTGTTTATTGCGAGGGAAATCGAATAAACTAGCAGGGAGGTTAAGTTGTAAAGGGCATTAATGAGGCCCATATTTGGAGTATTGTGAATTAATATATTGGTCTCCTTACTTGAAGAAGGATCTAAATGCATTGGAGGCAGTTCAGAGAAGATTAAAATTAATACATAATACCTAAGGGGCAACTTTTTCATGCAGAGGGTGATGCATGTATGAAATGAACTACCAAAGGTAGTGCTGGAGGCTGGTACAATTACAACATTTGAAAGGCATATGGATTAATACATGAACAGGAAGGGTTTAGAGGGATATGGGCCAAATGCTGGCAAATAGGACTAGATTAATTTAGGATATTTGGTCGGCATGGATGAGTTGAACCAAAGGGTCTGTTTCTGTGCTGTACATCTCTATGATTCTGACTCTGTAACAGCTGGATCCCCCAAACTGTAATTTCCTCACCAGTCCTGAATAAATGTCCAGAAACCTGGCATCAGGCAGGCAGAAAGCAATCTGAACTCTCACTGTTACTGCAGAGAGTGTTAATGCCCCCCATTATACTGTCCTCAGCTACTACATTTCCCATCGCTTCCCCCAATTAAGTGGCTTCTTGTTTGAGAATGACCTGACCGGTTAGGTCATCCACAGCACTGTGCCCCCAGTCATATCTGTAGATGCTGTCGTAAGGGATGTGACCAACTCCGGTTACAAAATATCCAGGTAACTTTCCCCTTCCTTGTTGTGTCGCAGTTTCTGACTTCAGCTCAATGACTGAAAGCTCCTGGAGCTGCAAGAGGCCGCCGCAGATGTATTCACCCTGGCATTCAGAAGTTTCCACATACTGCAGCACAACATGTCCCCTGTTCTGTTATCCTTAGTGTGATTGACTTAGGTTTGTTTTCAGATGTTTATTTTCCTTTATTGTGTATTTTGTTAACCTCACCACCAGTTTTTGACTGTTCTAAATTTCTGCAATACAATAGACCTTAAGCTCCCATCAGATACCTGTAGCTTCTTCCCCTGTAATAGAATAAGAAACAATTCTGATGGGGAATAAAATTAGAAAAAGCAAAAGAATCAGCTCCTTCCCTATTTGCCTAACTCCAGCATTCACGCTACCTGCAGCCTTCTGCTCGCAAAGCAAAGTTTTTTTAAATTCACTCATGGGATGTGGACATCAGTGGTTGGGCCAGTATATATTGCCCATCCCTAATTACCCCAGAGGGCAATTAAGAGTCAACCACATTGCTGTGGGTCTGGAGTCACATGTAGACCTGACTTAGTAAGGATGGAAGTTTCCTTCCCTAAAGGACAACAGCGACATAGATGGGCTTTCCTGACAATTGTCGATGGTTTCACAGTCAGCAACACTTAATTCCAGATTCCTTATTAAATTCAAATTCCACCATCTGTCATGGCAGGATTTGAACCCAGGCCCCAGAAAATTAGCTGGGTTTCTGGATTAATAGTCCAGCGAAAGTACCACCAGACCATTGCCTCCCCAGTGAGGTGTTGATATTTAATTGCTTCAAATCAACTTGGCCACGGGTAGAGAAAAAAAGAGAAGTTTTACCTAGTTGCCTTAACTAACTAATTTAGGTTGCTCTCCAGCAGTGTGCTTGCATACCCTTGCTTAAGCCTGCATGAAATTTAGAACGTAAACAGTATATTTCAGTTCTGTCTTAATTATGAAAGACAAACAGAATTTTTTGACCAAGATTACAATTCCCCTCACTCACCCAACTGCCTGCACTCTATTCAAAGTTGCACACAGTTATAAAATCATAGAATTCATACAGAGTGGAAACAGGCCATTCAGCTCATCAAAGTCACGCTGACCCTCCAAAGAGCATCCCACCCAGCTCTACCCCTCATTTCCCCTACTAACCCACCTAAACCTGCATGTCCCTGGACATTATTGCCAATTTAGCATTGTCAAACCACCTAACCTGCACATCTTTGGACTTTGGAGGAAACCAGAGCATCCAGAAGAAACCCACACAGACACGAGGATAATGTGCAAACTCCACACAGACGGTAACCTAAGGGTAGAATCAAACCTAGGTCCCTGGTGCTATAAGGCAGCAGTGCTAACCACTGAGCCACTGTGCCATCCATTCTGTTGTACTAAGATGCCTAATTTTACTTACACTGAGTTCATTTATACCTGGTACAGAAAAACAACAGGGTTAGCAAATTTTCTTAATTAACAAACTTCTCTCCTGGAGTGTTTGAACATTCATGTTTAACCTTAGATAAAATTTAGGTTTTAAACAATAAATTTAAAATGTGAAGTACAAACAAGGTTAGATTTTTAGAAAGACACTAAGATGCCCATCACTCACCCAACTCCCAGCACACTGTTCAAAAATCATACACAGAACATGATGTGGACATGCCCGTGTTGGAGTGGGGTGGACAAGGTCAGAAGTCACACTACACCAGGTTATAGTCCAACAGGTTTATTTGAAATCACAAGCTTTTGGAACGTTGCTCCTTTGTCAGCACCTGATGAAGGGGCTGTGCTCTGAAAGCTTGTGATTTCAAATAAACCTGTT
Source organism: Ginglymostoma cirratum (assembly GCA_024137785.1). Lineage (NCBI taxonomy): Eukaryota > Metazoa > Chordata > Chondrichthyes > Orectolobiformes > Ginglymostomatidae > Ginglymostoma > Ginglymostoma cirratum. The sequence continues at coordinate 3,741,298 of JAHRHZ010000132.1, forward strand.
GGACTATAACATGGTGTTGTGTGATTCCTGACTTCATACACAGAACAATAATAGAACAGTGAACATGGAACAGTACAGCACAGGAGTGGATGCTTTGACCCACAAAGTTGTGCCGAACATGACGCCAATTTAAACAAATCCCTTCTGCCTGCACTTGGTCCATATCCGTCCATTCCTTGCATATCCCTGTGCTTACCTTAAAGTCTCTTAAACATCCCTATCGTATCAGCCTCCACCACCACTCCTGGCAGTATGTTCCAGACTCCTACCTATCTCTGTATAAAAAAAAACTTGCCCCTAAAATCTCTTTTGAACTTTCCCCCTCTGATCTTAAATGCATGCCTCCTATTATTAGACATTTCAACTCTGGGGAAAAGATTCTGACTATCAACCCTATCTACGCATGTCACAATTTTATAGACTTCTGCCAAGTTTCCCCTCAGGCCCCGCCGCTCCAGAGAAAACAACCCAAGCTTTTCCAGCCCCTCCATATAGCTCATACCCTCTAATCCAGGCAGCATCCTGGTAAACCACTTTTGCACCCTCTTCAAAGCCTCCACATCCATCCTGTAATGTGGCGACCAGAACTGAACACGATATTCTAAGTGTGGCCTCACCAAAGGACTAATCTTACCCTTGATCAGTAATCCTCCTCCTGAAATCAATACTTTCCTTCATGAAGTAACAGTACCACTGTATAAGCAATTAACCCAATCCTTGACCACATTTAAAGCTGAGGGATCAGGAGTCAATGTAGATCAGCAATGAGTAAGTAGGACTTGGTGAGAGATGGGACAGAAGCAACAGATTGGAGCTTTCTTACGATTCTGGATGATCCCACCAAATTTATTTGAGAATCTGGTGAAAGATCAGTTATTCATTTTGTTTAAAATAGAGGAAGTTTGAAATCCCGGGTACTTACTAAGCGAATAAAGCCACAGGATTTCATAGCTTTTCTATAAACAAAATAAACTTGACCAGAGTTAACAAGAGGTAAATATGGGTTAACAGACAAATCTCACTTAAGGAGAGGCATTAAATCAGATTTCAGATTTGTCTGCAACTCCTGAGATGAAAGTGACCACCTGGAGTCACAAAACTTCTTTAAAATCTTTTTCTCCCTTTAGACTAAGTCCTAGCTGTTAGCTCTACTGGAGTAGAGCTGATTCTCATCAAAAGGCACATAATTCTAGATCTCTCTAATATCTGCTCCCAGAACCAATCTTCTTGGTCCTCTTTCCTAGCTGAGCCGACCAACCACTGAGACTTTGTCATCCTGTTATGACCAAACTAAACTCCAGTGTCTAATCATGATTCCCCAGCTCCTCAGCCACACAGCAGATAACTATTGCTCACCTCCCAAATATTCAACCTCTTCTCTGGGTCAGTATCCCTCTGGGCTTCATATGACTGCACTCCAGCATCTAGTCACTATCACAATTCCAGCTCTCCAGGAGGTCCACTGAGCCTCCAACCCTCCAGAGCTGACTGTGTTCCAGCTGAATGGAGATGGCTAGCAGCACCATGAGATGGCAAACATCTTCAGTTGTTGCTTTCTGACTTTCCAAAACTGGTTGACACTGCCTGCTGTTCACTGACCCTTCAAATTATCTGACTGACCTATTCAAATACTCTGACACAATTCTGTCCCCGCTCCTAAGTAAAAATCAAACACAGCAACCATTGTGTACCTTGAATGTTACAATCTCTCTGGGCTGTGAGCCTCCGCAGCACGCACGAACATAGAAAATTAAATAGATTTTTATCACAGCTTATAGAGGATGAAGAATAGGAGGCTGGAGAGGTTAGAGTATGTGAGACTGGAGTTTTTGATTCAAATGAAGCATTTGAGGAGTAGATGTGCTTGGTTAGATAAATGGTGTGATTTATGATAGAGTCCATTGGGTTGACAACTCAGCTCAGGGCCAAACAGGATACAAAGCAATGGACATGGTCCAGGCTGAGAAGGTGGATATGGAGTGAAGACACACTGCTGCTGGAGGGGCAGTAGAGATCATGGTCAGGACAAAAGGCAATGGCTTCAGTCATTCTACAACTGACCTGAAGTTAATGGCCTGAGGACCAGATTCAAACAGGTAGCAATCCACATGGAGGGAAGTGAGCTAAAAACTCTCAAATTTATCACCATCATTCCAACTTGCACAATTATCACTGTTAAATTGTTGCTGGTCGAGGTCCCAGATCTCTGCCAATACTGTGGGGCTATACCTTCATAACATGTGACCCACACAGATCACTTTCATCTGAGGGGCGTGGGAGGAGGGGAATGCTGGCTGGGGTTCTCTTAAAAATCTGGGATCTCCTTTGATCCATCTGCTGTTTGGTTTTCTTCGTGGGGTGTTCAGCTAGTTCAAACTTTGTTTCACCATTAATTTCCCGGGGATAATAACTGCATTGTGGGTCCACCCATATCTCAAGAGGGAATACTTTGAGTGACCATCTCCTGAAATTGACTCCTCTGGTGCTGGGTGGAGACAGTAAGCTTTCCCTGTGTGAATTGGTCCACTCTCCCATACACAAATAATCCTCAACTATCTGTCACCTATCACTCATGCAAAGCTGAGTTTGTGGTCGAGCAGAAATGGATCCAGAAACTGTCACTGTATCCCTATCACTCTCACTCTCACTTTGGTCACTCGCCCATTGAAACTTACTATCCCGCTCCCCAGCTGCTGTCACCACATCAGTGTCACTTAACCTCATCACTGAGGCAATGAAAATCCGAACAATCCCATTGGAAGGCAACCCTCCTGGCTCCGCCTCCAGGAGGAGCCTGGGTGCCTCATTAAGAAAGTTGATATAAAAGCTGAAACAATATGGCTCTGGAGATTACTGGCTTGATCAGGTGGGTTTGTTATGTAAAGATTGGTTTTTGGCTGGTGCTGCTTTTCTTCCCCCCCACCCCTTCTTATTAAAGTGTGAGTTTTTCCCTATAGTATATTTCTTTGTATGTCAATAGTTTGTAGACTGTTTTAGAGGCTATTACTCTTTGATGTACTATCCTTCTTTAACCCCATGTTTTTGGGAGTTTGCAGTCCTCTAATCTTATTTGAGAAGTTTTTTTTTTCTTTCACTTCTGCTTGTCCCTGTGTTTGTAGCTTTGGGCTTGGTAAGCACTTGCCAATTCATTCAGACGAGACGTTCAGTTTTTTTTTGAAACTGTGACTTGTGGATGTATGGGGAATAGTTTTATTGGGCTTGATTCTTCCTTCAATGGAAGGACTGGCTTCTCACTCAAAGCCAATGGCTAGTGAGAAGATTGGTTTCCTTGTTATTTAACTTGAGTTAGTGCCAGGTGTTAACCATGTCCTAATATTTGACACAAGAGGACTGGGTTCAAGTCCCACTCTGTTCTAGAGTTGTGTAATAATGTCTCTGGACAGTTTGGATTCTTGCTGATCCCTGAAATATTTAGTTAGGTTAGCCTATTCTTGTTTTTCTAATGGACCTGTTCAGATGGTATACCATGCCTCTGGAGCAGGTGATACTTGAATATAGGCCTCTTGGCCCAGGGGTAGGGACATAGCCACAATGCTGAAAGAGATTGTTAAAAGCCCTACTTCTGTTTTAAGGTTTTTTAATGTAAAAACACTGGACAGTGCTGGTTATGAACCACTAAGGAATTGGGTTCCTAGCCATTGGCTGTCTGGAATTTTCTTCTATTGTTTTTTTAATAGAAGCTAAACTCAGTAGGTTTGACCACTTGAAGAGTTAACTTTTAATCCTATGATTAAATCCATTGAATGCCTTCAGTACAATTACAAAATGCTTCCCCTCTTGTGGCCTCCTTTTTGAAAAGAAATTTGTAGCAATACCAGATTCTAAATGTGTGCGCTAATGACGACATCCTGCTCCACCTCAATACCACTCCTCCTGACTTGTCTTCAGAGTCTGGCATGTATTCCAGCAGTGACCTGATCAGAATCCTATACTCCAGATTGAGCCAATTGTAGGTTCCTGCCACATGGTCTAACTGTCCTTTCCCTGGCAATGGAAGCTGAGTGGCATTGTCCCTTGCTTTCCCCCTTGTCTTTGACCTCCAACAACCCTATTATCTCTACTCATTGCTTTTTCTTGGCAGGAATAAGAAAAAGCAATATCTTCAGCTGCTTAAGCCCTTCTATTTCTAAGCATTCAAAATGCTCCTTTGTGGTGCTCTGACCTTCTTGGTCTGATTTTTCCACACGTGGCTCAATGGTAAATTCTACTTCTTTTATGATGTGCATTTAAATCTTGATGCTAAATAGTTAATCTGTTAATCTTTTTAAGTCTCTAACTGGTCTGTATTGAACTTCTGTAGCTGTAGTAGATTTTGGACCTGGTACTTCATAGTACAAAAGTTTTTTGGAGCTTGCATAGATCAGTTTTCTTTAGATGTGACTTGGTTTTAATAAATCACTAAACTAGTGCTATAAAATAGAATGGGCTAATGACAATTTGCTCTCTTACAATAGAGGAAAATGAAATCCAAAGGATGGACGTCTTTTACTTGAATCCCCATTGAGGTGCTAACGTCTCTTGCTCCCTGGAAGAGAATGTACTGACTTTAGAGGAGCAGTGCTGATTCATTGTGGATGGAATGTGCCTTCTCTAATTGAGTTTAATTGAGAACAGGTTGCATTGTTGAGGCTTCAAGTCCTTTTGGCCACAAGGTTTTAATGGATGACCTGATCAAGGTGTGTGGGATTTAGATTTTAATTGGATAGTTGGAGTAAATCATGAGGCTCAGCACAGCTTTTAAAATTTGCAGCTAGACTGAGTATCCTGTTCCAGGCCAGTTACAACACTGGCATCTACTCAGCAATGTGGAAAATTGCCCAGGTATGTCCTCTGAACGTAAAGCAATGAATCCATTCCAGTCAATTACCAGTTTACTCTCAATCATCAATAAAGTGATGGAATGTGTCATCAACAATGCCATCAAGCAACACCTGATCAGTGTGCAGTTTAGGTTCCACCAGAGCCATTCAGCTCCTGACCTCCTTACAGCTTTGGTCCAGATATTGGGACAGGGATGGCATCAGAAGCCAGGGTGGAACTGGAGGAAGAAGCTTTGCAATAGTTGAAGTCATGCCTAGCACACAGCATGATTGCAGTTGTTTCAGACCAGCTCTCTTGCACAGGAACAATGCTGCAAGAGTTCCTCAGGATGGGGTTTAATCGACCTGTTCAGAACTATTACTACTCACCTCTGAACGTGGGACTCCTAGCCCAGAGGTAGGGACTCCTCCACGGTGGCATAAGACTTTAAGTGAAAGACAAATTTCATCTGCCGCTCTAGGATTTGAATCTATGCACCTAGGAAATTACTGCAGAATACTAGGCTAATCATCTAATGACATTACCACGCCATTAGCTCCCCTCACTACACTCCATTATAGTTCTCTGTCTGGCAGAGAACTGTCTGAAAGTCCTTCTTTCCATAGAACTGGAAGTCTGTTGGTAACATCCAACAGATCGGTACATTTTCCAATCTCGTCAGATGTTAGGACTTGGACCTGCCACTCCTGGTCCAGAGGTAGAGTAGTTCCTCAGTAGTGTCCTAGATCCAACCATCTTCAGCTTCTTTAAAAGGCCATCCATCAGATCTGAATTGGGAATAATTGTACATTCACGATGTGTCAGATACTGAAGCAGTCAGCAGTTTGCACACAGCTAGACCTGAATGATATCCACACTTGGTGTGATGAATGGAAATGAAAACTAATGGCAGTTAATCACCACTGCCAGCAAGAAATTGTAACTATTGCTCCTCTATTCACTATTAAACTGGAATCCCTGGTTATAGCATCCTAGGAGTTGCCATTTTCCAGAAACTGGACTAACCATACAGTTCTGACAAGATCAGAACAGGCTAGAGATCCTATAGTGAATAACTCTCTTGCCACCCGATTTTCCCCAAAGCCTGTCCACCATTGACAAGGCACACATTAGCAGTGTGAGGGAACACTCTCGAGTTCCCTGGATGGCTGAAGCTCTGAGAAGCTTGACACCATCCAGGACAAAGCAGCCCACTTGACTGGCACCACATACACAAACATTCTCCTTGGTAGCACTACAGTTCAGTTAGTCTGACTGCAGCTGGAAGGTAATGTCCCACTTAATATCTTGTCTGTTTTACAGAAAGAACATTTAAACCACGGTCCTCAATCAACCAGGATTCAACCAAGGTTGAGTGGTACTGGCTTACACTTAACTCAGAATGTGGCTGAGATTTGATCTTTTGGGTTTTTAAAAGGACAAAGACCCATTGCATAACTCTTCCATATGCCCAAATGTGGATAATTGATCAGTTTTAGTGAGAGGATTGGTCCATGTAAACAGTAACTCACCAATTGACAGTGGTCAAAATGAAAGTAGTATCTAGTGAGCAGCTCTCCAAAAACCTATTGCACCTTTGTGGCTCTGCTGAGGCAACACTGATGGCAGCATTAGGTACGAATAATAATGGTGCCTGAACTCTGGTGACTGAGAAGCAAACATCAATGGGCTGATTGGATGTAGGTTGCACTAGACAATGAGACCCTCATGGGATGTTCCTATCTCTGGACCAGAAGGCCCAGGTTTAAATCCCACTAGCTTCTAGAGCTATTGTGATAGCTCTAGTTCAGTTTCTTAAAATCTGGATACAGTTACTGAGACTTTAGGGATCCAATTGTCACAATTCAGAAAAGAATGCTACAACAAAATACCCCTGGCCAACTCAGTTCAAGTTGATTCATCTCAAATTCTCACTAATCATAAAGGACTACTTGCTGACTGAGCTTGTACGTGGAGGTTAAGTCTCCACCCACTCCCAGATGTTCACAAAGTATGATACAGGATAATGCTTGACCACTGATAGAAAGTGTTTTCTCCAATATGAAAAACACCAGCCATTACTTTGTACTCCATCAATGTAACCTGCTCAAAATCTTGGGTAGCATTGACTTGAAGCTTTGCTATACACAGATGCTATTGAATAGGCCGGGAAAAAAAGACTCCTGTCGAAACTGGGCTCAAGCCTATAAAGCAGCACTGATCCATCATGAGATGAGAATCCCAATTGGCTATGTAGCCATTTGGATGTCTGATTTGGCTAAGGTCCTGGGTGAGGAGGGTCTGTCTCCCCATCTTTACCCACTTTCCCAAACCCCCACGGTTTTTTTTGTTACAATGCCACTTCAGAAAGGACCCATTCCCTTGATGTTTTGCAGTCAAAATGCACAAGTCAAATTTAACCAGGCTTTAATGGGAGAAGGTGTTTTCAGTTCTGAGTGAGAAGATGAGAAAATATGACTTCTAAACATTAGAAACCAGTTAAGCCATCAAATTGTGAAAGTATGATTTGGTGTTTGTCTTCAGTGAAGGGTGGTGGAACATTACAGCAGTTGGGTTGAATGATAGTAATATTGACAGTGAATTGTAGACCAGGATTCTTTTGTTCTACATAGTTAGCTTTATCCTGGCTTTGATCCTGTGAGCTTCTTGACAAGGATTTCACTGGATTACCTGGCTTTTTGCTTTGAGTGAGCAAAAGTTGGTCTTGATCTGCAGCACCAGATTGTTTAATTGCAGTTATTTTTCAGTGCACTCTTCGTCACCAATGCAAACAAAAGGCTGACTTTTTTAAGGATATAATCCCCCAGAGATTTCTGCTGAGAAGTGCTGCCTTTGTTCTTTTGCCTTCATTGCTTTCTGTTAGTCTGTGTTTTTGTTTGTGGGAGGAAATTAAAAACCAGTATCCAAGCCCTGAGACATCATTCTGGAACAGCTACAGTTCCAGGATGGGATAAACATAGCCTTGCTACTATTGTCCACCTGACTGCTGTCAGTTGGGCGGACCATTCTTTCAGACGAACGTCTGACCAAAGCATAGTGAATGGCTGAATTTTTTTGTTCAGTTGTACAAAATTTGTGAATTCATAACATTGACTGTGCATGATCTGTTAATCTACTTGACTCTGATTTATACAGCCCAGCCTTTGTTGGTCTCATCTCTCTTGCTAGGTATAGGTTAGTTTGGGGAAGTGCATCTCCACTAACGCCTCTCTTTATGCTATAGGTTGAAAACTGGCAGCATGAAGCGCCTGGTATTCCTTTCGACTCTCGTTTACAGCCTGATCAACTTGCTACAATGTGGTAAGCTTTCAAAGGTTAAATTCAATGGCTGCAAAATTGCCCTGATCCCTATTGATAAACAGCATCGTCACTGACAAAGCTATTAAGTTGTATCTCCTTTTCGTTTAAACTAACTACTTTTCGCATGTCCCATTTCATGTTTTGCTTTTTTTTTTTCAGTCTAACTGACAATGAAGTTTGCGTTTATTTGAACTTCTGGAGACTTGTCCCCAGACCTGCTCGAATTCTTGCAATGAAAGTATTTTTCAGATTGTATGCAATGTTTCATGGAACATACAGAAATAGGGTTACTTTTGTATTGATAAAACTGAGCTCGTGCTTTCTCTGAACGAAGGGATTATCGGACAGCAGAAGTGTGGAGCTGGGGGAGCAGGAAAGCTAATGTTTTGGGTTGGGACCCTTCAGAGGAGGGGAGGGGTGGGGCTGGGGAAGGTAGGTGGGATGGTGATAGGTGAGTGCATGTAGGCAGTGGTCAGGATTGGTCACTGAGGTGGGAGGGGTGGATAAGTGGGAGAGATGATGGACAAGTTGTCAGGTCAAGGAGGTGGGGATGAGAGGGAGAGTTGGATGTGGGATGAGGCTGGGGGTGGGGAGCTTTTGAAATGAGTAAAGACCACACTAAGGCCATCAGGCTGTAAGCTCCTGAGGTGGAATAGGAGGTGGTGTCATCGTGACACTGGAGGAGGCCCAGGATGGACATCCCACCCATGGAATGGGAGGGGGAGTCAGTTTGTGACCAGAACACAGGTGCCGTACAAAACCAGTCCCTGATTTGAAATATCAACTTTCTTGCTCCTCTGCCTGGCCTGCTATGTTCCTCCAGCTCTGTGCTGTTATCATTGACCATAAGGATATGTGAATTACTAGATGAAAAGGCAATTTGTTTGCCATCTGGCTCAACTGCTTCATTATAAATATGCTCTGAGTTAACATAAAAACAGACTCCAACATGAGGCAAGGAACTTTTTTTGGCTTTGTGGTAGTGGGTGACCTTGGAACCAACCAACAATGTCACTTTGATACTCTTAAAGCATTGTTTAGTACTTGAGTGGGGGCTGTCAGATGGCTGGACAACGAGATGTAATAATGATCCGATGGTAAGGGTTCAATTTCTGCACCAGCTAATTTCAGCATGAAGGTGCCTCTTCCTCAGTGCCACCCCTTGCCTGAGGTATGATAACTAACAGATTGAACTATCTAATGAGAGCAGCCCTGTGGTCTGGTAGGACTAGGGCAACATTACCTTTTCTTTTCAATCTGCTTTTTAAAAATAGTAGAATCTGACTAAATAGATATCTTGCCTACCCCAAGATAGCAGTGGAGTAGAACTCCTCAGCTGGTGCTTGCCTATTGCAACCATTTTTGTTTCCTCTAATTTCTTTTTTAATCTTTCCTAATGTCCTGAACTCCCAAACTCCAAGCTAGAGCTGGGGGCTGGAGTGAAAGGAACGCTATTCTAAACTTTTATTTCTTTATTCTAACTTAATCTTGTGATCTGTAATGCTGGACTTTTTTTCTAATACTTGCCTTAAGAACTTGTACTTGAGCTGTACCTAGTCCTTTTGTATCCAGGATGGTGCTGTAAATGGTGACTTTTAAATTTTCACTTTGCATGAATAAATGTGACCAAGCTAATTCTGGTATGGGGAGTCAGTTTACAAAAATCCATGAAGCACATTTTTAAAAGGGCCTCTAATATAGGCAAGGTGATAGCTGGTCCCAATTCCAGTTTGACCCCAGTGAGTATGTTTAACTGTCCCACCAAGCATCTGTTGGCCTTAGAATAAATAGAACAAAACTGAAGACACTCCCTCAACATCTTGACCCAATTCAACCTCCATTTCCCAACTGGAAATACTTCCAAGCTATCTTAGAACTGTAATGGAACTGCCAACTCCTATTGGGGTCCAGTTAAAATTACTTTGCTTTTACAGACCCCTCCAGACACTTCCATCAAATGGACTGACTGGTTTTTAATGGCACTGAGTAAAGAATATTTCAGAGATAGTAGGAACTGCAGATGCTGGAGAATCTGAGATAACAAGGTGTAGAGCTGGATGAACACAGCAGGCCAAGCAGCAGCATAGGAGCAGGAAGGCTGACGTTTCGGACCTAGACCCTTCAGAAAAAGAATATTACCAACTTCTGAGGCAAGGATAACTTTAAACACCTGTTTGAGAAGCAGGTTCCTGTGGTTTCATCAAGGTTGAGAGAAAGTATCAATCAAAATGAGATTACAGGCAAACTTAACCTATATTACAGATTTTAAATGCCTGTTCTTGGCTGGCTCAGAAAACTTGTATTCTTTTTGGGTTTTAAGTTGACACACTTAGTTGGGTTTAAAATAAGGGTGGCCAAAAGATTGGCTATTTTGTGAATCCAAAAGGAGGCATTAATGGTATTATTAGCTTCTTTGGTCAAAAAAAGTCTGACCCACACACCATGATCTTCACTGGGTTAAAGCCAGGACAGGGCTTCTGAATCTTGTAAGCTAGAACAGTGGTGAAACTAATGGTGTAGTTCTAGCTACAACACATGGCTGCAGCTCGAGAAAGCAGCTCCCTCTCTTGAGGGTAATTAGGGATGGGCAATAAATACTGGCCCAATCAACAATGTCCATGTTCCATGAATGAAAAACTTAGTTTTTAAACTTAAAACTTTTAAAACTTAGTAAGACATCACTTAGTCAGGTGAGGTTATAGTTCAAGACCTTTGGATGAAAATTTCAGCTCCTTTCATGGGAAGGGGTTGTTTTTCCAAAGCTTGGATGCTGGAAGTCTATATAAATAGAATATTAAGCTATTCATCAAGTAGTGAACTGACCAGTTGGCTGGTCATGTAGTTGAAATAGAAATCAAATTGGCAACTTTCTGTACCTCCATCCACAACGGGATGGCTTTTCTTTCACTGGGTCCTGCTGGATAGACCAATGTCTGTCAATCAGTAACCACCCTCAAAAGTGGTGGTGAACTGTTTCCTTGAACTACAGTTGTATAGGACTTTGGTTCAACCACATTTGGAATACTGCATACAGTTCTGGTCGCCACATTAACAAAAGATGTGGATGCTTTGGAGAGGGTGCAGAGGAGGTTCACCAGGATGTTGCCTGGTATGGAGGGTGCTAGCTATGAAGTGAGGTTGAGTAGACTAGGATTATTTTCATCAGAAAGACGGAGATTGAGTGGGGAACCTGATTGAGGTCTACAAAATGATGAGGGGTATAGGCAAGGTGGATAGCAAGAAGCTTTTCCCCAGAGTGGGGGACTCAAATACGAGGGGTCATGAGTTCAAGGTGAGGGGGTTGGGGGGGAAGCTCTTTACGCAGAAGGTGGTGGGTGCCTAGAACATGTTGCCAGCAGAGGTGGTAGAGGCAGGCACGATAGTGTCATTTAAGATGTATCAAGACAGACCCATGAATGGGCAGTGAGCAGAGGGATACAGATCCTTAGAAATAGGCTCAGAGATAGAAGGTACTGCAGATGCTGGAGAATACAAGCATGGGGCTGGATGAACACAGCAGGTCAAGCAGCATCATAGGAGCAGGAAAACTTGACGTTTCGGGCCTAGACCCTTCATCAGAAATGGGGGAGGGGAAGAGGGTTCTGAAATAAATAGGGGGAGGCGGATAGAGGATGGATAGAGGAGAGGATAGGTGGAGAGGAGGCAGACAAGTCGAAGAGGCGGGGATGGAGCCAGTAAAGGTGAGTGTAGGTAGAGGGGTAGGGAGGAGATAGGTCAGTCCAGGGAGGACTGACAGGTCAAGGGGGTGGGATGATGTTAGGAGATGGGGGTGTGGCTTGAGGTGAGAGGAAAAACAAGTTAGGGAGGTGGAGATGAGCTGGGATGTGGTTGGGGGAGGGGAGATTTTGAAGCTTGTGAAATCCACATTGGGCTGCAGGGTTCCCAGGCTGAATATGATTTGCTGTTCCTGCAGCCTTCAGGTAGCATCACTGTGGCATTGCAGGAGGCCCAGGATGGACAGGTCATCTGAGGAATGGGAGGGGGAGTTGAAATGGTTCACGACTGGGAGGTGCAGTTGTTTGTTGCGAACTGAGCGCAGGTGTTCTGCAAAGCGGTCCCCAAGCCTCCGCTTGGTTTCCCTGATGTAGAGGAAGCCACAACGGGTACAGCGGATGCAGTATACCACATTGGTAGATGTGCAGGTGAACATCTGCCTGATGTGGAAAGTCTTCTTGGGGCCTGGGATTGGGGTGAGGGAGCAGGTGTGGGGGCGGGTGTAGCACTTCCTGCGGTTGCAGGGAAAAGTGCTGGGTGTGATGGGGCTGAAGGGGACTGTGGAGCGGACAAGGGAGTCACGGAGGGACCACTCCCTCCGGAAGGCAGATAAGGGTGGGGAGGGAAAGATGTCTTTGGTGGTGGGGTCTGATTGCAGATGGCGGAAGTGTCGGAGGATGATGCGTTGGATCCGGAGGTTGGTGGGGTGGTATGTGAGGATGAGGGGGATTCTTTTTTGGTTATTATTGCGGGGACGGGGTGTGAGGGATGTGTTCCGGGAAATGCGGGAGACACGGTCGAGGGCGTTCTCGACCACTGTCGGGGGGGAAGTTGCGGTCCTTGAAGAATGAGGACATTTGAGATGTACGGGAGTGGAATGTCTCATCCTGGGAGCAGATGCGGTGGAGGCGAAGGAATTGGGAATAGGGGATGGCATTTTTGCAGGAGGGTGGGTGGGAGGAGGTGTATTCCAGGTAGCTGTGGGAGTAGGCAGCAGGTTTAGAGGGCTGAAGGGCCTGTTCCTGTGCTGTAATTTTCTTTTTGATACAATGTAGTTCTGACAACAATAGTTATGGGGAAAGGGTCTCTAGGATTTTTTCAGAAACAGTGAAACAACTATGTCAATCATGTTGAATGGAAGGGAACTTGCAGGTGATGGTGTACCACACGTCTGCCTTTGTACCTCAAGGTTCTAGAGCTGGCTGGTTCGGAAGGAACTCTAAGTAGCCTTTGAGTTGCCACAGTGCTTTGTGTAATGGGGTACATACGCATGATTGTTGTCAATTGCTTCCACAGAAGCCTCTGTGAAGCTGAGCGTGCCAGAGGTTGTTAGCCTAGAAATCAACAGTGTGAAGGATATCGATATTGCTTTGAGGTAGGTCCTGCTAAAGTGTCACTTGCAATCCTAAAGCACCTAGGAGCAAGTGTTTTTAGTTCTTAAAAACTTGCTATTTTTAAAAGCATGTGGTATGGCTCCTAATAACAATGGTTTGGTTTTGCCCATCTATCCCAGTGCACCCTTGCAGGAAACTATAATCATTACATTCAACGTGAGCTTCTCATCAAAACAAACTTGTATTGTTCAACTACCTGAGCAAGTAAGTAAAAACTTTCTTCAGTGCAAAAATGTGGTGACAAAAGGGTTGCATGGTGGTTAGCTCTGGTGCCTCACAGCACTAGGAACCTGGGTTCAATTCCACCCTTGGGCATCTGTCTGGAGTTTTCATCTTCTCCATGGACTGTAGGAAGAAACCTACATGGACAAGATATGCAGCTAGTTGGATTGGCCATGCTAAATTGTCCATAGTGTGCAGGGATGTGTAGGCTAGGTGGGTTAGCTATGGGGAAGTGCAGGGTTACAAGGACAGGGTTGGGGGTGGTGGGGCTGGTTTCTGGGTGGGATGCTTTTCAGAAGCTTAGTGTGGACTTGATAGGCTGAATGGCCCACTTCTGCACTGAATCACAGAATGCCTACTGAGTAAATGTTGGAACCAAATCTTGAATTTTTGGCTGGAGACTCTTTGGATAATCATATTCCATCCACCTAAAACAGGGTATGTTGAGATTGTTTGCGAACGTGGGTCCACAATATCTCCTCTCTTTGCAGCTGGTGAGTGATGTAGTTATGTTTCACAAACTAGTTGCCTGAGTTTAATTTACACATTGCTGAAATGTAAGTAATTGGAATTTGTAGCTGATCTTTGAGCAGAAGGACTGTCAGATGTAAAGTCAAGGTGCTGCTAACTAAAAGAAAGAGCGAGAGAAATCAGACTGGCATCTCTTTGGGGCTGGCCAGGGCTGCTGCTTACAAAAAGGCAGAATAAGATGGTGGGAACTCCTCCTGTTCTAGCCTTTCCATAAGCTGTAAGATTTCCCTTTGGGTTTGACTTTGTGCTTCTGGGCAGCACGAAGCCCTCATTGCCAATGCAACCACTGATAATACCAGGTGATGAAGAATGAACCAGGTGCCTTGGCAGATGAAGCAATGTATTTGAGTGACAACTGATGTAACCTGTAATGTAACATTTACAAGTAACTGATTACCTTTTTGATGAAGGTACCTGACTGACCAAACCTGAAGTTAGCTGCTTTAACTATATAGAAGCTGCAATATTTACAGCTGGCCAGCCTGTTATTACAATAAATGTAGCTGTGCTGGTCAATATTGACCTTTTTAAGCCAACTGTCTCCTACAAAAGTTTGAGTATTTAGTGTCAGGAAGCAGGGATTCTGAAGCTGGTGACTCTGAGAACACTTTATTAGCATGCTGCTCAACCATGAGATTCTCTTGTGAGAAAATGATCCTGGTCTAGTTTTACACTCTGCACTCTTGTCAAACATCTCTTTTCTGCTGTAGCCTGTTGGCATGTAGTGTTAGGGACTGGGAAATCTCAAGACTTGGCACAGAATGTTGTGTAGTGTTTGTCACATCAGCTCCACTCCATGAACCAAGTGGTACATCCCTGATATGTCTGCAGCGCATCCTGACTATCAGCATGGCTGACACACTTTTCACTGGAATTTTAAACAAAAGCTGAAATTGCTGGTGAAACCCAGCAGGGGACAGCATCCATGAAAAGAACAGACAATGAGTCTAGTGACTTTTCAGCAATGCGAGTTCACTGTACTTGTGAAAGAGAAGGCAACTGACGCCACTGCCAAGCTTTACTTCTTCATCTGCACCCTACGCTAAGCTTCTCTGCCAAATAAACCATGTTTTCCCCGGTTGATTGAATTGGTCTTTCTAATCATTCACCTTGTCACAATTTCCATACTAAGTCTTGGTATGAGTCATTAACAATCTGACCCTTTCTACTTGCATCCTTGTGCTCTTGCCTCTTTTTGCTAAACTTTCTTCCTCCCCTATTGATTCTATTATTGGATACCAGCCCATCTTCTGCACATACTGCTCGTCCAAACCTGGTTGCTAACATCCTTCATGTATCCAGCTCGTTGGCTGTCCTTGTCAATCTGTGTTCATTCCTGTTCTAATATTTAAAATACACTCCCCTAATAAAACAACAATCTCTTAAATCTGAGATAATGGGTACTGCAGATGCTGGAGAATCCGAGATAACAAGGTGTGGAGCTGGATGAACACAGTATCATAGGAGCAGGAAGGCTTGACATTTTGGGCCTAGACCCTTCATCAAATGGGGGAGGGGAAGAGGGTTCTGAAATAAATAGGGGGGGGGGGGGAGAGAGGTGGAGAGGAGGCAGAATCTCTTAAATCCTACTTTTTTAAACGGCTGGACTGACCCTAATCTTTAGCATTATTTACCTGAAGCTCATTGCAAGACATATCTAATGTGATCAGGACTTTGGTCTCCTTCCTAATCTCTTCAAGATAACTGGAATTTTCTGTTCAGATAAGCTTTCCAAAAGATGCAAACTCAACAAGTTTCACCGTTAGAGGAGTTGAAGTTGGCCAGGTGACTACCTACCTCCAGACCAACAGCAGCAAACTGATCAGGTACATGAACATATCTCTAGGCTGGGTGGTTGTTCTAAACACTGCAACTTTGAATCGTTTCTTGCCTGTCAGTAGTGTCATCGCTCTGATTAGGAAGCACCCAAGTTTCAACCACCTTTTTTACTATGAAAACTTCTAGCTGTAAAACTTCATAACGAATCGGGTTTAAGTTTTTTTTCGGTAGTAAGAGCTTTTGAAATTCAGGTTAGTTATCCCCGGAGGGAGATGAAAAGTAAGAAATTGAAGGGACTCGGAAGGTCTGGCAGCATCTGTGGAGAGAAAGCAGAATTAAAATTCAGTGACTTGATAACTAAGTTCAACAATTTGGTCTCTAATGTGATGGTGCAATATGATAACTACATAAATATTACAGGATTAGGCAGTTCCGCTTCTCCTGCCATTCAATGGGATTGTGGTGGATCCAACAGTCCAAGTCCACTTCCCTGCATTTTTCCCATTATCCTTGCTTTCTCTACTAATCAAGAATCTCTCAGCCTTAAATATGCACAAGGACCCTCTCTGAGCTGAGGTGATAAGGAGTTTCAAGACCCTCAACCCTTTTGACTAGACATGGTTTTGTCTGTCTTATTGGTGTCCCTTGTATCCTGAGGTTATGCTCTCTGCTCCTAGACTCTCCCAGAAAGGGAAACATCCTCAGTATTTACCCTACAAGGGTGTTTGGAATCCAAATCTTATCAGAGATCATCTGTGTTCTAAAGTCCACTGAGCAGAGCCCCAACCTGTTTAACCCTTTGCTTAAAAGACAATGCATCAATATCAGGGCTCGCCCTCATGAACCTTCTCAGCTGGCTCCAACAAAGACTAACAACTTCCAAATATCATCTGCCTGCAACTACTTCCACTTCTCAATCCCTTCTAAAGTTGAGATTTAAAGCTTCCATTGAATAGCTAAACAGGCTATGCTTCAGGGTCTTGTTTTTACATTAATTTGTATGTAACTTAATTTCTCCTGAGCCAGTCTAACAGCCTGAATTATTTTGCAGGGCTCCAGTTAAAATACGATTTCTAGTGGTACACAGCAATGCTCTGGTGATAATAAACCAAGTGATTGGATGGATTTACTTCGTGGCCTGGTCCATCTCCTTCTACCCACAGGTTATTGAAAACTGGCGGCGGAAGAGGTAAAATGTAAATGGTGATTATGTGCCGAAAATCATACTGCTTCAGTATTGCAGACCTCCTAAAGCAAAATACTGTGAAATGCTAGGTGTTAGTCAAACACACCACTGAAGAAACCAGAGATATACAGTACTGCAGATGCTGGAGACGCCAAGATAACTAGGTGTGGGGCTGGATGAACACAGCAGGCCGAGCAGGAAAGCTTGACGTTTTGGTCTGATGAAGGGTCTAGGCCCGAAACGTCAAGCTTTCTTGCTCCTATGATGCTGCTTGGCCTGCTGTGTTCATCCAGCCCCATACTGAAGAATCCAGAGTCTGGCACATCTGTGGAGAGGGAAACACCATTAATCTCGAGTCCTATCAGAATTGACATTGTTGTCAGACCTGTTGAGTTTCTACAGTGCTATTCATATGAAGTACATGTTCAGCCTGTGCTAAGCTTGTTCTAGAATGTGATTGTGATTGACTCTAGTAACTCTGCAATTCTCAATGCTCATAACTGGGTTGCTGGATATGCTGCCAATTCCACCTTCACTTCAATACATCTCTCGGTCAGCATCTGAGTTTGGAGGACCTTCTGCATGAGTAAATAACTGGGTCAAAGTCCATATCAGCTGTTGACTGGTTTATCTAATGGCTTGTATTAGGTAAAACACCAAGGGTTAACAAAGTCCTCCTTCCACATGATTCTCCAGGAGAATAAACCTGAATGGATGCTGGGGTAAGAACACACTTGATCAGTTAATATAGAATTTAATAGTCAGTCTTCTGGTTATTAGACCTACTGCAGTCCAACAAAAACATTCTAGATGTTGTTCATTAATGCACAGCAGCATACAACTTTGTACACATCTTTAAAATTTAGAATGTGGTACAATGTCACTGATATGAAACTCCTGGTAACAGTTAAACTGTGTACAAGTACCAGTCCCCCCTCTCTGCTGATGTCCTTTTTTTTGGATTCTATGCACTTGTCTTCACTACAGGCAATCCTTGTAGTGCTGACTGGGATTAGACTTCACTGCAGTCCTGCTCCTCAGTATTGGGCTCTCATTGCTTCTGAGTGCAGCTGTTTTAGTTTTAACTTTGTAACTCCTTATATCAACATCTACAACAATCCTACAGCTGTATTCAAACAGTCCCTGGGTAAGATTCCTCCACTTAAGACAGTGTTCTGTGTGGAGTACCCCAAATTTTCCTCCCCGGTGAAGAAACATGAACTGCCTCCCCCACCTCAACAGTTCCTGTTTTTCTTGACGATTTCAGGATGAATTTCTTCCAAAGCAAACTTGTTCAAACAAGTCAATTTAGCTCAAGTATTTATTTTACAAAAGGATGAATAATTAAACAAAAACTATTCTCCCACCAGAAATGAGGCTGAAGATCCTCTCTCCCACTGGAATTCCATGGAGAGTAGACAGAGCAATTACGCTGTGATACCAGTAGCACAGCTGTAAGGTGAACAGTTCATTTCAATACGTATAGAACATTACAGCGCAGTAAAGGCCCTTCAGCCCTCAATGTTGTGCTGACCTGAGAGACCAATCTCAAGCCCATCTAACCTACACTATTCCTTTATCATCCATATTTGTTTGGCCAATGACTATTTAAATGCCCTTAAAGTTGGCGAGTCTACTATTGTTGCAGGCAGGGCATTCCATGCCCTTACTACTGAGTAAAGAACCTACCTCTGACATCTGTCCTATTTCTATCACCCCTCAATTTAAAGCTATGTCCCCTCGTGCTAGCCGTCACCATGTGAGGAAAAAGGCTCTCACTGTCCACCCAATCTAATCCTCTGATCATCTTGTATGTCTCTATCAAGTCACCTCTAACCTTCTCTCAAACAAAAACAGCCTCAAGTCCCTCTGCCTTTCCTCATCAGACTTTCCCTCCAGACCAGGCAACATCCTGGTAAATCTCCTCTGCACCCTTTCCAATGCTTCCACATCCTGCCTATAATGCAGTGACCAGAACTGTACACAATACTCCAAGTGTGGCCGCACCAGAGTTTTGTACAGCTGCAACATGACCTCACGGCTCTGAAACTCAGTCCCTCTACCAATAAAACCTAACACACCATATGCCTTCTTAACAACCCTATCAACCTGGGTGGCAACTTTCAAGGATCTATGCATGTGGACACTGATCTCTCTGCTCGTCCACGCTACCAAGAATCTTACCATTAGCCCAGTACTCGTATTCCTGTTACTCCTTCCAAAGTGAATCACCTCACACTTTTCCGCATTAAACTCCATTTGCCACCTCTCAGCCCAGCTCAGCAGCTTGCCTATGTCCCTCTGTAACCTGCAACATCCTTCCGCACTATCCACAACTCCACCGACATTAGTGTCATCCGCAAATTTACTAACCCATCGTTCTACACCCTCATCCAGGTCCATTATAAAAATGACAAATGGTGGCCCCAAAACAGATCCTTGTGGTACACCACTAGTAACTGAATTCCAGGATGAACATTTCCCATCAACCACCACCCTCTGTCGTCTTACAGCTAGCCAATTTCTGATCCAAATCGCTAAGTCACCCTCAATCCTGTGCCTCCATATTTTCTGCAATAGCCTACTGTGGGGAACCTTGTCAAACGCTTTACTGAAATCCATATACACCACATCAACTGCTTTACCCTCATCCACCAGTTTAGTCACCTTCTCAAAGAACTCAATAAGGTTTGTGAGGCACAACCTACCCTTCAGAAAAGTGTTATCCCTAATCAAATTCATCCTTTTCTAGATGATAAATCCTCTCTCATAATCCTTTCCAACACTTGACCCTCAACCGAAGTCTCACTGGTCTATAATTACCAGGGTTGTCTCTACTCCCCTTCTTGAGCAAAGGGACAACATTTGCTATCCTCCAGTCTTCTGGCACTATTCCTGTAGACAATGACGACATAAAGATCAAAGCCAAAGGCTCTGCATTCTCCTCCCTAGCTTCCCAGAGAATCCTAGAATAGATCCCATCCGGCCCAGGGAACTTGACTATTTTCACACTTTCCAGAGCTGCCAGCACCACCACCTTATGAACCTCAATCCCGGCTAGTCTAATAACCTGTGTATCAGTATTCTCCTCGACGTCGTTGGCTTTGTCATGTGTGAATACTGACCAAAAATACTCATTTAGTGCCTCTCCTATCTCTTCAGACTCCACGCACAACTTCCCACTACTGTCCTTGCCTGGACCTAATATTACTCACGTCATTCTTTTATTCCTGGCATACCCATAGAAAGCTTTAGGGTTTTCCTTGATCCTACCTGCCAAAGACTTCTCATGTTCCCTCCTGGCTCTTCTTAGCTCTCTTTCAGTCCTTCCTGGCTAACTTGTAACTCTCAAGCACCCTAACTGAGCCTTCACGCCTCATCTTTACATAAGCCTCCTTCCGCTTGATAAGAGATTCAACTTCTTTAGTAAACCATGGTTCTCTCGCTTGACCACTTACTGTCTGACAGGTACATACTTATCAAGGACACGCAGTAGCTGTTCCTTGAACAAGCTCCACATTTCAATTGTGCCCAGACCTTGCAGTTTCCTTCCCCATCCTGTGTCTTAAATCTCACCTAATTGCCTTTCCTCCAGCTATAACTCTTGCCCTGTGGTGATACCTATCCCCTTCCATCACTAAAGTAAACGTAGCCGAATTGTGGCCACTATCACCTCAGTGCTCACCTACCTCCAAATCTAACACCTGGCCTGGTTCATTACCCAGTACCAAATCCAGTGTGGCATCGCCTCTTCTTGGCCTATCTACATACTGTGTCAGGAAACCCTCCTGCACACATTGGACAAAGACTGACCCATCTAAAGTACTTGAACTATAGTGTTTCCAGTCAATACTTGGAAAGTTAAAGTCCCCCATAACTACCCTGTTACTTTCACTCCTATCTAGAATCATCTTTGCTATCCTTTCTCTATATCTCTGGAATTATTTGGAGGCCTATAGAAAACTCCCAACAGGGTGACCTCTCCTTTCCTGTTTCTAACCTCCGCCCATACTACCTCAGACGAGTCCTCATCAAATGTTCTTTCTGCCACAGTAATACTGTCCTCGACTGACAATGCCACACCTTCCCTGATCTTAGTGAAACATCTAAACCACAGAACCTGCAACGACTATTCCTGTCCCTGCTCTAGCCATGTCTCCAAAATGGCCACAACATCAAAGTCCCAGGTACCAACCCAGGCTGCAAGTTCACCCACCTTATTCTGGATGCTCCTGGTGTTGAAGTAGACACACTTCAAACCACCTTCCTGCCTGCCGGTACACTCCTGCGACCTTAATCTTATTCATGACCTCACTACTCTCAACCTCCTGTTCACTGGAGCTACAATTCAGGTTCCCATTCTTCCCCTGCCGCTGAATTAGTTTAAACCCTCCTGAAGAGCATTAGCAAATTCTACCCCCCCCCAAGGATATTGATACCCCTCCTGGTTCAGGTGTAGATCATCCTGTTTGTAGAGGTCCCACCTACCCCAGAATGAGCCCCAATTATCCAGGTATCTGAATCCCTCCCTCCTGCACTATCCCTGTAGCCATGTGTTCAACTGCTCTCCTTCCCTATTCCTTGGCATGGGTAACAAACCAGAGATAACAACTGTTTGTTCTAGCTCTAAGCTTCCACCCTAGCTCCTTGAATTTCTGCCTTACATCCCTATTCCTTTTTCCTACCTATGTCATTGGTGCCTATGTGGACCATGACTTGGGGCTGCTCCCACTCCCCCTCAAGGATCCCAAAAACATGATCCGAGACATCTCGGCACCTGGGAGGCAATGCACCAATGGCGATTCTCTCTCGTTCACACAGAATCTCTTGTCTATCCCCCTAACTATGGAGTCCCCAATGACCTAATGCTCTCCTTTTCTTACCTTCCCTGCCCCCCCGCCACTCTGAGCAACAGGGACAGACTCTGTGCCAGACACCTGTAACCCATGGCTTACCCTGGTAAGTCATTCTCCCTGCCCACCATTCACCATTCCCCACCCCCCAAACAGTATCCAAAACTGTATACTTGGACTTCAAAGGTATCACTTTCTGGGGTTCGCAGGAAATATTTCAGTTAGTGAATTCCATGCTTGGTTCCATTATCAGCCTGACTTGACTTGGTCAAAAGATCAGAGACAAACAGTCTAAGGTTTTATGGCTGTAATGAAGATTCATTGGATTCAATCCAATAATTCTCTGAGATAAATGTAACTGAGCTGTTGTTAGCTCCTGCTCACTTGAATGCTGGTTGGTTTTAATACCTGCTAATATCAAGTCACCATTGCACTGCAACCTTAAGTGTTTTTTTTGTATTCTGACCCTGAACTAAGAGGGGGAGGTGTGGCTTTGTTAGTCAAGGACAATATAACAATGGCTGAAAGAACTCTTGACAAGGACTCATCTACTGAGGTGGTATGGGCTGAGGTCAGAAACAGGAGAGGAGAGGTCACACTGCTGGGAGTTTTTTATAGGCCTCCGCAAAGCTCCACTTCCCTGGAAGAGAGGATTGGCAAAATGATTCTGGGCAGGAGTAAAAGGAACAAGGTGGTCATTATGGGAGACTTTAACTTCCCCAACATTGACTGGAAATGCTATAACTCTAGTACGTCGGATGGATCGGTTTTTGTCCAATGTGTGCAGGAGGGTTTCCTGACACAGTATGTCGAAGGGCCGACGAGAGGAGGCCACACTGGATCTGGTACTTGGTAATGAACCAGGCCAGGTGTTTGATTTAGTGGTAGGTGAGCACTTTGGAGAGAGTGACCATAATTCGGCTATGTTTAGTTTAGTGATGGGAAGGGATTGGAACATCCCACTGGGCAAGAGTTATAGATGGGGGAAGGGCAATTATAATGTGATTAGGCAAGACTTGGGAGGGATAGAATGGGGTAGCAAAATGCAGGGGATGGGGACAATTGAAATGTGGAGCTGGTTTAAGGAACAGATATTGCATGTCCTTGATAGGTATGTCCCTGTCAGGCAGGGAGGAAGTGATAAGGTAAGGGAACTGTGGTTTACAAAAAAAATTGTCTCTTGTTAAGTGGAAGAGGGAGGCTCATGTGACATTGAGACGAGATGGTTCAGATGAGGCGATGGAGAGTTAGATTAGCTAGGAAGGATTTAAAGAGAGTTGAGAAGAGCAAGGAGGGGACATGAGCAGTCAATAGCAAGTAGAATAAAGGAGAACCCTAAAGCTTTCTATAGGTGTGAGGAATAAAAGGATGACTAGGGTAAGAATAGGGCCAGTCAAAGACAGAAGTGGGAAGTTGTGTGTGGACCCTGTGGAGATCGGAGAGGTGCTAAATGAATATTTGTCATCTCTTTTCACTCAGGTAAAGGAGAATATTGTAGAGGAGAAGACTGATACAGGCTATTAGACTTGAAAGGATTGAGGTTAGTAAGGAGGAGGTGTTATCAATCTTAGATGTGAAGGTAGATAAATCCCCTGGGCCGGATGGGATTTTTGAGGATTCTCTGGGAAGCTAGGGAGGAGATGGCAGAGCCTTTGGCCTTGATCTTTGAGTTGTCATTGTCTACAGGTTTAGTACCAGAGGACTGGAGGATTGCAAATGTTGTGCCCTTGTTCAGGAAGGTCAGTAGAGATGACCCAGGTAATTAGACCAGTGAGCCTTACATCTGTTGTAGGAAAAGTTTTGGAAAGGATTACAAGAGATAGGATTTATAATCATCTAGCAAGCAACAATTTGATTGGAGATAGTCAACATGGATTTGTCAAGGGCAGGTCCAGTCTCTCAACCCTCATTGAGTTTCTTGAGAAGGTGACCAAGCATGTGGATGAGGGTAGGGCAGTTGATGTGGTGTACATGGACTTCAGTAAAGCCTTTGATAAGGTTCCACATGGTAGGCTATTGGTGAAAATGCAGAGGCATGGGATTGAGGGAGATTTCGCAGTTTGGATTAGAAACTTTCTTTCTGAAAGAAGGCAACGAGTGGTGGTTGATGGAAAATATTCAGCCTGGAGTCCGGTTACTAGTGGTGTGCCACAAGGATCTGTTTTGGGACCACTGCTGTTTGTCATTTTTATAAATGACTTGGACGCAGGCATCGGTGGATGGGTTAGTAAGTTTGCAGATGACCCTAAAGTCGGTGGAGTGGTGGACAGTGCGGAAGAATGTTGCAGGTTGCAGGGAGACTTGGATTAACGGCAGAATTGGGCTGAAAGGTGGCAAATGGAGTTCAATGCAGATAAATGTGAGGTGATGCTCTTTGGGAAGAATAATAGGAAGGCAGAATACTGGGTCAATGGAAAGATTCTTGGTAGTGTGGATGTTCAGAGGGATCTTGGTATCCAGGTACATCAATCCCTGAAAGTTGCCACCCAGGTTGATAGTGCTGTTCAGAAGGTAAACGGTGTGTTAGGTTTCATTGGTAGAGGGATTGAGTTCCGGAGCCGTGATGTCACGCTGCAACTGTACAAAACGCTAGTGCGGCCTCACTTGGAATACTGTGTACAGTTCTGGTCGCCCCATTACAGGAAGGATGTGAAGCATTGGAAAAGGTGCAGAGGAGATTTATCAGGATGTTGCCTGGTCTGGAGCGAAGGTCTTATGAGGAAAGGCTGAGGGACTTGGGTCTGTTCTCATTGGAGAGAAGAAGGCTAAGAGGGGATTTAATAGAGACATACAAAATGATCAGAGGATTAGATAGGGTGGACAGTGAGAGTCTTTTTCTTAGGATGATGATGTCGGCTAGTATGAGGGGGCAGAGCTGCAAATTGAGGGGTGATGGATTTAAGACAGATGTCAGAGGCAGGTTCTTTACTCAGTGGTAAGGGTGTGGAATGCCCTGCCTGCCAATGTGGTTATCTCAGCCACTTTAGGGGCATTTAAGCAGTCCTTGGATAAGCATATGGATGATGGGATAGTGTGGGGGGATGGGCTTAGATTAGTTCACAGGTTGGCGCAACATCGAGGGCCGAAGGGCCTGTTCTGTGCTGTATTGTTCTATGTTCTAACTGTTCATTGCACTTAAAATAACAGTGCTTTCAAAGTGCTGAATCACAAATATGGTCAAGCAGCAGACAATGTGAACTTTCAGGTTTGAAGTGTGCAGATATCCTTATCGAAGGATAATATCAAGCTTGAGAGTTTAGAAGAAATTTACTAGGGTGTTACTAGGAATGGGGTGGGGTTTGAGTTCGAGCCAAGCTGGGACTTTTCACTAGATTGTAGGAACTTGATGGGACACTTTATAGAGGGTTACAAAATCATGATGAATATAGCTAGGGAGACTTGGGTGTCTTTCCCTAAGGTGGGGATTTCAAGACTGGAGGCATATTTAAGGTGCAAGGAAAGATAGGGACAATTTTAAGTAGATATGGGTACAGTTAAAATGGTTTAAAAACATTCAGATAAGTACTTTACTGAGAGGTTTGGAGGGATTTGGGCCAAATGCAAAAAGATAGTGCTATTGTTGGATTATGGTTCACATGGACTGGTTGGGCCAAAGGGTCTGTTTCCATGCTGTGATTCTAGCTCTAAAACCTGTTGCTAAGATCAATCCTGCATTGTTCAATAGTGTGATCCCTCTCTGACAGAGTCATCCATTAGAAAGGAAAGCTGCTTTATTCTTCAGACTACCTGGGATTTTTGGACTGACCTGTTCTTTTTTCCCTTTGTTAAACAGTGTGATTGGATTGAATTTTGATTTTCTGGCACTGAATGTGACTGGACACTTGGCGTATGGAGTGTTTAACATCAGCCTTTTCTGGATTCCAAACATTAAGGTGATGTTTCTCATTGTCTGGCAGCCTTAAATTGTTACAGGCATGAATAGAAATGGCAGTGTTTTGTGGGGGGGTGGGGTAAGGGGTGGTCACTGTGCTACACTTCCACTGTTAGCGCAATTTCTCACTGTCTTGTATGGGTCTTCGGTTTGGCCTGCACAACTATTGTGGTATGTGTCTTGGGTTCAACTCTTCCTTTTGGTTAATGTTTAGAGTCACTGATGCCCCCAATAGATCTGATTTCCAACTTTGTGTAAAAAGCCCATGCTGAGCTATTGATATGACATTGTTGCTATGTTGGTACACTCCACTATGAACAGAACTATGGTTTTTAGTGTTGTAATCTAGTGAGCAAGCAAGAGATGGTGGTATGAAGATAAACAAAGTGTAAGGCAAGACTTCTGGGGTGGTCTTTGTTCTGATACACTACCAGACAGCCGCAGGACCCAGTTAAACCCAGCTCTCTATGGCCATGTCTTTGATTTAGCTGTCCAGATTTGTCACTGAATAATCCAATTCTCTTTGCAGAAACAATTTCTGGAGCGTAACCCAGATGGTGTGAACCCAGTGGAAGCAAACGACGTCTTTTTCAGCATCCATGCTATATTGTTAACAACGTTTACAATCTTTCAGTGTCTCATCTATGAGGTAACACTATAGCAGTGGCACAAACCAATGGGAATCTAACTCCATCTGTAAGGGTAGTAGATGCAGAAACCCTCAACATATTAAGTATTTCAAAATGCACGTGTTACCTAGGCTATGGATCATGTGCTAGAAAATGGGATTAGAATAGTTGGGTGGCTGCCTTTCACTAAATGTGTTGCAGGAACTTTTCTCTGCTATAGAGCTGACTTCTGATCAATTTTGTTTTTAACTTGGGGTACCTGTCTCAGACAAGTGTCTTTACCATTTGGCTTCACAAACAGCTGCCTCTCTACACAAACCACTTTTTTAATATTGAAACATCCAAGGAGCAGTTTTACTCAGTGACTGCAATAAAGTCAGATCACATTTGAATGGCTTTGCTTGGAATTCTACAACTCTTACTACAGTAAGGAGAGATCATAGAATCATATCCTAAATCCTACAGTGTGGAAACAGGCCACTTGGCCCAACAAGTCCATGCTTGCTCTCCAAAGAGCATCCCACCCAGACTCACCACTCACCCCTCACCCCTCCACCTTTATCCCTGGACTTCCCACAGCTAATCTGCCTAACCTACACATCCCTAGTCTTTATGGGCAAATTAGCATGGCAAATCCACTAACCTGCACATCTTTGGAGGAAACCAGAGTACCTGGAGGAAACATACGCAGACACAGTGCAAACTCAACAGTTACCCAAGGCTGGAATCAAACCTGCTTCCCTGGCACTGAGGCAGCTGTACTAACCACTGAGCCACTGTACTGCCCCTAGCCCTTAGAGCTCTCAAATGAGGCTTTGAGGGTAGAATTTGAGAATGTTGTGGGGGTAGGGGGGTGGGGGTAACTACTTTACTGAGAGTGCATTATAGGCCCCCCAAAGAGTCAGTGGGAAATAGAGGAGCAAATATGTAGATGTTTCAAGTATGTAAAAGTAGTAATCTGGTAATATACTGGGAGGATTTCAACTTTCCCAACATAAATTGGGATAGTTGTGGTCTTGAGGGTTGAGGGGGTAGATTTCTTTATTGTATCCAGGGAGCTTGCTTTCTTCAGTAGATAGAAGGCCCAACCAGGGACAGTGGTCAGCTGGATCTCTCTGAGAAAGAAGCCAGATAAATGTTCCCTCACTGCCACATGGAACACTTAGGTGATTAGCAATCATGTGGTGTAGTTCAAGTTCCATCTGGACAAGGGAAGATAGCTTTAGATTGGGGGAAGGCAGATTTATTTAAACAAAGCAGGATCTGGCCACAGCAGACTGGGAACAGCTTCTTGTCAATAAGTCTGGAGCAGACCAATAGGGGATATTAATAAAGGAGCTGGGGAGAGTACAGGTACAACATGCTCTTGCATTTCCCTTTGCAGGGTACAAGAAATTCAAAGAACCCTGTATATCTGGGTTAATTCAGGACTGAAATGAGGAAAAGGCATCCTCAGCAAGTCCAAAAGGAGCAGTTTGGATCAGGAATAAGGGACGTATAGGAGGGAACCTAAGAAAGCAGTTGGAGCAAGAAGGGAGCATGATAAAAGGACTTGTGAACAGGATTAAAGAGAATCTTAAATTTTTAGTATAGTAAAAGGGAAGAGGTTAACCAGAGAGATTAGGGGGCAAACTGTGAAGCAGCAGGATATTGAAAGGGTGTTAAAGTTTGGAAAAGAAAGACCATAAGTAGAGAAGTCAAGAAGAGACGGAGGAATTTCCAGTTTCCACATAGGTAATAGAGGCTCTGTCTCTCTTTAGAAGCAGACAAACCCTGGGCTGGATGAATTGCATCCCATGCATCTGGCTTCTTTCCCAGAGAGATCCACAATCCAAGCCAGTCTCCTTTTATAGCTGAATTTCTCCATCCCAAGCAACATCCTGGTTTAGGCCCGAAACGTCAAGTTTTCCTGCTCCTATGATGCTGCTTGACCTGCTGTGTTCATCCAGCCCCATGCTTGTTATCTCGGATTCTCCAGCATCTGCAGTACCTTTTATCTCTATTCCCGGTGAGCTTCCTCTGTAACCCACTACTCTATATCCTTCCTGTAGTGAGGTGACCAGGACTGTACACGGTACTCTACTCATGGCCTACCAACACCCTGTACAGCTCCAATATTATCTCTGCCACAGCTGATGAAAGAGAAAGTGTACCATATGCCTTAACTATCCTATTCGTGTGTTTGCTGACTTCAGGGATGTGAGTAATTATCCCTCTGTTCCTAAGCTACCCAGTGTCCTGCCATTCATTAAACACTCCCTCATCTCATTTTTCTTCCAAAGTACCTTAACCTTGCACTTTTCAGGGTTAAATATTATGTGCCACTGGTCTGCTCATCTGACCAGCCCAACTATAATCTTCTCATTACCTACAACCATCTTTGCTATTAACTACTACCATTTTGGTAATATTTTCAGATTTGCTTAACATTCCTGCACATTTGTTGTTGTTTATGTACACACTACAATAAAGGGTCCTGTATTGATCCTTGTGGTATCTTGGACACTGGCCTCCAGTTCAAACAGCCTATAACCACTACCCAACCTTGTCCTGAGGAAGGGAGTTTGATTATCTTGCTGAGCTTCCCAAAATTCCATGTTGTTTAACCTTCAGTTTTCAATGTGGGACATTGTCCACAGCTTTTGACAAAATCCATGAACTACAACTGAACGTCCCTCATCCCCACACAATTGTATTTAAGAAAACTTCTAACCAACTTGCTAGATGATGACCTCTGTCTGACAAAGCCATGCTGACTATCACTAATTAACCCATGCCTTTCCAAGTTGGTATTAATTCACTCCTTCAGAATTTTCTAATGGTTTCCCTACCGCTTGATGTGAGACTCATTGGCCTGTAAATTCCTGGTTCAACTGTACCATGCCCTTGTTAAACAAAATGGGCACATTGGGACTTCTGCAGCCAGGGAGAAATTCAAAAGCTGTCTTCAAGCCTTTGGAATCTCTTGCCTCCCCTCACAGCAGCATTGGATGCAATTCATCCAGCCCAGGGTTTGTCTGCTTCTGAGAGAGAGCCTCTATTACCTATGTGGAAACTGGAAATTCCTCTATCTCTTCTTGACTTCTCTACTTATGGTCTTTCTTTTCCAAACTTTAACACCCTTTCAATATCCTGCTGCTTCACAGTTTGACCCCTAATCTCTCTGGTTAACCTCTTCCCTTTTACTATGCTAAAAATTTAAGATTCTCTTTAATCCTGTTCACAAGTCCTTTTATCATGCTCCCTTCTTGCTCCAACTGCTTTCTTAGGTTCCCTCCTATACGTCCCTTATTCCTGATCCAAACTGCTCCTTTTGGACTTGCTGAGGATGCCTTTTCCTCATTTCAGTCCTGAATTAACCCAGATATACAGGGTTCTTTGAATTTCTTGTACCCTGCAAAGGGAAATGCAAGAGCATGTTGTACCTGTACTCTCCCCAGCTCCTTTATTAATATCCCCTATTGGTCTGCTCCAGACTTATTGACAAGAAGCTGTTCCCAGTCTGCTGTGGCCAGATCCTGCTTTGTTTAAATAAATCTGCCTTGCCTTCCCCCGCTCTCCCCCTCTCCCCCACCAATCTAAAGCTATCTTTCCTTGTCCAGATGGAACTTGAACTACACCACATGATTGCTAATCACCTAAATGTTCCCTCACTGCCACATGGAACACTTATCTGGCTTCTTTTGGAGCAGAGAAGACTGAGGTGTATGAATAGGATAAATAGAGCAGTTGCCCTCCTTGGTTGAGGGGGCAATCAGAAGGTGGCATATGTTTTACCCTAAAGGGCAGGAGATTCAGAAGGGACTTGAGAACTATTTTACTCCGCCAGTGGTGAGCATTTGGAATGTACTGCCTGGGAAGGTAGTGGAGGCTGGAAACACAACCTTCCAATAAAATTGGACAACACTTCAAATATCAAAGATGTGGGACAAGCTGAGGTAATTGAGATTATTAGTTTTGATCACTTTGTAATTCATGAATTCAGGAAGTGCTGTATCTGTAGAGTTCCTCCAGTTTAAGATGTGCAAATCCTTGTCATCTATCCCAGCATCCCACATGGCTCTGTAGTAAACTTTTACAACAGCACTCTGTAACAATATTCTATAAAATGCTTATTACTGATCCATTGTCTTTATTTGCTCTGATACAGCGAGGGTCTCAAAAAGTATCCAAGATTGCCACTGTACTTGTGGTGGGTTCATGGCTGTGTGCTCTTGTCACCTTTATCATGGCATTAGTCCATCGAATAACATGGCTTCAACTTGTCTATTACTTCTCCTACATCAAACTTGGCATTGTCCTGGTGAAATATATCCCTCAGGTAAGATTTTGAGATTGTATCTATAACTTGCAGATTTAAAATGGCAAAAATTCTGCTTACACCAACCCTATGGATAAATCTCCAAGGTCAGTGAGCTCTGAGTATGAGGTTGATGTTTCAGTGCACTAACGCGGGAGCACTGCTGCTGCTTTCAAAATGGGATGGCATGGTGGCTCAGTTAGCATTGCTCTTCACAGCACTAGGGACCTGAGTTTGATCCCACTGTGGAGGACTCTGCAAACTCCAGGCACATTCTCCCCATATCTGTGGGTATCCTCCAGGTGTTCCAGCTTCTTCCTACAGCCCAAAGTTGTGCAGGTCATGTAGTTTGGCCATGCAAAAAATACTACTGGTGTCCAGGGCTGTGTAGGTTAAAGGCATTAGCTGTGGGAAATGCAGAGTTTCTGGGTGGGATGCTCTTTGGAAGGTCAGTGTAGACTTGATAGGCCAAATGGCCTGCTCCCAAACTGTAGGGATTCTGATTTAAAATAATCTGACTGCAGTGGATGGAGGATTCTATGGAGTGACTCCAATCCCTAGTGGCAAGTTTTTTTTTAATGCTGATCTCCAAGCAATTTGAGTGACACTATTTTGATCAATAGCAACTTTCCTTGCTCCCTTCCATCCTGCCCCAATGATGAGCATTGTGAGCAGGTTATGGTCTAAGAATCTTACTAGAAATTAAGGGAAGGGCTTTAATAAATAGATATGTGGGACAATTCCTTGATGTGTTCTTTACTGACAGGCTGTCCCTTTCTTTCTCTGAAAAGTGAGAAGATTCTGTCCAAAAGAGGTATGAGTGGGGAAATTAAGAACCAGTAAGAATCTGAAAATAATTGATCAGCCTCTTTCTGGTTTGTTATTAAATGGAATTTGTAATGAGGGCAGGATAAGTATGGCAATTCAAATTTATCTCCATTAGAGGTGGTTAAATTGGCAAGATTTTTTCATGTTTTTCTACAATATCTTGTAGAACCAAGATTAAAAAAATCTTGGCTTTAGCACTAACATGGGTTTAATTTAGTATTGCTGTCTTGAAGTCTGCTAGAAGTAAAATGGTCACTTTTTTTCAGAGTCTGTTTTGCTCCATTAGGATGTGGGTCTCCATTTGTTAAGCTGGCAATGGAGGTGGTGCTAGTGAGCTGCTACACCTGTACTTTGTTGAGGTGTGCATGGTGTTGAGAATTTGTGGGGATGTTGACTTTCTTTTCAGCTAAAGAACGGTGATAGTTCCAAATCGGGATGGTGTGGTTTAGAGGGAACTGGCAGATGGTGTTCCTGTGCAAGTGTTACCCCTTCTCCAAGGTAGAAGTCACCAAGTATTGGGAAATGTCCTGCAACAACTCTCCAACACTGAAATGGTGAAGGGAGTTGATATTGACAATGTTAAATTGATAAACTAATTCATATTTCATAAGACCATAGAGCTGTGTTCCTATGATCATAGTCTAGAGTGGGGTTTGAACACAAGGCTCTGGGTTCTTTGGCCAGGAACTGAATATTTGGGGGAATGCAACTTTAAAAAAAGGGTTGCAAGGATGGAGTTGCAATGCTTCCCACTGAGCCACAGTGATGCTTTGCTTTGTCCTGGATGGTGTTCAGCTGTTTCTGATATTCCACTGAAGTCATTCAGGCAGGCAACCCAGGAACAATGGGCCATTTGGCCCATCCAGTCTGTTCTGGCATTCAATTGAAATAATGGCTTGCCTAAATGTCTAACTCACTCTCCTGCCTCTTCCCAATACCACACTCTCATGCCAAGTATATTCACAAGTTTATGTGCAGATACCCTCAACACTTCTTTTCTTAAATGTGACCTCTTACTGAAATTATGTCACCTTACAAAATCTTAGCTAATTTTTTTTTAGTTTACCTTTGTGCTCTTTTGGCATGTTTTATGCCAGAGGATTGGAATGTTTTTAAACCACTAATCTTTCTTGGAAAAACAATTTGGTAGTATCCTTCTCTTAATTTGACTTTAATCTTTTTTGTCCTGATGTATTAAACATCTGTTCATTGTGGGTTTTTGGGTTTTGGTCCCTAGCCCCCTCTGCCCTCGTACCTTTGCAGTCACTTTTTTTTTGTAGCACACTTGTTTCTGACCCAAGTTTCTCTCACTCAGTGAATGCTAAATTCTACCATATTATAGCCACTGGTTTACTAGGAGATCCTTTATTCCCAAGAACACTTGGTAAACTTGGCTTATTATATCACTAGATCCAAAAACAGCTTGATCCCTGATTTTTAGATCAATAACTTCCTTCTTGGAAGTTGTCCTGAGTGTACTGGAGGTGGCCAGCAAGAATGCAGAATCAGACTTTACTAACTGCTTATTTATTAGGCACCTGAATTGACATACAACTTTTAATAAAAACACAATTCCTGCCAGTTTTCCTGTTGTATACAACTCTTATTAGGGTCTCTAGACATCTAAGCAGAGTCTTCCTCTTGTTTCTAACTTCATGTATATGGATTCTACACTGAACCAAGGTTATTCCTTGCAATGGTACCTGTTTCATTTCATGCTAACAAAGTGACCTCTCCATCCTTGCAACCCTTTTTTTAAAGTTGCATTCCCCCAAATATTCAGTTCCTGGCCTTGATCTCCTTGTAAACTGTCTCTATTGACAATAAAGTAACCATAAACCTGTTAACTTCTCTGCTAATTAACTCGTTTTAAATACAACATGCATTTAAGTACTAATTTTTGCCTTGACTTTTTGTCCCTCCTCTTGACTGCTTTTATTTCTACACTGTCCTATAGATTGGCACTATCTAAACTGCTCTATGATACTGCCTTTTTCATTCTTGGCTCTAAGCTTACACACTTGACACTTTGGTTTAAAGCCCTCTCTATAACACATTACTCAATTGGCCAGCATGTACCCAATGAAGCCTACCCACTAGGCCAGATCCCTATCCAGATGCATCACAGACCTTGGCAACTAGTCTGCCCAGGACATAAACTAGTGAACGTAGCTCAGTCCACTGTGCAAGCCATCCTTCCTTCCATTGACTCCATTAATACTAATTGCTTCAAAGGCAGCCAACATAATTGAAGACTCCTCCCACCCCAGTTATTATCTCCACCTCCCTCTTCCAGACATTTTTCTAACTTTAATGTTGATCTTGCTATTTGTGCACCTTCTTTGCAGCAGTAACTTTCTATTCTTTGCTCCATTATGTTACCCTGATGCACTTTGTATGGTATGATCTGCCTGTACTGGACACAAAACAAAACCTGTCACTGTATCCAGATACACAGGATAATAAACCCAATCCTACCCCATCACTAATGCCAATGTCCCATAGATTTGATACAGAAGGTATGGTTTTCATTGAGTCACTTTTAATTTCCTAACTGTATAAGTCTCTACTAGATACCTGCAACCAACCTTTTTGTAGAGTTTGGCAAAGTTTAGTACGTGCATTACTAGCCACAAAAGGCCTGTCAGTATTTCTAAGACCCATTCTAGTCCACCCCCTTCCTCCAAATAGGGGCAGCTGGTTATGATTGATTAGGTGGGTGTGTTCTGTAGTTAAATATAGCATGGAAACAGACCCTTTTAGTCCAACTCCCCCATGCTGACCAGATATATCCTAAATAAATCTAGTCCTGTTTGGCCTATATCCCTCTAACCCCTTCCTATTCATATACCCACCCAAATGCCTTTTTAAATGTCATGGTACCAGCCTCCTCCACTTCCACTGGCAGTTCATTCCATACATGCACCACCCTCTGAAAATGTTACCCTTTTAGGTCCCCTTTAAATCTTTCCCCTCTCACCTTAAACCTATGCCCTCTAGTTTTGGACTCTACCCTGGGGAAAGACTCTGGCTATTCACCTTATTCATGCCCCTCATGATTTTTATAAAGTTCTAAGATCACCCTTCAACTTCTGCTCCAGGGAAAACAGCTTCAGCCTCTCCCTACAACTCAAACCCTCCAACCCTGGCAATATCCTTAAATCTTTTCTGAACCCTTCAAGTTTAGCAACATGCTTCCTCCAGCAAGGAGACCAGGATTGCACACCATCCAATAGTGGCCTCACCAATGTCCTGTGTAGTCATATGACCTAACTCCTAAACACCATGCACTGACCAATAAAGGCAAGTGTACCAAACACCACCTTCATCTTTTTAGAATGTCCAGTGCCACCCCCTAATAGTGTTACCTTGAAAGATCTTCATATTTGTTGCCCCAAGTTCTCTTTTCCATATGCCTTTCCACAGTAAACACTGCAAAATACTTTTCACATCTTCCCCGTCTCATGTAGTTCCACACATAGGTGGCCTTGCTGGCCTTTAAAGGGGCCTATTGTCTCCCTTGTCACCCTCTTTGTCCTTTATATTTGTAGCATCCCTTTGATTTTCCTTAAGCCTATTTGCCAAAGCTGTCATGTCTTTTTTTTTTTGCTCTTGATTTTCTTCTTAAGCATACTCCTACTGTCTTATATTCAGGATTCACTCACTTTCTGCTCTTATACCTGACAAGCTTCCTTTTTTCTTTCTTTTGACCCGAACCACCACCACCCCCTTAGTCGTCTTGCATTTCCTCGACCTACCAGCCTTGTCCTTCACCCTTGCAAGTTTTTTGGAAAGCGGAAAGCTTTCAACTTTCCAGCCATTCTGCTAATCAACTTTTTGAAAGTTCCTGCCCAATACCATCAACTTGCCTTCCTCCAATTTAGATCTCTAATTTTTTAGATCAGGTCTATCCTCTTTCCATCACTATTTTAAAAGCTAATAGGCTTATAACTGGCCCCAAAGTGCTCCTCCACTGACACCACTTCCACCAAATACCATGCTTTCTTTCCCAAGAGTAAACCCAGTTTTGTCTTTCTCTAGTCAGCACATCTATATACTGTAGAAGAATTTTCTTGTACTTAACAAATTCCTCTCCCTCCAGGCCCTTAACACTCTGGTCCCTGTCCATGTTTGGAAAATTAAAATCCCCTACTATTACCATCCTCTTCTTACAGATAAGGTCTCCTTTAAATGTGTCAATTTCCTGCTGATCATTTTTTGTCTTCAGTACAATATCAATGAGGTGATCATCCCTCTATTTCAGTTTTCACCCAAGTAACTTCACTGGATGTACTCCCTGGAATATCTTCCCTAAGTAAGGCTCTAATGTTATCCCTACTCAAAATGCCCCTTCCACTGCACACGCACACACCACCTCTGTCTCCACACCATGCTTCCTATAGCATCTATATTCTGGAACATAAGCTGCCAGTCCTGTCAATCCATGAGCCACATCTCTGCAATATCAGTCCCGTGTTCCCAACTGTACAGAGTTCACCTGCCTTACCTGTTAAGCCTCTTTCATTTGAAATGGTAGGCCTAACATCCGATGAACGGCTGAGGATCCTGGGATTGTATTCATTAGAGTTTAGAAGGTTGAGGGGAGATCTAATAGAAACTTAGAAGATAATGCATGCCTTAGAAAGGGTGGATGCTGGGAAGTTGTTTCCGTTAGGTGGGGATACTAGGACCCACGGGCACAGCCTTAGAATTAGAGGGGGTCAACTTAGAATGGAAATGAGACATTTCTTCAGCCAGAGCGGTGGGCCTGTGGAATTCATTGCCACAGTGCAGGGGAGGCTGGGGTGTTGAAAGTCTTCAAGGCAGAGATTGATAAATTCTTGATGTCGCAAGGAATCAAGGGCTACGGGGAGAGTGCAGGTAAGTGGAGTTGAAATGCCCATCAGCCATCATTAAATGGCAGAGTGGACTCGATGGGCTAAATGGCCTTACTTCCACTCCTATATCTTATGAAATGGACAGACACCCTCCTTTCTTTCTTGTTTAAATCCTCCCATGTAGGTTTAGCAAAGTCTTTCCCCACCACCAAAGTATTAGTCCACTTCCAATTTGGGTGTAATCTGTGCTCCTCTTTATACAGATCACTTCCATCCCAGAGGCTACAAAAACAATAAATCCTTCTCCCCTGTCCCAGCTCCTCAGCCACTCCTTAATCTGCTCTATCCTCCATTCCTACTTGCACTTGGCACTGGGTGTAATCTAGATATTACTACC
This sequence comes from Ginglymostoma cirratum, assembly GCA_024137785.1. Lineage (NCBI taxonomy): Eukaryota > Metazoa > Chordata > Chondrichthyes > Orectolobiformes > Ginglymostomatidae > Ginglymostoma > Ginglymostoma cirratum. The sequence goes on from JAHRHZ010000132.1 coordinate 3,778,024, forward strand.
CTCAAGGACCTACTTTTAACCTCCTACCTAACTTCCTATATTCTCCTACACATCTCATCCATTTTCTGTCATTAGTTCCAATGTGTACAATGTCCTGCTAGTCGTTCTCCCCTCAATATTCTGCATTGTCCGAGATCTGAGAGGCAGCACACTGTTCTGTTGTCTTGGCCACAAATGTCTGCGCCTCTAGTCCTCTTTCTGACAGCCTTCTGGCTCTACTGCAGAAACATAGCCATCAGTGCTACATTTCCCCTGAGTCCCTCACCCTCTACAGTTGCCAAAACTGGTTGGTTGCTTTGAGATGGGGATTGCCACAGGAGACTCCTGCATTACCTGCCTCCTTCTCCTTTTTCTTCCAAGTAACCCATCTACCTAACTGTATCTGGTTTTTCTACCTTCCTGAAACTGTCATCCAATGCACCCTCGTTCCTGTAAATTCCCCATTGCTTCTAACTGGCTTTCCAACCTGTCCATGTGCTCTGATTAGATTCCCAACCAAGCACTTCCTGCAGGTCTAATACTCAGTAACTTGAATGTGGGAGGTTGGGGGGAATTTCCAACAGGAAGAATGTCACTCTCTACTAAAGGCCATTTTTGCACCTTAGTCTACATACCCAGAAAATGTATTTGTACTGCTCTAAAATAATCATAGCAAATCCTAGAATCCCTACAGTGTGGAAACAGGCCCTTCAGCCCAACAAGTTCACACTGACCCTCAGAACATCCCACCCAGACCAATCTCCCTAATCTACACATCCCTGAACACTACAGGCAATTTAGAGCAGCCAATCCACCTATCCTGCACATCTTTAGACTGTGGGAGGAAATCCACACAGACACGGAGAATGTGCAAACTTCAGTTGCCCGAGGTGACTTGAACTAGAATCAAACTCTGGTTCCTAGTGCTGTGAGGCACTTCCAGCTTATATTTTAAAGCTGGAGACAGGAAGGAGCAGAGTCAGACAGTTAAGTTGAGGGATTCTTGGCTAGCAGTATGCTACAACGATCTCCATAATCAACTAGAGCTGCAAGAGTCAGTAATCCCCCAGGAATTACTCCCAGTCTCTCCCTGATACTGTTCTGACTTTATCCAGGTAAGCTGTGGGAAGGATGAGAAAGGCTGACCTTGTATTGGAGGCAGTACAATCAGATCCATTCCTGAGTTGAGGGTTATCTTGGAAGTCTTTGGGCCTGTATTACAAAAAATGAGAAGTTTCCAGTAAGCAAAAGACTTGATGGAGAAGTGAAATTGTTCCATTTGATCAGGGAGTTAAGGGCACAGTCTCTGGTTAAGGAGCCACTTTGGAGCTAAGAAATTCATTCCACGATAGTGAATCTTCTGAACTCCATGAGTTCAGAGGTTTATGGGTGCTTGTAATAAAATTTCCAGTTGGAATGAACCCTTTTGTAATCACCCTATAATACAAGGAGGGCAACTGCTGTTGATCCAGTTTGAATCAGGGTCTGGTTAGGGACTGAACAATTTTAAAGCACAAAGTATTTTTGGGATCCCTGCTACTTGAAGAATAAGGTCAGCAAGATACATTTGGCTTGTTCAAAACCATTGAAGTACATAATATGTACTCAATCCTCATTTTAAAAATGACATGTTAATTATGAGTAGCAGGTAAAATGGGTAACTGTCCCACAGGGTACATCCAGAAGCCCAAATGGTAAAGTAGGTTTCAAGATAACAAGCGTGGGGCTGGATGAACACAGCAGGCCAAGCAGCAGCATAGGAGCAGGAAAACTTGATGTTTTGGGCCTTGGGCCTAGGTTTCAATAGTTTGTTTTTCTGCCACCACAAAGTTTGGAGACAATGTGGATCACTGAATCTATTTTTTTAAATTTTGTCCTTTTAACAAGACTTTCCAATACTTTGAAGATTCCACTTTTGGAACAGCTTCGCTAACTGCTCTCAGATTGCTTCAACAATTGCTCTGGTCCTTCAGTCTAGTCCTACAAAATTTCTGGAACTACGTGTTACTACTCAAGCAAAGTATGTGTCTTTTTCTTGCAGATGGATCACTGGCAGGAACCCCAAAGTTTGAGCTTCAAGTGTATGTTTTGTTTTGCTGAATAAGCTTAACTGAGATTTCAAGCACTTTCTTTGCCAAGTGACACTGCAATGATGGGGGGGATAACACTTCCAAGATTCAGAATGCAAATCTTACTCATTGCTCTTTCCTTCCCTGCCTCCCCCCACCACCGAGTGCTTTATACCATCTTAGTGTAATATTCACTGCTGGATTTTTCTATTTAATTGAAACCCCATGAGTAGCTCCAAGGTTGGATGGAGAGTAAGATTGTAAGACTGTAGCATTACTTTTTTCTTCCAGGTTTACATGAACTACCAGAGAAAGAGCACAGTTGGTTGGAGCATTTGGAATGCACTTCTAGATATTACTGGAGGCACTTTTAGTCTCCTGCAGATGTTCCTGCAATCATATAACAATGGTAAGCTGCCAGGCCTTGAATACTGAAATATCACCACTCAGTGGTGGGGGGTGTATGCTGTAAGGTAAGCATCTCAAGGTTTTGGTGTCAGCATTGGACTTGGGTGTTTTTATTGAAATAGCTTTTCGTGCTGGACTTAAAGGCACACCTCTTCAAAATACTTTTCTTTACCTATTACTACCTCCTGTTCCAGCTCAGTTCTGATTTGACTTCATTTGTAACCTTGAGTATTGTTTGAGCCTTGACTGCTCAAACAATGTACCTCCTAATCAGGACATTACTGCAGGTTCTGGCCTGCTCTTCCTAGTGCCCATTCAGCCTTTGACCATGGTGGGCAGTTTCTAGTTTTGCAAACAGTGCATATTTAATTACTCCAATTTGTTTCTTTTTTTGGTTTGAGTTGAGACCTATAGAAACGTGGCAGGCCTGGCAGCATCTGTGGAAGGAAAATTTAATGTTTTGAGTCTGGTATGAATCATCTTTTGGAATAAGTCATTCTGGACTTGAACAGTTCAACTGTGGTTTAATCTCTCCAAAGGTGCTGCTAGATCTGAGTTTGTCTAGAAGTCTGTTTTCCCTCTTTCAGCGTCTGCAGTATTTTGCTTTTAGACTGTTGGATTTTTATTTGCTAATATAATCTACTTTCTTCTTGTAGATGAAGAGATGCTGATCTTGGGTGATCCAACTAAGTTTGGTCTTGGACTGATATCAATGTTGTTTGATATTATCTTCCTGGTACAGCATTATATTCTGTACAGAAAGCACAAAGTCTATATGTCACTAAATGATGGAGCCTCTTCTGTAAGCTAGCATCATACACAGGCATCCACTTGGCGCAGTTCAATTTGTGTGGTAATGTTTTTATGTATTGGTTAGTAATGATTTTGAGTACAGTGCCATGCGAAAGGCAAGATGAAATGTTAGCCATTTTTACATGGTTATTTGTCAGCATGCTGCTTTCATTAGTTTCCAACTCCCACCCCCTATTAAAACTGAATACTTGCTGCTAAAGGACTGGAGTTCCTCCCTCCTATTGATCTTTTTCTCTGAAGTAGAAAACCAAAAGTCTTAAGACTAAATGAAGCAGATGATTGGAAAAAAATTATCATCCCTTCCACCAAATCATTCTCTCCAAAGGCAATAGTTTTCAAAGTGGTGAATGCAATATTAACTTGTCTTTTTATGTAACTCTGCACCTTGGGTGAGGTTGTCACTTTGTTTGTTTTTTGTTTGAGCCCATCCTTCTGGGTGTTTGTGTTGTGAATTGGGTTTCAATTTGTAACTTCTAATTCCTCACTAAAATTTCTCCAGAGAATTTAAGTATTTAGCAAGGGGCCTGTTGAAAAACCTGTCATTTGGTGGTGTTTAAACTTCTCCAATGATTGGCTGGCTGTGGCTGTTACGAAATGTAAATTGGGACTTTTTTTCTTTCACTTTGACCTTCAAAACAACCTTGCTCACTTCCTCCTATAGTCTCCTGAAGATACTTGGATTGCAGGTTCTCCCTCTGAATCAAAGCTGAATGGTGCTTGAATGAAATGTGTAATCAATACAAAACTTTTTTTATTGAACTGTAATCTTGTATTTTGTGGAATCTGAATTGAGTTTAAAAAGTGCTGTTTTATAGTAAACTTTTTTTTTGTTGAAAATGTTTGAACTTTTTTCTCTTCCTCCCTCCTTCCCTGACTCCCCACCCCACCCCAACACAATCTTTTGTTCCCTTCATAGTTAGAATTGTCTTGGCCTTGAATTTTACAAAAGGACCAGCCTCTGCTGTAAATGATATCCATGACTGTCCTCCAGAACTTCCTACATTTCCATTTTTCTTTTGAAACGAGTAAATTGGAGTACATCAGTGCACACAGGCACATGCACACCTGCACTTTTCATGTGTGCTCAACTGTTTCAATAACGTTTCCTCTCAATTCTGTACTCAAACCAGTACAAGCCCAAACTACTGAACTCTCTCCTGGGAGAAAATCCCTCCTGCCTCTGATTCAAAGTAAGTATGGTGACAAGAATGCAAGAGAAATACAAATCAAAATACAGACAAAGGAGTGAAGAAACCCCATGGTTGGTGGGGTGGGGAAAGAAATAAGGACTTTTTTGGCTTCCTTGTGAAGGAGGGTAGAAGCATTGCAGCTACTTGGTTGAGTGGTTCTGCTGCCCTCTACCATAGTTCACATGACATGGAGAGTTTCATAGGTTCAGAGGGATTTGTTCCAGTTTTAAACCCAGACTTGGTTTAACAATGGTGGGAGGTGATAAAAGATGGGTAGAAGAGGAGACAGACAGACAGGTTAGAGGCAGGGATGGAGCCAGTAAAGGTGAGTTTAGGTGGGGAGTTAGGGAGGGGATAGGTCAGTCCAGGGAGGATAGACAGGTCAAGGGGGCAGGCTGAGGCTAGGAGGTAGGGGTGTGGCTTGAGGTGGGAGGAAGGACAGTTCAGGGAGGTGGGGACAAGTTGGGCTGGTTTTGGGATACGGTTGGAGGTGGGGAGACTTTGAAGCTTGTGAAGTCCATATTGCAGCCATTTGGGCTGTAGGGTTCCCAAGTGGGATATGAGGTGCTGTTCCTGCAGCCTTCAGGTGGCATCATTGTGGTAATGCAGGAGGCCCAGGATCGAGGGGGGGAGTTAAATGATTCGCAGCTGGGAGATGCAGTTGTTTACTGCAAACCAAGCATAGGTGTTCTGCAAAGCAGCCCCTAAGCCTCTGCTTGGCTTCCCCGTTCCTCCGTCCTATCTGTTGCCCTGCCCCCACCCCCTCTGTCATGTCCCTATTTCTGAAGGAGGGTCTAGGCCCAAAACATCAGCCTTCCTGCTCTGCTGCTTGGCCTGCTGTGTTCATCCAGCTCTACATCTTGTTATTGCAGATTCTCCAGCATCTGCAGTTCCTATTAGCTCTGGATTTACTTAGTGGCTGTTTTTTTTTGTACTTTAGCCGCAGTACCAACAGATATAGTGATGCTGGATTATCACCTTTATTTGTAACTGTTGGAGAGACGTTACTAAAACTGATTTTTCTTTGCTCCTGAACATTCTCCAGATCTAATGTTCTATGATCTCTCTTGCTGGGGACTCACCATAATCCAAACAGTCTCTGATGTATATTCTCAATTTACATTCCATGGCCTCTTTATCTGCATGTCTCTTTATTCATTGTCAAACATGTGTTGTTTGTTAAATTTCCAAGTAATTTGGGGCCATAACTATCAGATCACTGTCACTATTAGACTCCAGCTAAAGTTCCCCAGTTTTCTACAGTTCAGGATTGGCTAGCCCAAACCACAAAGCTCCTAGGGGCAAGCAATGACCTGCTTGGTGAGGATCTGGTTTTGAGAGCCACAGGGGCACTAACAGCAAAATGATTAGATCATAGAATCCCTACAGTGTGGAAACATGAACTCCAGCCCAACAAGTCCACAGTGACCCTCAGACCATTCCACCCAGACCCATCCCCCTAATCTACATATTCCTAAACACTACAGGCAATTTAGCATGGCCAATCCACCTAACCTGCACATCTTTGGACTGTGGGAGGCAACCCATGTAGATAGTCGCCTGAGGGTTGAATTTGAACCCAGGTTCCTGGTGCTGAGAGGCAGCAGTGCTGACCACTGAGCTACTGTGCTGCCCTTTTAAATTAGTGCATTAGGAATCAAATTAAAAGGTTATAATCCCTGAACTACTACCTGAGCCATACATGTTACATTTTTTTTAAAAATAAGCAGATTAGGGAGAAGAATGCCTGGCTAAAGGAGTGAAACTCGTTTCTGGAATAAAGGCACCATTCCTGAGCTATGAAGGCTGTACTTCTGGGATCTTATAATGACACTCGAGTCTGGCTTCCTTACTAGCAAGCAGTGGGGACTAAATATATCCTAGGTAAAGTCTCCAGATCGGAAAAGTGACATGGGGAAGGAACTACCTTAATGATCAAGGATAAAATAATTTTCATGAGGTAAGCAGTAACTAGCAATTTTATAGCTGGAATCGAGAAACTGATGGATTGACAATTGGTAGTTCTGTATAAGGCCCTCCAGTAGCAGTTGTGCTGTAATAAATTTGTTCTCAAAATTGACAAGTATACATCAAAGTCAATGATCTGAATAGGGAATCTTTACAATCGTGACAAGCAGAATAGCACAGCAGTGGTTTGAAGGATAGGTAGGAGACAGGCCTGAACAGTGAACCACGTTTAGATAACCACCTAAAATAGGATGTGAATATTTGACTAATGGTGGTTCATAGTATGACTTTGTCCAACAGTATGTTTGAAAGGGAAAAACTTGAAACTGTAACAGAGATTCCAGATCTAGTCAAGGCTCACATTAAAGTGTTGAGATAGAAGCTGGTGACAGAAAAATAGACAAATCTGGACAAGCAGTTGAACACTAAGCATTTTTGATGAGTGAACCAGCAGGATTTAGAAAAGATACAATTATGCCAGAAAAAGCTGATTAGCTCTCTTTTTAAGAAAGAGATGAGAGAAGTGGATAAGGAAGTTTCTGTGCAAGTTATTTATATGGATTTCTTTCTGAAGGCAGTTAATTGAATTCCTTTAGTTAGCTGGTCACAAGTTGAAGGTCATGGATTTGAGGGTGTATTACTAATGTCATTTAGGGAAATTGGCAGAGCTGAAAGAGACAGTGGTGATGATGGGCAGTTTCATGCCATGAGGACATATCCCATTTTTAAATATGGTGTATAACAGAATTTCCACAACAAAGTACTTACGGTGGCTGGCAAGGATCAGGAGACTTTTGAAATACTGTGTATATGCAGGAATTGCTAGCTTCAGACATCCTAGTTAAATAACTCATAGTGCCTCTTTCCCCATTTGCAGACTTCCAGATTTTGTGCCTCCAAGTTGAAAATTTAGCAAATAAGATCACAGGGCCCATTAACCACAAGTAAATGCAAATGGCCTTCATCTATTGCCTGGTGTGGAGCAATAGCCTCAGACGTCCAAACCAATACCACTCCTTCATAGGACTGAACCTGGCTTCGGAGTTTGATTATCCCAAAAGCTAGAGAGACGGAATACTGCCAGTCAATGCAATGACACCTTGTGAACAGGACATAAGCAGCAGTCAAAGGCAGTAAGAGCAATGATTTTTTTTTTTAAAAAAAAGAAAAAGCTGGTGATTGTTGCATCTTAAAAGACTTCTCAGCATTTTTAAAAATCCAGACACTTGATCTCCTGCAGATAAAACTACAAATGTCTCCTGTCATCAAGATCTTCTAACTAAAGAAGCCGTGCATAGGTACCTTAGCACATAAGTCAGCGGTAACCTGTAAACTTTTCACAATATTTATTGAGTATGTGAGACAATAAAGGCTAATTCTAATTCTAATTCATGACTCATTGAACATCCATTTCTTTGAGAGAATCTTGGAATAAACACAGGATCGGAATCCAGCCACTGAAAGTACACACACCATTCTTTCATAACGAAAACACTGCACTTAATGCACCTGCAATGACAATTTTTTTCTGACAAAGGACAAAACATATGAACTAGCTTTTGTTCACTTTGTAGAAGTGCTCCCTTCACTTTCATTCCTATGCGTCTGATATAACAGACTTTCACAGTAACTGTGAATAAATCATGCTGTAGAGCTGGGTGAACACAGCAGGCCAAGCAGCATCAGAGGAGCAGGAAGGCTGACGTTTCAGGCCGAGACCCTTCTTCAGAAATGGGGCAGGGGAAGGGGGTTCTGAAATAAATAGGGGGAGGTGGACAGAGGAGAGGAGACTGACAAGTCAAAGAGGCAGGGATGGAGCCAGTGAAGGTGAGTGTAGGTGGGGAGTTAGGGAGGACAGGTCAAGGGGGCAGGATGAGGTTAGGAGATAGGGGTGGGGCTTGAGGTGGGAGGAAGGACAGGTTAGGGAGGCAGGGACAAGCTGGGCTGGTTTTGGATGTGGTAGAGGGAGGGGAGATTTTGAAGCTTGTGAAGTCCACATTGATACCATTGGGCTGCAGGGTTCCCAAGCGGAATATGAGTTGCTGTTCCTGCAACCTTCAGGTGGCATCGTTGTGGCAGTGCAGGAGGCTCAGGATGGACATGTCATCTGCAGAATGAGAGGAGGAGTTGAAATGATTCACGACTGGGTGGTGCAGTTGTTTAGTGCGAACTGAGTGTATGTGTTCTGCAAAACGGTCCCCAAGCCTCTGCTTGGTTTCCCCGTTGTAGAGGAGGCCATAACGGGTACAGTGGATGCAGTATACCACGTTAGCAGATGTGCAGGTGAACATCTGCTTGATGTGGAAAGTCGTCTTGGGGCCTGGGATGGGGGTGAGGGGGGAGGTGTAGGGACAGCTGTAGCACTTCCTGAGGTTGTAGGGAAAAGTGCTGGGTGTGGTGGGGCTGGGGGGAATGTGGAGCAGACAAGGGAGTTACAAAGAGAGTCGTCCCTCCGGAAGGCAGATAAGGGTGGGGAGGCAAAAATGCCTTTGGTGGTGGTGGTGTTGGATTCAGATGGCGGAAGTGTCAGAGGATGATGGGTTGGATCCGGAGGTTGGTGGGGTGATACGTGAGGATGAGGGGGATTCTGTTTTGGTTGTTATTGAGGGGAGGGAGTGTGAGGGATGAGTTGTGGGAAATGCAGGAGACACAGTTGAGGGCGTTCTCGACCAGTGAGGGGGGGAAGTTGCTGTCCTTGGAAAACGAGGACATCTGAGATGTACGGGAGTGGAATGCCTCATCCTGGGAGCAGATGTGGCGCAGGCGAAGGAATTGGGAATAGGGGATGGCATTTTTGCAGGAAAGCACCTGGTAGGAGATAGTGACAGATTAGCAGATCTGGCCTGCAGTTCCCAACCCATCACAAGCGGTTTGAAGTGAAGACCTTTGTTTTCTTGGATGGAGTGTCTGAGCAGCCCCTCTCTGGACAAGTAACCAAACTGATGGAATTGAGACCAACCTCATGAAATCCTCTTGCTGGCACTCTGTACGACACCCTGGGAACCAGCGACAAAATGCTCACTTGAGTATAAATTCCTTCCGAGGTTTACCTGCACTGCAGTGCTGAGGTTTGCTCTCCCTCTGCTCAGGATGACTGTACAACCAGATATGGTCCAAGTGAGTTCCTTGATGCTTTCTACTGGGCTGAGATCCACCCCTCTGTCCCTGATCTGAAATGTCCCCTACCTCCAGTTAGCAAGGATACAAGCATCCTGGCTATAGTCTTGACACAGATTCTATCTGTGTAACGTCCCTCTATCCCCCAAATAGGGTCACACAGGAATGCGCCCCTCCATGAGGGGACCTTGGTAAGTGCTCCTGGTCCTGTTGTGTTCCTGTTGCAGGAGAACAGCCAGTCTAAGCAGCTGCTGAATGAGAATGGTAAGTGATGTTTCTCCTGTAGTTCATTGAGCACCTTTCCAATGTCTGAACACCTTCCATCTCCCAATAGGTGCTGCTGGATCTCCTGTTGTGGTTGGAGTAGCCATTGGGTTTCTGGTGTTCCTGTTGGTGGTGATGGCTGCAGTGTACAGAATGAAGAATTCGGGCCTGTCTGTGCCCAGTGTCATGAGATTGAACTGTAGCCCCTGAATACCAATAAACCAGACAGAAACCTGCCCCTGGTGTGTGTCTGAAAGGAAACATAGCCTCCTTCAGAAGTGAGGTTGAATTGTGAATTCTCCCACTGAACGGACAGCAACTAGTTGTAAGGCCAAATGGTGAGTGGCTTGGAGTTGCTGAACTGCAGAATTCCCTGCCCTGACCTGATATTGCAACCATGTGCTCTGTGGTTGGTGTTGGTGAGTGGTGACATCCTGGAATCTTAGTTTGAGTGATACTGCTAGAACATCAGAAGGCTATTACCCACTTGAGCCCTTCTATTGGTTTCTCAGCCTGTTTCAACTTGCTGTTCAACCTGACAAATGGGTAAGACCCACACTTGGGGCTTGTGGTCTCTGCCCACTCTTCCTTCTGTCAACTGATCATATGACAATATCAATATTTTCTGTTCCCACTCCAGGACGAGGATGGCTGCCTCTTTCCAGTTTTGGACTAGGAGATCTTGCCTCTTTCTGGACATTCCAGTTACACCAATCTTTATAACCTAATTGCTCAACATCAACTGACAGACACCTTTCCATTTCATAACCATAGACTTGACCCACATACCTCCCCACCAGATATAACAGTAACGAGCCTGCAGTTTGCATTTATTGCTGAATAGCATTTAGCCAGTAGGACTAATTGATCTGAATTCCTCCAATTGGGATGGTTATGAACTTTAAATGTAGGGGAAAATGGTGAATAGTTCCTGTTATACGCTGGGTGCCCAGAATCAGGGGTCACACCCTGAAGGCTACGGGATTCCACAGTTAAGACCAAGATGAGATGAAGATACCACCAGTGTGCTGAGCCTATAGAATCATCTTTCACAGCAGTTGAGACCAAAGCATTGATAACATTAGCTGAGATGGCCCATGTTGAGGCTAAAGGGCAGAGGAAGAAAGTGGGAGCTGGAAACTGAGCTGAATGATCAGCTGTGATTGTTGGGTGCGCTCTTCCATCCAAAGCTGAATAGCCCACTGTGTTTATTGTTTTCCCCTTGGCCTCATATGTCCTGTCTTTGACACCCTGCAAACTCGTGCAGTGGCTTCACTTGCCCCATGCAGCAGCACCTTCCTGGCAAAGGATTCATTTCTCCAATGGGCTCGTGGAAATGTCCTTCAAGCGAGCACCAGGAGGAATGGAGAAGCCTGAACTTCCTGAGGCTTTATTCCGATCTCCTTTCCACCCCCCTTTTTTTTTTTTGCAGCTTGACTATCGTCCAATGCTCCTGATTTCTGTTTAATACCTTACTTCAGCCCTTTTTGTAGTGCTTCATTTAATTTTAATTATTGTAGACAAAGTTTAATTATCGTAAACAAATATTTCTCATCTGTTTTCACTCAGGAAAAGGAGAATATTGTAGAGGAGAATACTGAGATACGGGCTATTAGACTTGAAAGGATTGAGGTTAGTAAGGAGGAGGTGTTATCAATCCTAGAAGGTGTGAAAGTAGATAAATCCCCTGGGCCGGATGGGATTTTTCCGAGGATTCTCTGGGAAGCTAGGGAGGAGATGGCAGAGCCTTTGGCCTTGATCTTTGAGTTGTCATTGTCTACAGGTTTAGTACCAGAGGACTGGAGGATTGCAAATGTTGTGCCCTTGTTCAAGAAGGGCAGTAGAGATGACCCAGGTAATTATAGACCAGTGAGCCTTACATCTGTTGTAGGAAAAGTTTTGGAAAGGATGATAAGAGATAGGATTTATAATCATCTAGCAAGCAACAATTTGATTGGAGATAGTCAACATGGATTCGTCAAGGGCAGGTCCAGTCTCTCAAACCTCATTGAGTTTTTTGAGAAGGTGACCAAGCACTTGGATGAGGGTAGGGCAGTTCATGTGGTGTACATGGACTTCAGTAAAGCCTTTGATAAGGTTCCACATGGTAGGCTATTGGAGAAAATGCGGAGGCATGGGATTGAGGGAGATTTAGCAGTTTGGATTAGAAACTGGCTTTCTGAAAGAAGGCAACGAGTGGTGGTTGATGGAAAATATTCAGCCTGGAATCCGGTTACGAGTGGTGTGCCACAAGGATCTGTTTTGGGACCTCTGCTGTTTGTCATTTTTATAAATGACTTGGACGCAGGCATCGGTGGATGGATTAGTAAGTTTGCAGATGACGCTAAAGTCGGTGGAGTGGTGGACAGTGCGGAAGAATGTTGCAGGTTGCAGGGAGACTTGGATAAACTGCAGAATTGGGCTGAAAGGTGGCAAATGGAGTTCAATGCAGATAAATGTGAGGTGATGCACTTTGGGAAGAATAATAGGAAGGCAGAATACTGGGTCAATGGAAAGATTCTTGGTAGTGTGGATGTTCAGAGGGATCTTGGTGTCCAGGTACATAGATCCCTGAAAGTTGCCACCCAGGTTGATAGTGCTGTTAAGAAGGCAAACAGTGTGTTAGGTTTCATTGGTAGAGGGATTGAGTTCCAGAGCCGTGATGTCATGCTGCAACTGTACAAAATGCTAGTGCGGCCTCACTTGGAAGATTGCGTACAGTTCTGGTCGCCCCATTACAGGAAGGATGTGGAAGCATTGGAAAAGGTGCAGAGGAGATTTTACCAGGATGTTGCCTGGTCTGGAGCGAAGGTCTTATGAGGAAAGGCTGAGGGACTTGGGTCTGTTCTCATTGGAGAGAAGAAGGCTAAGAGGGGATTTAATAGAGACATACAAAATGATCAGAGGTTTAGATAGGGTGGACAGTGAGAGTCTTTTTCTTAGGATGATGATGTCGGCTAGTACGCGGGGGCAGAGCTGCAAATTGAGGGGTGATAGATTTAAGACAGATGTCAGAGGCAGGTTCTTTACTCAGAGAGTGGTAAGGGCGTGGAATGCCCTGCCTGCCAATGTAGTTAACTCAGCCACATTAGGGGCATTTAAACAGTCCTTGGATAAGCATATGGATGATGATGGGATAGTGTAGGGGATGGGCTTAGATTAGTTCACAGGGCGGCGCAACATCGAGGGCCGAAGGGCCTGTTCTGCGCTGTACTGTTCGATGTTGACAATGAAATGCATTTTCTGGGTCTAGTTATGGCACGTGTGCCAGGAACTGCATTCTCTCTTTTGCTTTTCTCCATACACCTTCCTGACTAGATCAGGCCGAGATAGTTATGGGCTCCTTCTTCCTTTCCTTGTTTGCAGGTCGGAAAATATTAACACTTATAGAACAAATACTTCAACATTCTGTCTGCTGGCTTTTTTTTTGTTTCGGGGCTCTCTTGCCAAGTGATACTGTAAGATGGAGGTCCCACAACATGAATCAATCCTCATCAAGGGCAGGGTCCTCCCCCTCCCCCTCCCTGGATGACATGTCTATTCTCGGCTATCCCCCTCCACCTCACTGACCAATCTACACCCCTACCTCCCTGCAGTCATCTATGACCATCCCAATTATCTTTCCCCAGCCAGCCCTCCTCTCCATTTATTTCAGAGCTCCCTTCCCCATTCCTGAAGAATGGTCCCAACCTGAAACATCAACTATCCTGCTCCTCTGATGCTGCCTGGTCCCCTATGCTCCTTCAGCTCCACACTGATCTGACTCCACCATCAGCAGTTCTTACTATCTGTGATGAAGTAATCTAGGATGAGTTTATTAAAACATGCTACCCCATTTCTGAACAGTAAAATAAATTCCGAGTCTTGACAATTATGAATCTCTTGCCACACAGATTGCAGTGCATGCTGGGACAGTGAATTAATTTACTATTTGGTTGGAGGGTTTATGGGAAGTGGGCAGGAACATGGAGTTGATGCCAACTGAGGATCAGCCACGATTGTACTGAGCTGCAAAGGAGGCTCAGGTTGGAATGGCCTGGCCCTGCTCCCAGGGTCGGGGCAGCTGGATCATCTGCCCTGATTCCCAGATGGAGGAAGTGCCCAGAGATACTGCAATGCCAGGTTGATGCACAGAGCAAGCCCTTGCTCCCAAAAATCAATTTGCGGTGTGGTTCCTCAAGGAGGAGATGTATTGGATATTGAACTGACAAGAACAAACTACGCATGCTGAGCCCTATGCATTTTTTTTCCCACCACGCTCAGGGATGAGGTGAATCTGTATATCAAGGCTGCTCTTTTCCATTGCATCACTCCGTTTCTTCCCATTGACTACGAGTGCTCGTGCCTTGGATTTTCCACCTCAAATACAGACGAACACATGAATATGTTCATTAGGAGCAGGAATAAGCCAGGTGCACCATCGGATAAGTGCTGATCTGCTTGTAGTTTCTACTCGTTTCCTGCTCAGCCCTGATGCTGTCTCTCCCTTGTTATTCCAGAATCACTCTCCCTCCATTTTGAAACCACTTGAAGACTCCACTCCCTCACCTCCACCTTTCCCTGAGGAGTTCCACAGACTGTCAACCCTCCAAGAGAAAAAACATTTTTCCTCCCCTCTATCCGAACTCAGTGGCCCCTTATTTTAATATGTCCCCTCGTCCTAGTATTTCCTACGAGGTGAAACATCCTTTCATTGTCTGTCCTGTCTAGTCCCCTCAGCCTCTTAATGCCTCAATACGATCACCTCTCATTTTTCTAAACTCTAATGAAGGCATGTTTAGTCTGTCCAACCGTTACACATCAAATAATCTCCTCGGTCCAAGAATCCTTGGAGTGAACATTCACTGAACTACACTCGTATCATTTATTAAACCAGGGTCAAGGGGAGAGGGGGAAAGTTTAGGGGAGAATCGTGGGGAAGACTTTCCACACAGAGGGTGGTGGGTGCCTGGAATGCACTGCCAGTGGAGGTGGTGGAAGGGGGCACATTAGCAACAGGTAAGGCACTTTGTAGTAGACATGTGAATGGGAGGTGAACAAAGGGATAGAAACCATGCATAAGCAATAGGTAGTGAGTCTAAATAAGGACTAGGAATCGGTGCAGGCTTGGTGGGTCAAACGGCTGTATTGTACAAGTTGACTAAAACTGCATTCAGGCATCTGGCTGCAGTCTCTCCAATGTCCTGTACAACTATTTTTCACATTGCATTCCCCTTCCAATGAACAATACCATTCCATTTGCCTTCCAACATAGTTACTGAGCCAAGAACCATAGAAACAAAACAGCACAGAAGGCGGGGGACATTCTGTCTATCTTGTCCATGCCGACCCAAAGGATATCCAGATGTACTTTCTACTCCCGTTCTCTCGCACGCTCCCATAATCTTACAGCCTACAGCATTTGAGGTGCAGATCCATTTTCTTCTCAAAAGAGTTTAGGGTCTGTGCTTTCACCATCAACTTCGGCAGTGAATTCCATTAACCCACCGGGCTCTGTGTAAAAATGTTTTTTCTCATCAGTGACTTATACATTTCAGCATTGTATCCCTCCTTTTGTATTCTATACCTCTGCCAATAAGGGAGAGCATTCCATATGCCTTCTTTACAACCTTACCTACCTGTACTGCTACCTTTAGGGACCTGTGCACTTGTTCGCCAAGATCTCTCCCTTCATCTACCCTGCTCAGTATATTTCTGATTATTGGATATTCCCCTTTACTGTTTGACCTCCCTAAAGGCATTGCCTCACACTTCTCACACTTACCTGCATACTGACATCTTGTGATGTATGTACCAGGATACCCAGCTCCCTGTGAACCTCAGAGTTCTGCAATTTCTTTCCATTTAAACAATACCCTGTTCTGTACTTATTCCTGCCAAAGCCAACCAGTCCACACATTCCAACATTCTCCCATCGTCCTCCAAATCCAAATCTTTGGCCTTGATCTTTGAGTCGTCATTGTCTAATGGCCCATCATCTGCACTTACACTGTAGCAGGGTTAATATCCTGGGTTTTTGGTGATCGGGGAGTGAGGGCCACCAGGTTACAGATTATGACGTTGTACGGTTTTGCAGCTACAGATGTCAGAGCCCAGTTTTAGGCCCACAGCGATCTATCCTCGACTCATCAAAACCAGCAGCAGAACTACACCAAGCAATGGGAGAGGTGGTGCCATATTGCTCGCTATTCAGTAGTGGGGGGAGGCGCCAGGTTAGGGGGTGTTATAGCTGGGCTGTTAACCCAGAGTCCCAGGTAATGTTCTGGGGATCTGGGTTCAAATCCCATCATGACAGATGGTGGAATTTGAATTCAATAACACTCTGGAATTAAGAATCTAATAATGGCCTTGAATCCATTTTCAATTGTCAGAAATCACCATCTGGTTCACTAATGCCCTTTAGGGAGGGAAACCGCCATCCTTACCTGGTCTGACCTACATGTGACTCCCAACCCACAGCAATGTGCTTCACTCTTAACTGCCCTGCGTGCAATTAGGGATGGGTGAGAAATACTGGCCTTGACAGTGAAGGCCTCAGACTGAATGAATTTTTAAAAAAAAACACCTTGCTCTCATGTTAACACATTTGTCTGAGGCCCACTGCAATATTGTAACGCTCAAGGAACAACAACTCATTTTCCACTTCGATACTTTACAGCTTCTAAAACTTAACATTGAATTCCACAATTTCAGACACCTGTCCTCCATTTTTCTTGCATTCTCACCAACCTCCCCTCTCCCCACACGGCTGTACCTTGTTTTCTTTGCTTTTATCAGAGAAGACCCATTTTCTCCATATTTTTGGGAGGTGATGGCCGAGTGGCATTATCACTGGACTGTTAATCCAGAGACCCAGAGAATATATTGGGGGTCCGGGTTCGAATCCTGCCATGGCAGACGGTGGAATTTGAATTCAATAAAAATATCTGGAATTAAGGATCTAATGATGACCACGAGTCCATTGCTGATTGTCGGAAAAAGCCATCTGGTTCACTAATATTCTCTCGGGAGGGAAACTGCCATCCTTCCCTGGTCTGGCCTACATGTGACTCCACACCCACAGCAATGTGCTGACTCTTAGTTGTCCTCAGGGTAATTAGGGATGTACAATAAATGCTGACTAGCCAGTGATGCCCTGGTCCCACTAACGAAAGAAAAGAAAATACAAAAACAGTTTTACAACACCTGTCAGATCTGAAAAAATGAGGTCAGATTCCAAACTGTGTTTCTCTCCACAGATGTTCCCACTGGTAACAGAAAGAACAAGAGTGCATTGATTTAACATGATGTGGAAGGGGTGAAGTGAGAAAAGGTTTTTACACACAGCGGGTAGTTAGGGTAGGGAATGCACTGCCTGGAAATGTGGTGGAGGCAGGTTCAATTGAGGCATTCAGGAGGGACATTGTGGGAGGTTATTTGGATAATACTGTGTGGGGAGAGAGGGAAAGGCAACACAGGGACCAGAACCACTAATGGGCGGAATGGCCTCCTTTGCACCGGCACAATTCTCTGACTCTCTTTCCCACTTCCATATCCAAGCAGAACCTATTCTGGAACAAAAGTCTTGCGCTCAGTGGAACCCAGGGTTACTTGTCAAGATGGAATTGAAGCAGGAATCTCGCACTCATCCTTCATTAGGATCAGTGACAGCTCAAGCTTCTGAAACACGAGAA
>JAHRHZ010000133.1:0-51106 GCA_024137785.1 Ginglymostoma cirratum
GAATTAAGGAAAGCAATCAAGAAAGAATGAAAGGATGAAAAATGAAGTAAAAAAGGATGAAAGAAAGAAAGAAGGAAAGAAAGAAAGAATAGAAGGAAGAAAGAACGAATGAATGAAAGAAAGAAAGAATAAAAAACAGAAAGAAAAAACACAAGATAGAAAGGAAGGTGGAAAGAACGATGGTAAAAAAGAAAGTGCTAATAATAAAGAAGGAAAGAAGAAAGACAAACCAGAAGATGGAAGGAAAGAAAGAAAGAAAGAATGAAAAGCGTAAAATAGAAAGGAAGAAAGAAAAAAGAATGAAAAAAGAAAGAAAGAACAAAAGATAGAAAGAAAGTAAGGTGGAAAGTAGGAAACAAACAAAGAACAAAAGAAAGAAGGAAAGAAAGAGTCTTGGAAAGATGAAAGACAAGGCCAACAAAAGAAAGAAAGAAAGAAAGAAGGGAAGAAAGAAGGAAATGAAGAAAGAAAGAAAAAGAGAATGGAGGAAAATAATGATGAAAGAAAGAAAGAATGACTGAATGAATGAAAGAAAGAAAGAACGAATGAATGAAAGAAAATTATGATTAAATTATGATGAAAGAAAGCAATGTTGAAAAAAATGGTTAGAGAAAGAAAGAAAGAAAGAACGAAATAAAGAAAGAACGAATAAAAATAAGAGGGAAGGAAAGAAATAAACAAAGAACGAGAGAAAGAAGGAAAGGAGGAATAAAGGAAAATGACGAGGAAAGAAAGAAGAAAGACTGAATGAATGAAATTAAGAAAGAAGGAAAGAAAGGTGGAAAGTAGGAAATAAACAAAGAAATAAAGAAAGAAGGAAAGAAAGAGTGTTGGAAAGATGAAAAACAAAGCCGACAAAAGAAAGAAAGAATGAAAGAAAGAATGTAAGGAAGAAGAATGAACAAAAAAACGATGAGAGAAAGAAAAGAAAGTAGAAAGACAGAAATAAAATAATAAAGAAAGAAAAAAGTAAATAAGGGTGAAAGAATGAAAGAACAGAAGACAGAAAAATAATGAAGAAAAAAGAAAGAATTAAAGAAATTAATTAGTTAGAAAGAAAGAGTTAGAAAGAAAGAAAGAAAGAAAGATAGACTGAAAGAAGGAAAGAAAGAAAGAAAGAGTGAAAGAACGACAGAAAAACGATGAAGGAAAGAAAGAAAGAAAGAATGAAAAAAAACGAAAGAATGGAAGAAAGAACGAACAGAAGAAAGAAAGAATGAACGAATGAATCAATGAATATCAAAGGAAGAAAGAAAGAACGAACGAAGGAATAATGATGAAGGAAAGAAAGAAAGAAAGAAAAAATCAAAGTAAGAAAGAAGGAAAGATAGAAAATGTTCTTCATCTCCACTGGAAATGAGCACAGTCTGGTTGCACACTAAATGGCAGTTTTGTATATTGGTACAAACTCTTATGGATATTAATTGTGGCATACTTTTGGGACCCTTCATCTTGTCACAGTTGTAGGTACATATGGCTCATGTCAAGCTTTGTGAAGGACATTACCCCCACCTTGACAGTTTTGTGCACAAGT
This sequence comes from Ginglymostoma cirratum, assembly GCA_024137785.1. Lineage (NCBI taxonomy): Eukaryota > Metazoa > Chordata > Chondrichthyes > Orectolobiformes > Ginglymostomatidae > Ginglymostoma > Ginglymostoma cirratum. The sequence goes on from JAHRHZ010000133.1 coordinate 1,535, forward strand.
CCTCCATGTGAAGGACCGGGTATTTATCCAGGTGCGAGAAGTGGTTTACTGTTTGCTTAAAACCCCAAAACAAAGCTAAGCTTCGGCTAAGTGGCTAAAATGTTCTTCAGAATCCAGATTGGCAAGCAATTATAGTTTCTGCCAGTATGAGGTCTAAGGTTCTTGAGTAGATTTGTAGCTTGGGTTGTGGATGCTCTGTTTGGTTTGCTCGCCGAGCTGGTTCGTTATTTCACAGACGTTTCACTACTCTGCTGGGTAACATCATCTGTGCAGCCTCCAATGAAGCACTGTTGTGTTTTCCCACTTGGTATTTAAACTCTGGTGTCCGTTGGAATTGGTTACCTCATTTCTGTTTTTTCTTCGCAGTGGTGTATGTATAGGGTTTTAATTCTATGCATTTATTGATGGCGTTTATTGTCACATGCAGTCGAATGCGTGCAGTGAAAAGTTTGTAACATTGCCACTTTGGCGCCACCTTAGGTAGATGGTACCCAAGGACAGAATATTTAAGTATGTGTTACAGACTTGAGAGAATCATAAATAAAAGTTCCACATATCAAAGAATAATGAAGTTTTCTTTTTAAAAAGCACTCGAATTTTAGTCATTTCACCAAGGTTGTGCCAGCCTTCAGACTGCCCAGGCCAAGTCTCTAGAAAAACGCTGGGCTTCAAACTTCAAGGCCTCACATCCAATCCCCAAAGGCCATGCCTCCGAGACTTACCACCTCCATGCTGGCCTGGCTTGGAACTTGCTTCTGGGACTTGCCTGGCCTCACCGCCACCATGATGAATAAGAAGTGTTTGGAGGAATATGAGCCAAGCACAGACAGGTGGGATTAGTTTAGTATGATTATGGTTGGCATAGACTGGTTGGACAGAAGGGTCTGTTTCTGTGCTGTATAGCACTTTGAGTATAAGTATTAATGTGAGGCAAATTGAATACAAGAGTAGGGAGGTTATGCCTCAGTTATACAGGGCATTGGTAAGGCCACATTTAGAGTACTCTGTACAGTACTAGTGACTATATGCACAGAAGGATGTTAATACTTGAAAATAGTTTAGAGAAAGTTCACTAGACTAATACTTGGAATGGGTAAGTTGTGTTATGAGGAAAGCCTAGACACTTTATCCTCTGGAGTTTAGAAGAGTCAGAGGAGATTTGATTGAAACATAGACTGGGTGGATGCGGAAAGAATGTTAGAAAGAAAAACAGACATTGCTGGAAAAGGCCAGCAGGTCTGGCAGCATCTGTGAAGAAAAAAATCAGGGTTAATGTTTTGGGTCCAGTGACCCTTCCTCAGAACACTTACCCTGATTTTTTCTTCACAGATGCTGCCAGACCTGCTGAACTTTTCCAGCAATGACTGTTTTTCTCCCAGATTTAAAGCATCCACAGTTATTTTGGTTTTTGTTTGCCATTCTGAATGGCCTGACCAGCTAAAGTCCCTTCTCTTGATCCTGAACGTGAAGCATGATGGATCACATACTGACAGATCAATTTCTGTTTGGGGACTTTATGATCATCCAAGCTCAAGCAAAGCGCCACATACACTCATCCAACTAAACTCTTACATATAGCATGTTAGGAAATGGCACCTAATTGAGATCAAGCAACATCATCAGAACTTACATAAACAGAGCATCAAAATTCAAACTTAACAGCTAATCAAGCAAGTACGGTAAACTAGGAATAAATAAGACATTGGGAATTCATAGCAATGATCAAACAAATATTACAAAATAAGGGTCATACACATATAGATCAGAAGTGATTAAACTATTACTACTAAACTGCTATTGCTGGTTCACTCATTCATTCTTTCAATTGCACGGAAACGGCTTTATAAGTGAATGGAATGTCGTCATAGTAACCATAAGGCAGTGGCGAGTGGTTAGTAAAGTTATGAACGAACAAAGGCACAGTAGTAGTAAATATAGAGCACTTGTGAATGGGTTAGTAGAAAGGACCTATCGTACAAAAGTAAGGAAGCCTATAATACATTATCTCACAGAATCTCAGAATAAGGTGTTTTGAGACATTTGGAGATATGTAATGTATCCCAATTTGATGCAATTAAAATGTTTGGCCAATTGAATAATAAATTTGATGTAATTAATTTACAGAATTGATATAATCAACTGCATAGTAACAGCTTGTAGATTCAGGTAATTTCAATGTAAGAACATAAAATAATGTTGCAATAGGGTGCCATTTTAATAGGCTCGTGGAGACCTTGAGTAAGGTCTCTATATTCAGTCTTTGCAATAGTTCTCTTTTCCCACGGGCAAACAGTGAGGATGATGAGGTATGTCAGGGTAATCAAGATTGACAGCACAGACAAATGCGACATGAGGCACAAGGATGGGTTTTTATGCTGGACCCCCCAGTGCCAGAAATTTTTCCACCAAGTCATAACTTTAATTTATTTATTCTTTAACATCATTGGCCTGCTTTATTACCTTGAAGGTTCTATGGGCTGCTGTCAATTGGGTTCAGATTTGGTGTAATTTCTCCAGCAGAGGTTTGAGACCAGTGCCGTATTTCTCCAGGTATTCCCTCAGAGTTTGCCGGAGTTCCTCAGTTGCGTTAAATTCCACCCTTTCCCTTTTGTTATATTTATCAGCTGAATTAGGCCTACCCTGACAGGTATGTGTGGCCTAATGCAGAAATACTGATACGTGCTAAGTGCAATATTCCCCTTCTCCCTTGTAGGCTACCCGGGCTATGTCAGTGTCCAGGTTGTGAGCCTGTATGGGACACTTTAGACTGATATTTGTCTTGAAGCCACATAGTGCATGTTCATTCAAAGAAATTGGGTATGGGTATATTATCACCATGTCAATTTGTTGACATCCATCCTGAGTAGTGCCTATGAGCCTCCATTCCTTCTCCACTGTTTATGACAAGGTGCTGTTGTATCCCATCCATAGACCCTCTTGAATAGTGCCTATGTTTTCTACTTCAAACACCCTTAGTCCACTCCTGTTGTATGTGATTATTGGGAGTCCTAGTACCAGCCCTAACGCTTTCCCAGGAGTCCCTTTACAGTCACCTTTGAACCAGACTCTGGTCAGCTGCCTGAGTTGACAGCCTGATAATCCAAGATGTTTCTTTCCCCTAAATTAGTGCTCTAATTGTTCGTCACTGATCCAAGATGAAGCCTTTCCCTGACTAAATTGATTGAGGTTCTCTCTCAACTGTTCTATCATCTACTGTCCCTATGTCGGATTCTGTTGCCTCCTCTAATCTGCAATTTCCCTGTTATTATCTGATTGATTGTTTTGACATGTCCTTCCAACACAGCTACCATCAGGCTTCGTTCCCAACTAGACAACTTTCGGCATCCTGCCGACTATTCTCACTAATTGTGTCCAAGGTCTGTTTCATTTGTTGAGTTAGGACTCTGAGCTTATTGTCCAGGTAGGCCAAATCAAGGCCATTAATGGTTTAAACCCCTGCTCCATATGCTGTTGCTAAGTCATCTCTTTTATGTCGCTTCTCCTTTACAAGTTTGGTCTTCCCTTCATTTGTCTCCGTCTCTCATCCCAACAATCTACGGGTTAAGTGGAGATGTAGTCTTTTAAGTTGAGGGGTGCGCCGTTCTGGCAGTTGAATCTCTGCTAAATCCACCACCACAGGTACCAATTCGTGGTGAACATTGTCAAATAGGACTTTTCCCAAAGGTTTTAAAACTAGCCTGTTTCATGGACCAGGGTATGACTTCAGGACACTTCGGTTGGTGTGCCTCTGCAGCTGGTTTTAGGCCATTCCTAATCTCATACAGAACAAACTTTCCCTCTATGAATTTTCCGGTGCATTGCTGGCCGAGTTCCAATCCCTATTCTGGGCTGCTTTGTTAAGCATCCTATCTCGGGGCACCTATTATTTGAAAATTCCCACAAATCTCAAGTGATTTCTACTCTTATGAGGCAATCATCTGAGGTCCCATTCACTATCCTATATACTAACCTCTGGTTGTTGCACTTGATCATTTTACTTTTATTGGCGTGTACCCATAACACACCATCCTCACATTCACCTGTGTCCGGTGGGCCAAACCATAAGTATCCTTGCTACATATATCCTGGTCTGTCTAGTGTTTCTTGTGTTGCTTCCAGTGATGATGATGATGACCTCAATGCAGTAGATCCTGATTATGTTTTGTGTGGTAAAGGTTGTCCTGGGGGAAGATGAAGGTAATCTCTGTTGTTATCCTTGTTGAACATCTGAATAATTTATAACATGTGCAATGACACATGTCATTGTGTCTAACCCTCCTCCACACTTTTTTTGGAATGAAAACCTATATTTGATTCAGGTGTAAACAAGCAATTGTGGTTATTCCCATTAGAATTTACAAGAATGTGTGTTAATCCCAAGGACCTAGAGAGAAGTGTGAAATGCGTACGAGTGCCAACCATCAGAAACTGTTGAACCTTGCCTGGAGTGGCCTCCAGGAACCGTTTCATCATCTGGGTTAATGACTCAATATATTCATTGAATAGACACTCAACAGTTTGCTCTGAATTCTCTGCCTCTGTGAGCCCGATAATATTGTGTCATCTGGATTCCCATGTTTGTGTGCTATCATTACCCCTCATTAATGCTGAAGGGTTCTACCTGATGGTCCGATTCAGTTTGTCTTTCCTTTGTCTGCACTAGTCTCTTAGCATTGTCTCGTATCCATGTTGTGGATACACCATCTTGGCTCTGAGTTGTAAGGACCTTGGGGTCTTTAGGTTTCTTTATCTATCGGGGAGTTATTGGGAAGTTCTGTCATGTCTGGGCTGTCTGCCTAGTTGTTCCAATTGGTTAGCGAAATCAAGTCCTTTGGTAAGTCAATTAGATCATCTGGGAGTCCATTAGACATTGGAGCTGCAGTCAGTGGTAGTGATGGGACAGTATAAATTTTATCAGGGGTGCAGTCCAACTTGGAGGATTTGTTTGGGGGTGTCCACTGTCTTGTCATTTGCTCTGGGGTAGTGTCATTCGCCATGCATACTCTAAGGTGGTGAGAGTGGCTACGTTGAGTGCCATAGGCTTTTTATTAGTTTATATGGTACCGGCCGGTCTTTTCTTTCCTCTAAATACTCAGGTCCCTGTACTGTGGTCGATAAGGCTAATCCCTCAGTATACAAGGTTCTACTAGCCGCAGGAAAGAAACTAGGATTGTCTATCTGTAGCATCACCTGTTGTCCTAAAGTATATTCGAAAGGGTTAACTTTAACGTCACAGTAAGCATTACATAATTTCCTTTTGGTTCCTAACCTGACAACTGCTGCTAACTGCATGGCCTTGATATTTTCGGTGAGCGGCTGCAACACTTTATCTTGGGTGATGGCAGTGAGGGCAGGTTCCATGAGGTCAAGTCCGAACAGGTGGTTGACCCCTCTGATGGGTCAGCCTGTCATTAGGGTATAGGGAGTATACAAACGAAAGTACTGTGTCCCAGGTTTTATTATTCTGCTGCACCATCTTCCTAATCATCTCTTTTAGGGTGTGATTCATCCTTTCCACAATCCCACTAGGTTGGGGTTTGGTATGCAATGTGGAATTTCTGTGTGATGCCAGGTATAGTCATCACATTCTGCACGACTCGGCCAGTGAAATGACTTCCCTGATCTGACTCAATATTGCAGGATAAACCCCATTTTGTAAACACCAGTTGTGTTAAGACTTGTGCAGTTATTTTGGCTGTATTTGTCCTTGCAGGAAAAGCCTCAACCTAGTTTGTGAATTTATCTATGATTACCAGAATATAGCAAATCTATTCCTACTTTGTGGAAGGAGGCCTATATAATCAATTTGTAGATACATCCAGGGCCCTTCCACTGGATGGGTATGCCTCAATTCTCTCTTTTTGGTGTACATGTCTGGATTATTTTGGGCACACACCAGACAATTTTCTATGTAGTGTGCTACATTCTTATGTAACTCGGGCCACCAACACAGTTCTTTCAATCATTTGGTAATGGCTTCATTTCACTGGTGTCTGAGCCCGTCACTCTATTGGCGTATGATCTGATTTCTGTCTTGAATCGGAACTACATAAATTCCTGCTGTAAGAGCTAATCCATCCCATACTTGTAAGGAATTTTTCCATTTATCATAAGGACCTGGATGACCACTCCCAAATCTGTTTCAAGGAATTATCACAGCATTATCTATGATCCTCTATGTCCATTTGGCTCACAGCGATCGCATTTGCCTGCTCTACAATGGATGCCTGCCAGAATTCTCCTACATGAGCACCTCTCTTAGCTAACTCATCCACTTTACGGTTGCCTTCTGGGGATGTTTTGTGGTGGCTCCTAACTTTGAGTATGCCATATTCCCTTTCAAGTGGCTTGTAGCATGTATTTTAATAAGGGGCCTAATGGTAGGGGTTTCCCATTGGCAGAAATAAACCCTCCAGCTTCCCATAATGGTAAAAATTCCGTGAGGCTGTTGCATACAAACATGCTGTCAGAATATGTCGGTGGCTGAAGGGAACAGATTCAGATGGCTGACCACATAGACTACAGCTGCTAGTTCTGCAGCTTGGGCATGAAGATGGTTGGGTAATTTTAAAGCAAGTTCAACGAGTAGTTGTCCCTGCGGGTTTATCATATATGTGCCGCAGCTGGTGATCTGACTGCCATTCTCCACTGTCTTTGCCTTGCCATTGACTAGTGGTGTGCTTACACTGTCCTGCTTCATGTCGCAGACTCATACTGGGGAGGCAGGGGCCTGACATCATCATGCAGATGCCTCATAATGTGGGGAGTAGGGATTGGCTAGTGCCCCTGACATGGACTGGAGCCTGCCAAATTGGACTTTCCATCGGGAGTTGTTGTCTCCCTCTATAACTCCTTGTTCCCGTCACATTCAGTGGTCCCTGTGGTTGCAAGTGCAGCTGTGCAGGGGCTCTACATTCTCGCACATAATGTCCTGGGCACCGACAGTGGTGGCACCACGCTGGCTGCCATGTGTTCCCCCGCTGTACCCCTCTATCCCTTTCTATCTCTCTGGCTGTGTGAGGTGGAGCTGGGTTCCTTTGATAAGGTTTACCTTCGCTTCCTTCATTCTCCATACTGGACCCTGGTTGGAAGCTCAGAAAGGAAGCATTTTCCCTCCTTTCTGTGTTTTTATCTTGTTTACTACACGGACTTCTTTCTCCCATGCCCAGGACGTTCTCCTCAGAATAGAATATAGAACAGAATAGAACATAGAATCCCTACAGCGTGGAAACAGGCCTTTCAGCCCAACAAGTACACACTGACCCTCGGAACAACATCCCACCATCCATTTTCCCTGTAACCCACCTAATCCACATATCCCTGAACACTATGGGCAATTTAGCATGGCCTGTCCACCTTACATGCCCAACTTTGGACTGTGGGAGGAAACTGGAGCACCTGGCGGAAACCCACTTAGACAGGGGGAGAATGTGCCAACTCCACACAGTCAACTGAGGTGGGAATCAAACCTGGGTCTCTGGCACTTTGAGGCAATAGTGCTAAGTGCTGAACCACCGTGACACCTTGAGCACAATTGGAATTGGTGGGTATTAAGCCCATGCCTCCATACAGACTGGAACCTTAATCCAGTGCCTTAGATGGCTCAGCCATGCTGCCGGGGCAAACCCATGCCTCATTGTGAGTTGGCACTGCAGGACTGAAGTTCTCACATGGCTTTCTACTGTCTTCAGTGGCATGTGCAACTAATGTCCTAGCCTACTTATCTGAGTCAGCCTTAAATAACTGACCTCTGTCTAAATCTTCATAGACTTCCATAAAATGTACCCACAAACAACTGACAAAGGCAATCAGTTGTTTTCCTTCTTCTGCCTTCATTTGTTAAGTCTGTCTGCGGCGTCTACTCTATTGTACCCAACTGCTGTTAGGATTGCCTCTTTAATATCAGCTTGGATGCCTTCCTCTATATTTAGAGGGGCTGGGATTTCAGCCTGGGCTGACTGGCTGAAACACTTTACAGTGAGTTTTACCTCCTCTCTCTCATCTAGCCCATGCAAAACCTTTTGTTGTCTGACCATATTGAAGAATACATATGGATATGCCATTTCCTCAATATCTGGGATCTTTTTGGCAATTTCTGCTAATTGTGTTACTGTAAATGAGGTAGTATATGTTACTGCAGTACCTATTATCTCTGATACAATTTTAACCCCACTGCAAAGCCTCTTCTAAGGATGCCTACCCTGAAGAAGTTACCCTCCTCCCTCCGGACAAACCTCAGGGGATCTCTCTCCCATTGCAACTCTCTCATAATCTCTTCTGCCTTGAAACTGCTCGAGCATGTCCTGAAGCAAACCAGGTACAGTATTTCTGATGAAGGGTCGAGGCCGGAAACGTCAAGCTTTCCTGCTCCTATGATGCTGCTTGGCCTGCTGTGTTCATCCAGCTCCACACCTTGTTATCTCGGATTCTCCAACATCTGCAGTACCTATTATCTCTAGTGTATGTTACTACTGTGTGTGTGTGTGTGTGTGTGTGTGTTGGTGGGTGGGGGGCGCGGGGCTAGTGGGTTCAGCAGCATCCCTGACCCGTCTTTCTGTGGTAATCGGGTTCATTTAAAGCATGGGGTGTCTGCAGGTGGGCTGAACGGGCTGATTACTCTGGGAGCGGTGGTGGCAGATCTCAATCTTCTGCGCAGGTTGCGCGTCTCCCTTGAGTTTATTACCTCCTGTTCTTCTTCTTTATAACATCCGCATATGTACATATTATTCCATTGCGGATTAAGAGTTGGGATTTTAACTCCTCAATCTCCTGCAGACACTTAGTGTGATCTGCGGCTGCCTGTTTCTTTTCCTTATCAGATTGGTACCTTACCCTTACTGCTGCTTGTCGACCTGCACATTTACTTTTTAGCTGGCTTACTTGGCTCTCCGCAGCTGCTTTAGCTGACACTGCGCACTGGACGTATCGGTACGCCTTCTCACATTGGGTTTGGAATTGCCCCATGTGTAATAGGCTAGCCTGATTTCTTTAGTCCTGCTCTGCGCTTTTCAGTTGTAACTCTGCTATTTCTTTCTTCACATCATCTAATTCTTTATGAACCTTTTTTCAATTCCGGCTCAGTTCCTAGCAATTGCCCCAGACAGCTGTGGGTTTTTCAAATTTGCAAGCTCACTTCCCTTGAATTTTCCTCAAATTCTCCCAATATTTTTGTCCTAGGATTCCTCGGCTCGCTTCATCATTACAGCAAAATTCTGCCCATATGGGCCACTTTTTCTTACTGATGTATTGTTTTAGCTTCTTTTCCCATACTCAACAATCTTCTAGTCTGGCGCCTTTTTCTGCCATTTCTAACTAAATTAAGGGTATGGAGGCGTGGGGGGCGGGGGGTTGCGGTGGATCGGACTGAGGGTACAGCTTTCGCTAAATTCCGGTCTTATTCCCACTGGGTCTCTACTGTCCTTCGGTGTTTTATCTTTCCTATCCAGTTAAGGACCAAACCCAAACCCAACGGAACAGTTTTTTGCTTAATTAGTAGTTAAACACTTATTGGCTTTGTTCTTTAAAGAACAGTCTAATGTAGACTTTCTATTCCCTTCGATTTACTTGGATTGCGGGCCGTCACATGGAACTCCGTCCTCTTAATCGGGCTCAGACAAAATTTCAGGGATAGCGGGTTCTGTAGCTCTTGATCTCAGAGCTACAAAGTCACTTCTTATCGAGTCCATCCAGAGTCGCCAATTTGTTGCGCTTCTCACACATTTGTGTTCAGCTAGTATATCCCGCAAAGGAATGTGAGTCGACTCTTAATAGTAATAGAAAATGATCTTTATTGATTATAACACCATTAATACTATAATAACAATTATGCTACAAATTAACAATTAACACTGTAAATCTAAGTCAGTATTTTGTACTTTAACTTAACTTGGAATGATCAAACATCACCACACTAGATCTTGGCCTTGATCCATGTGGTGATGGTTGTCTGCTCTTCCTCTCCCGTGGTCCCAGGGGCACTTCTTCTTACGGTGATAGTAAGAAAGGCACTGGAGTCTGAGATAACATGGTGTGGAGCTGGAGGAACACAGCAGGCCAGGCAGCATCAGAGGAGCAGGAAAGCTGACGTGTTGGGTCTGGACCCTTCTGAACCTTTCAAAAAAAATCTTCTCATGGTGATTGTTTTTAAGTTACTGCTCCCATGGGTGCTGTTGCGGCCATTTTTATCCTTGGAAGCTTCCGCACGTCTTTGGGAGGATCTTCGATTCCCACTAATGGATCTATCAGGAATCGATCCCCCTGCTTGACTGGACTCAATCGGGCAGTGCCACGCGGAGGTGAGGTGGTTTTTGGTCCTCCATTTCTGAAAGTGCCAGGAGCATGTAAGTCAGGTAGGCTTCCCAGATAAGAGTGTGAGGTGTCCCTTTATTTGGGGAACAGTTTGATCCTTCCTATTGTCCTGGTAAATAGGCTTAGTCAATTGTGTATAGTGCTGTCAGCAGCTGTAGCTTGCCTGTCTGGTCTGCAGCTTGTTTATTTCAGTGCTTTTGTCTGGATATTTTGGCCAATGCTTGGCTCAATTTCGCAGCATGCTTTATTATCCAATTTTGAGTGGCCCGTCCAGCTACGTGTTGTCTCCCAGTCTCCTTCTGTTCCCAGTTCAGTGTGTCTCTATGTTCTCATGTCAGTATTTTGGTCCTCTGTCATGAAGTCATAGAAACAGGTCCTTTGGCCCAAACTAGTCCATGCTGACCATAGTGCCCACTTAGGTAGTTCCAATTGCCCGTATTTGGTCCATAGCCCTTTAAACCCTTCCTATCCATGTACCTATCCAAATGTTCTTTTAAATATTGCTATTGTAACTGCCTCAGCCACTTTCCCTGGCAGCTCATTCCAAATGTGCACCACTTTCTGCGTGAAGTTGCCCCTCATTTCCTTCTTAAATCCTTCTCCTCTCACCTTAAAGCTATGCCTGTAGTTTTCAATTCCCCAACCCTTGAAAAAAGACTATAAGCTTTCATCCTGTCTATTCCCCTCATGATTGTATAAACATCAATTATGTCACCCCTCACTCACCTACGCTCCACGGAATAAAGTCCTATTTTGGCCAACCTTTCCCTACGAATCAGGCCTACTAGTTCTGGCAACATCCTTGTAAATCTCCTTTGCACACTTTCCAGTTTAACAATGTCTTTCCTATTACAGGTGACCAAAACTGTACACAATACTTCAACTCTTTCTGTATTCTGTGTTCAGAATGTTATCACTGTCTGAAATAGGAATACAAACAGATGGATTTGTCTCTCTCTGTATGTATGTATTCCCAGTTCAGTGTGTTGCCACTCTGTCTCGCTCTTCTCCCAGTTCAATGCATTGTTTCTTTGCTTGCCTGTATTTGCACTTCAGTGTGATGTCACTCTGTTTGTTTTCTCCCAGTTCAGCACGTTGGCCTTCTCTCTCTATGTTCCCAGTTCAGTGTGCTGTCACTCTGTCTATCTCTCTTCCCAGTTTATTGTTTTGTCTCTGTATTCCCAGTTCAGTGTGTTGTCACTCTGTGTGTCTCTCTTCTCAGTTCAGTGTGTTGGCTCTCTATCCCTCTATTCCCATTACAGAGTGTCATCATGATGCCATTCTCTATTGCTAGTTCACAATGTTGTCACTCTGTCTGTCCCTATTCCCAGCTCAGTGGCTTCTCGCTCTGTCTCTCCCTTTTCCCATTTCATGTACTGTCACTCAGTCTTTCTCTGTATTCCTAGGCCAATGCAATGTCACCCTTTCTCTCTATATTCGCACTTCCGTATGTTGTCTTTCGGTGTCTCTTTATGCCCAATTCAGTGTGTTGTCTTTCTGAATCTCCCAATTCCCTGTTCTGTGTGCTGTCACCGTATCTCTCTCTGTTGCCAGTTCAATATGGTGTGTCTCAACTCCCAGTTCAGTGGTCTATTTGCCTGTCTCTCTCTGCATTCCCAGTTTAGTGCCTTCTCACACTGAATCTCGCCCTTCTCACAGTTCAGTGGGTTTGCATTCTGTCTCTCTCTGTTCCCATTTCAGTATGTTGTCTCACTGCCTGTCTCCATTGCCAGTTCAGTGTGTTCTCTCTCTCTGTCTCTCTTTTCCCACCCCACACATCCCTTTCCCCAGTTCTCTGTGGTGTCTTTCAGTCTCTCTCTATTCCCATGTTTGCACTTTGTTTGCACTCTGTTCTCAGTTCAGTATGTTGTTTCACTGTCTGTCTCTATTCCAAATTTGGTATGTTGTATCTCTATCTGAACATATTCCAAGTTCAGTGTCTTGTCTCAATGTCTTTCTATATTCTCAGTTCAGCGTACTCTCTGTTTGTCTGTCACCATTCCTAGTTCAGTATGTTGTCTCTCTGTGTCTCTTCCCTATTTGCATTTCAGAATGCTGTCTCTTTTCAGCTCTTCATGGTCAGTTGAGTGTGTTGCCATTCTGTCCCTCCCTATTCCCAGTTCAGTGTGTTGTCCCTCTGTCTAACTCTATTCTTAATTCAGTGTGTTGAAACTGTGGATCTTCTGTTCCCATTTCAGTGTGTATTCTCTCTGTCTCTCCCTATTCCCAGTTCAGTATGTTGTCTGCTTGTCTGTCTCCATTCCCAGTTCAGTGTGTTGTCGCTCATTTTCTCTGTATTCCCAGTTCAATGTGCTATCTCACTTTGTCTCCATATTTCCAGTTCAGCATATTATCTGTTTGTGTATCTCCATTCCCATTTCAGTGTGCTCCCCCCACCCCCTCCAGTTCAGAGTATTTTCTCTTTGTCACTTCTCTTAGCCAGTTCAGTGAGTTTTCACACTGTCTCTCCCTATTCTAAGTTCAGTGTGTTGCCTTCCTTTCTGTCTGTTTTCACAGTTCCGTGTGCTGTCTGTCAGTCTCTCTATTTCCAATTCAGTGTGTTGTCTTCCTTTCTCTCTATATTTTTGGTTCAGTATGTTATGTTTTTCTCTCCTTGTTCCCAGTTCAATGTGTTGTTACTCTGTGTGCCCCCTTTCCCAGGTCAATGTACTGTCACTCTGTCCCTCCCTGTTACCTGTTCAGTGTGGTGTATTTCTGTCTTCCCAGTTCAGTGTGTTGTCTGTCTGAATCTCAGTATTCCCAGTTCAGTGCATTGACTCACTGTCACCATTCCCAGTTCATTGTGTTGCCGCTATGTCTCTGTCCACTCTCAGTAAAGTGTGCTATCTCACTGTCTCTCTATATTCCCAGGTCAGCGTGTTGTCTGGTTCTCTGTCTCCATTCCCACTTCAGTGTGTTGCTGTCTCTCTGTAATGCTCCCTATTCCCAGTTCAGAGTGTTATCTCTCTGTCTTTCTCTCTCTATTCCCAAGTTAGAGGGTTGTAATTTAGACTTTCTCTCTCTGTTAGCAGTTCAGTGCATTGTCTATCTGTCTCGGTCTCTATTCCCAATTTAGCGCCTTTTCACACTGTACCTTCCCCTTCTCCCAGTTCAGTGCGTTTGCACTCTCTCTCAGTTCCCAGTTCACTTTGTTGTCTCACTGTCTCTCTATATTCCCGCTTGAGTGAGGTGTCTCTTTTTCAATCTCCATTCCCAGTTCAGTGTGCTATTACTCTGTCTCTCCCTATTCCCTGTTTAGTCTGTTGTCTCTCTCTTTCTCTACTCCCATTTCAGTGTGTTGCCTCAGTCTCTCTCTCTCTCTCTCTCTTCCCAGTTCAGTGTGTTGTCTCCCTTTCTCTTTATATTCACAGTTGAGTGTGTTGTCTGTCTGTCTCTCTTTCTATTCTCAGTTCAGTGTTTTGTCACTCTGTTTCTCCCTATTTCTAGTTCAGTGGGTTGTTTTGCTGCTCTCTCTTCAATGTGTTGACCCATGAGTCTCTATATTCCATATTCAGTATGCTGTAACTGTCTCTCTCTCTCTCTCTCTCTCTTCTTAGTTCAGTGTTTTGTGTGTCTGTCTCTTTTGCTCTATTCTCAGTTTAGTGCCTTCCTCACACTGTATCTCCCCCTTCTCCTAGTTCAGGGCATTTGCACTTTGTCTTTCTTTCTCACAGCCTGTCTCTATTGCCAGGTGGGTCATGTTGTGGACAGTGTGGAAGGCTGTTCTAGGTTACAAAGGGACATTGATAGAATGCAGAGCTGGGCTGAGAAGTGGTAGATGGAGTTTAACCCTGAAAAGTGTCAGGTGATTCATTTTGGAAGGACAAACTTGAAAGCAGAATACAGGGTTAACGGAAAGATTCTTGGCAGTGTGGAGGAACAGAGGGATCTTGGGGTTCATGTTCACAGATCCCTGAGAGCTGCCACCCAGATGGATAGAGTTGTTAAGAAGGCGTATGGCGTGTTAGCTTTCATTAATAGAGGGATTGAGTTCAAGAGCCATGAAGTTATGCTCCAGCTGTACAAAAGCCTGGTTCGGCCATATCTGGAGTATTGTGTCCAGCTCTGGTCATCTCATTACAGGAAAGATGTGGAAGCATTAGAAAAGGTGCAGAGGAGATTTACCAGGATGTTGCCTGGAATGGAGGGAAGGTCTTACGAGGAAAGGTTGAGAGGGCTTGGGCTTTTCTCTTTAGAACGACAAAGGATGAGAGGTGACTTGGTCAAGGTGTACAAAATGATCACATGTATATATAGAGTAGACAGCCAGAGTCTTTTTCCTAGGGTGGAGGTAGCTTTTACAAGGGGACATAGTTTTAAAGTGAAATGAGGTAGATATCGGGGAGACTTCAGAGGTAGGTTCTTTACTCAGAGAGTGGTAGGGGCGTGGAATGCATTGCCAGAGAGGGTAGTGGAGTCGGCCTCATTAGGGGCATTTAAGTGGCTATTAGATAGACATATGGATGATAGTATAAGGTAGCAGTGGAGGTTAGATAGACCTTAGGTTTAGGGTAAAAGTTCGGCACAACATCGTGGGCTGAAGTGCCTGTACTGTGCTGTACTGTTCTATGTTCAATTCAGTGTCTTGTCACTCCATCCCTCTGTATTCCCAGTTCAAAGTGTTGTCTTACTGTCTCTCTATATTTCCAGTTCTGCCTGTTGTCTGTTTTTCTGTCTCCATTACCAGTGCAGTTTGACCTCACTCTGTATCTCTCCCTGTTATCAGTTCAGAGCGTTATCTCTTTGTCACTCTTCGCAGCCACTTCAATGTTGTCTCCCTGTCTCTCTCTACTCCCAGTTCAGAGTGTTGTATCCCTCTCTCCCCCAATCCCCCAGTATAGTGTGTTGTCATTCTGTCTCACCCTATTCCCACCTCACTGTGTTGTAACTCTGTCTCTCCCTTTTCCCAGTTCAGTCCATTTTCACTCAGTCTTTCTCTGTTTTCCCAGTTCAGCCTGTTGTCTGTCTCCATTACCAGTGCAGTTTGATCTCTCTCCGTATCTCTCCCTGTTACCAGGTCAGAGTGTTATCTCTTTGTCACTCTTCACAGACACTTCAATGTTGTCTCCCTGTCTCTCTACTCCTAGTGCAGTGTTGTATCCCTCTCTCCCCCTAATCCCAGTATAGTGTGTTGTAATTCTGTCTCACCCTATTCCCACCTCACTGTGTTGTAACTCTGTCTCTCCATTTTCCTAGTTCAATCTGTTTTCACTCAGTCTTTCTCTGTTATCCCAGTTCAGAGTGTCATCTCCCTTTCTCTCTATATTTCTATTTCACTATGTTGTCACTCTGACAGTCACTTTTACCAGTTCAGAATTTTGTCACTTGTCTTTCTCTCTCCAATATCAGCTCAGTGTGTTGTCTCACTGTCTTTCTATGGTCCAGTTCAGCATTTTGTCTACTTGTCTGTTTTGTTCCCAGTTCAGAGCATTCTCTCTCTGTATCTTTGCCTGCTCCCAGTTCAGAGTGTTATCTATTTGTCACTCTTCTCCAACATTTCAGTATGTTTTCACTCTGTCTCTACCTATAAGACCATAAGACATTGGTGGCATGGTGGCTCAGTGGTTAGCACTGCTGCGTCACAACTCTAGGGACCTGGGTTTGATTCCATCCTCAGGTGACTGTCTGTGTCAAGTTTGCACATTCTCCCCGTGTCTGCATGGGTTTCCTCCAGGTGCTCCAGTTTCCTCCCACCGTCCAAACAAGTGCAGGCTAGGTGGATTGACCGTGTAAAATTGCTCATTGTGTTCAGGGGGTGTAGATTAAGGGCATGGGTCTGGGTGGGATGCTCTAAGGGTCAGTGTGGACTTGTTGGGCTGAAGGGCCTTTTTCTATGCTGTAAGAATTCTATTAAGACATTGGAGCAGGAATTAGACCATTGAGTCTGCTCTGCCATTCAATCATGGCTGATAAGTTTCTCAACCCCATTCTCCTGCTTTCTCCCCATCACCCTTGATCCCCTTGACAATCAAGAACCTATCTCCATCTTAAATATACTCAATAACCTGGCCTCCACAGCCTTCTGTGGCGGTGAGTTATTCCCATGTCAACGTGTTGTCCCTCTTCCGCTACGGAATCCCAGCTCAGTCTGTTATCACTCTGTCTTTCCCTGTTCTTGCAACAATGTGTGTCTCTCTGTCTGTTGCCACTCTCTCTGTCCCTATTCCGAACTCAGTGGCTTATCACTCAGTCTCTCACTGTGTTCACCTTCAGTGTCTCCCTTTCTCTCAATATTCATAGTTCTGTGTCTTTGCTTTCAGTCTCCCCCTTCTCTCTGTTCAGTGTGTTGTCACTCTGTCTGTCAAAGTTCCCAGCTCAGTGCGTTTTCAGTCTGCCTCTCACCATTCAAGGATAAGTGAGTTGTCATTTGGTCTCACTCATCACCCAGCTCAGTGCGTTTTTACTCAGTCTCCCCTCTCCCAGCTCAGTGCATTGTCACTTTGTCTCTCCCTCTACCATTTTCAGTGTGTTGCTACTCTGTCTCCCCCTTCTCACTGTTATGTGTTGTCACTCTATTGCTCCCTGTTCCTAGCTCAGTGCGTTGTTATTCGTTCTCACCCCTTCACCTGGCTCTGTGCATTGTCACTTGGTCTTCCACTTCACACAGCTCAGTGCATTGTCACTATGTTGCTCCCTATTACCTGTACAGTTTTTCTCTCTCTGTCTCTCCTGTTCCCAGCTCAGTACATTGTCATTCTGACTCCCCCTTTTGCTGTTCAGTGTATTGGCACTTTGTTTCTCCCTGTTCCCAGCTCACTGCGACATCACTCTCTTTCTTCTCCCAGGTCAGTGCATTGTCCGTATCTCTCTCTCTCTCATTGTTTGCGGCTGTGTGTGCTGTCACAAGATCTCCCCCTTCTCCCAGCTCAGTGCATTGTTGCTCTGTCTCTCCCTGTTCCCATTCAGGGTACTTTCAATCCGTGTCCCTGTGTCCCCAGCACTTTTCTACTCTCCCTGTGTGTAATCCCAACTCAAAGTGTTGTCATTCTGTGTTCCCTGTACACTGGGTTGTCACTCTCTCTATCCCTGTTCCCAGCTTAGTTTGTTGTCAGAGATAAAAGGTACTGCAGATGCTGGAGAATCCGAATTTCTGATGAAGGGTTTAGGCCCGAAACGTCAAGTTTTCCTGCTCCTATGATGCTGCTTGACCTGCTGTGTTCATCCAGCCCCATGCTTGTTATCTTAGTTTGTTGTCACTCTGTTTCAGTCTGTTTCCCATTATTCCCAGCTCACTGTGTTGTCACTCTGTCTCCTCCTTCACCCAGCCATGTGTGTTGTTACTCTGTCTCTCCCTGTTCGCCACTCTGCGTGTTGTCACTCAGTGTGCCACTACCTTCAGCTCATTGTGTTGTAACTCTTGTCTCTCCCTATTCCCAGCTCAATGCACTGTCACTCTGCCTCTCCCTATTCCTACTTCAGGGTGTTGTCTGTCTCACTAAAAAAGCTGAGTGCATGCTCACTATGTATCTCTCCATTCCCAGTTCAGTGTATTGTCTGTCTGTCTATCCTTGTTCCCAGCTCACTACATTGTCACTCTCACTCCCCGTTCTCCCTGTTCAGTGCGTTGTCACTGTCTGTCCCTGTACGCAGCTCAGTGCGTTGTCACTCCATCCCCCACAGCTCAGTGCAGTATTACGCTGTCTCTCCATATTCACTGTTCAGTGTGTTCTCACTCTGTCTCCACTGTTCCCAGCTCAATGCATCATCATTCTGTTCCCTCGCCCCCACCCCCCGTTCAGTGTGTTGTCACTGTCTCCCCCTTCTCCCAGCTCACTGTGCTGTTATGCTGTCGTCCCTTTCTCCCTCTTCAGTGTGTTGTCGCTGTCTCCATGTTCCCAGCTCAATAAGTTGTGTCTGTATTCCCTGTTCAGCATGTTGTATCTTTATAGTCCCAGTTCAGTGTGTTGTCCATCTGCCTCTTAGTGTTCCCAGTTCAGTGTGTACTCTCCCCTCTCTTCCTGTTCAGTGCTTTGTCACTCTCTCTGTCCCCAACTGCAGCTGTGTGTTCTCACTCTCTCTCTCCCACCTCTCCCAGTTCCCAGCACCGTCACTCCACCTCTCCCTGTTCCCAGCTCCAAGCGCCGTCACCCCGCCTCTCCCTGTTCACAGCTCCCTGCGCCGTCACTCTGTGTCTCCCATACCCTGTTCAGAGCATTGTTACTCTGTCCCTCCCTGTTCCCAGCACATAACTGTTGTCACTGTCTCCACAGAACGAGGACGCAGCGAGCTGGGAACAGAGGGAGACAGAGTGACAATTCACCGAGGTGGTAAAAGTGGGGAACAGACTGTCAATGCACTGAACAGGAAATAGGGAAACACAGAGTGACAACACACTGAAAGTAAGGAGGCATAGGATCCAGGGAAATTTGGCTGTCTGGATACAGAATTGGCTGTCCAATAGAAGACAGAGGGTGGTAGTAGATGAAAAGCATTCAGCCTGGAGCTCGGTGACCAGTGGTGTTCCCCAGGGATCTGTTCTGGGGCCTCTGATTTTTGTGATCTTTATAAATGACTTGGATGAGAAAGTGGAAGGGTGGGTTGGTAAGTTTGCCAATGACATAAGGATTGGAGGAGTTGTGGATAGTGTGGAGGACTGTTGTTGGTTGCAACGGGACATTGACAGGATTACAGAGCTGGGCAAAGAAGTGGCAGATGGAATTCAACCCAGAAAAGTGGAAGTGATTCATTTTGGAAGGTTGAATTTGAATGCAGAATACAAGGTTAATAGCAGGATTCTTGGCAGAGTGGAGGAGCAAAGGGACCCTGGGTTCACGTCCATAGATCCCTCAAAGTTGCCACCCAAGTTGATAGGGTTGTCAAGAAGGTGTATCGTGTGTTGGCTTTCATTGGCAGGGTAATTGAATTTAAGAGCCGTAAGATTATGCTGCAGCTCTATAAAACCCTGGTTCGGCCACACTTGAAATATTCTGTTCAGTTCTGGTCACCTCATTATAGGAAGGATATGGAAGTTTTAGAGAAGGTACAGAGGAGATTTACCATGATGCTGCCTGGACTAGAGGGCAGGTTTTATGAGGAAAGGTTGAGGGAGCTCGGGCTTTTCTCATTGGAGCGAAGAAGGATGAGAGGTGACTTGAAAGCGGTTTACAAGATGATCAGAGACATAGATAAAGTGGATAGCCAGACCGAGTGGATAACCAGAGACTTTTTCCTGTTCTATGTTCTATGAAGTGGAAACACACTGTCTCTCCTTGTTCCCAGCTCGTTGTGTTCACGATCCACCTCCCACTGTTCTCAGCCTAGAGCGTTCTAGCTCTGTCTCTCTTTATCTGTTCAATGTTTGTCTTCCTTGTTATCTAGTTCTGAATATTCTGAAATCCACATTTGTCTGGGCTTATTGCTCTTACATTTCAGTATGAGGTGAACATAGAGTCATAGTGTTTGGAAACAGACTCGTCGGTCCAACCAGTCCATGTGATCATAGTCCTAAACTAAACTAGCCCCATATGCCTACGCCTGTCCCCTAACCCTCGACATCTTTCCTTTTGTATAGTTATCCAAATGTCTTTCAAACATTGCCCCATCCTCTGAAAGTTCATTTCACATGCAAATCAGTGTGAAAAAACACTGCCCTTCATGTCTTTTTAAAATCTTTCTCCTCTCACTTTATAAACATTAACCCCATAGTGTTGAAATCCCCCACCCTAGAGAAAAGATA
This sequence comes from Ginglymostoma cirratum, assembly GCA_024137785.1. NCBI lineage: Eukaryota > Metazoa > Chordata > Chondrichthyes > Orectolobiformes > Ginglymostomatidae > Ginglymostoma > Ginglymostoma cirratum. The sequence goes on from JAHRHZ010000133.1 coordinate 21,519, forward strand.
CCTGTCATTCACCTTATCTCCACACCTCATGATTTTGTAAGCCTCTATAAAGGTTGAGGTGTGACAGCACAGAGGATCATCTGAAGCATCTCTCATCTGTGTGAACATGTTGATAGGACATATGGTCCCAGGCACATTTAAAACTCTTCTCAGTCTGGACATTTAAAACATCTCTCCATTGTGTGAACCCACTCATGTGCCAGCAGGTTGAACGTCCAACTGAATCCCTTCCCACACGCCCAAGCGCATGGATAGCCTCTGCCTCTGTGTGAACCTAGGTCCACAGTAAGAGTACATGGATTTTTTTTTGTCAGCGTGAATACAGTGATAATGGATCAGTCATGTAGGTCTTTTAAAACACTTTCCACAGCCTCTGCACTTTAAAGGTCTCATCAGTGTGAACAGCTGATGTGACTGGTGATTGGCTGAATGAATCCCTTCCCATGCTTCAAATAACCCATCCCAGTTGAAATAATCGCTCGATTACAGTCCCACACTGAGAGCATCTGAATGGTCTCTCATTGGAATGAATATGGCAGTAGGACTTTAGTTTCCAAACATTTTACAGCCCTTCCCACATTCTAAATGTTTAAAAGATTTCTTGTCAGCGTGAAGTTGCTGGTGACTAAGGAGATTGGACGAACAACTGAAGCCCTTCACTCGCTCAGCTGCCATCACAGAGACGTAGTTGAGGGAGGGACAGGATCTACAGCTAGTACTGTGAGGCTGCAAAAGAGGTTGTGTTGTATTAAGGACTCAATTAGTGCAAGAACTATATCCTCAAAAGAACAAAAGAGAAGTATGGCATAGGAACAGGCCCTCCAGCCCTCCAAGGCTGTGCTAATCATCACGCCCTGACCAAACTAAAAAACAAATCTGCCCTTATTCAGTCCATATCCCTCTATTCCCTCCCTATTCACGTAATCATCCAGCTACCTCTTAAATGTCCACAACATGCCTACTTCCACCATCACCTCTGGCAGCGCATTCCAGAATCATACCACTCTCTGAGTGAAAAACTTGCCTCGCATTTCTCCGTTAAACTTTTGCCCTCTCACTTCAGACCTGTGTCCCCTTGTAATTGAAACTTCAACCCTTGGAAAAAGTCTCTGACTATCCACCCTATCTATGCCTCTCATAATTTTGTAGACCTCTATCAGGTCTCCTCTCAGCCACCATCTTTCCAGTGAAAACAATCCTAGTCTTTTTAATCTTTCCTCATAGCCAATGCCCTTGAGACAGGGCAACAACCTCGTGAACCTTCTCTGAACTCTCTCCAAAGTTTCCTCGCCCTTCTGGTAGTGTGGCGACCAAAACTGCACACAATATGCCAAATACGGCCTAACAAAGATTTTGTATAGCTGCAACATGCTTTGCCAACTCCTGTACTCCATGCCCTGGCCGATGAAACTAAGGATGCCGTATGCCTTCTTAATCACTTTGACCACCTGTGTTGCCACTTTTAGGGAACTGCCGATCTGCACATCCAGATCTGTCTGTATGTTAATGTTCCTAACGGTTCAGCCGTTTACAGTATAATTAACTAAATTTGATCCTCTTAAATGCATCACCTTGCATATGTCTGGATTAAACTATCTGCCATGTCTGTGCCCATGTCGCCATCTATTTCTTGTTGTATCCTTTCACAACTGTCAGCAGTATCAGCAACTTTATCAATCCAGTTCAGTGAATAAAGTCCGACACTATCCAGCCTCTCCCTATAAATCAAACCCCCTAGTCGCAGCAGCATCATTTGTAAATCTTTTCTGAATCCTCTCCAATTTAGTAATATCATTCCTAACTTCTGTACTCAATAGTCTGAGCAATGAAGGCAAGCAAGCTAAATGCCGCCTTAACCATCCTGTCCACCTGTGAGCAACTTTCAAGGAATTATGTATCTGAAGACCTGGGTCTCTCTCTGTTCAACACTACCCAGGACCCTACCATAAACTGTCTAAGTCCTGTTCTCGTCTGCCTTACCAAAATGCAATACTTCACATTTATCCAAATTAAACTCCATCTGCCACTCCTCAGCCCATTGACACAATTTATCAAGAGCCACTTAATTAAAAATGTATTCTATTGACTAGATTCTGAACTGGCACAAAGTCAGCGAGCAATGCAGTGGGGATTTATGCCAATTAGTCAAACAAACTAGCACTGTGAATTGTGCTAAATCGTACTGGACCTGTACCCACCCCGTAGTTTTCTGGACACCTCCCACTCTTCTGCTGTACACCTTCAAGTAACTGTTCCTAGTCTATTTTGGACAATCTTGTCCTTTCCCTTTTCTATAACAAATCTAAAAAGTAGTGTTGTGGCCACTATCACTAAATTACTCCCCCACTGCCACCTTGACCACCTGTCCAGCTTCATTCTCTAGAATTAGATCCAGCATTGCACCATCCCTTGTAGGATCATCTATATGGAGAAAAGATCTCTTGTATACATTAAGAAATCCATCCCCACCCAATCCTTTATACTACGGTTGCCTCAATTAACTTCAGGATAATTGAAATCCCCTAATATAAGTACCCTATTTCTAAACACCACAGTGAATTATCTACATACCCGCTCCTCAATTCCCCACTGATTCTTCAGGAACCTATAATACTCCTATCAATGTGACTTTTTAATTCCTAAACAAAGCCTCATTTGATGATCTTACCAGGATATTGTTCATTCACATTGCAGTAACTGATTCCTGAACAATACAACACTGCAACTCTTTTGCAGTCTCCCTGGTCCTGCACCTCAGAATGACAAGTTGTCAATCCTGTCCCTCTCTCAACCTTCTCTATGATGGCAACAACATTGCAGTTCCATGTGTCAATCTATGTCCTTAACTTATCTTACTTCTATTACTCCTGGCGTTAAAAATAGAGGCCATCAAGCCTCTCCTTACTCCTTTCAGGCTGGACTCCCACTGCCTTGGTTCCTTTTCTAAGTCACGTTATGTCTCTAGAGTACTGTCACTGTGTCCTCCCAACAACATTAGCAAACCCTCCTGCATGGATATTGGTCCATTCTGGTTTCGGTACAGACCATTGCAATTAGAATAGAATCCCTATAGTGTGGGAACAGGCCCTTCGGCCCAACTAAGTCCACACTGTCCCTTGGAGCATGCCACCCACACCCATCCACCTCTAACCCACCTAAGCTACACATCCCTGAACATTATGAATAATTTAGCATGACCAATCCGCCTGGCCAGCACATCCTTGGACTGTGGGAGGAAACTGGAGCACACGGACAAAACCCAATTAGACACGGGGAGAATGTGCAAACTCCTCATAGACAGTTCCCACAGGGTGGAATTGAACCCGGGTGCCTGGCAGTATGAGGTAGCAGTGCTAACCACTTGTACATATCCCACTTTTCCCACAAATAAACCAATGATCCATGAATCCAAAACCCACCCTCCTACACCAACTCGAATCAGGCACTCATCCATTCTATTCTCCTATTGCTGTGCTTACTAAAATGTGGAAATGGGAGAAATCCTGAGATTACAACTCTTGAGGTCCTGTCCTTCAGTCTAGTGCCTAGTTCCCTAAATTCTTTTATGCAAGGCCTCATCCCTTGTTCTACCTATATTGTTGGTACCAGTGTGTAGCACATCCTCTCTCTTATCACCACACCCCCCCCGCCCCCACCTTTTCAGAATGCCCTGCAACTGTTCAGTGATATCCCTAACCCGAGTAACACACCATCCTGGAGTGGAGTCTGTAGCCACAGAAATGCCTATCTGTTCCTCTAACTAGTCAGAGTCAGAGTCAAGAGATGTACAGCTTGGAAACAGACCCTTTGGTCCAACTCATCCATGCAACCAAATATATCCTAGTTGAATTTAGTCCCATTTCCTTCTAAACCCTTCCTATTCATATACCCATCCAGATGCCTTTTAAATGTTGTAATTGTACCAGCCTTCACCACATCCTCTGGCAGCTTATTCCATACATGCACCACTCTCTGCATGAAAAGGTTGCCCCTTAGGTTCCTTTTAAATATCTCCCCCCAACCTTAAACCCTCTCATTTTTGACTGCCCCACCTCAAGGAAAAGACCTTGTCTATTTACCCTATCACGCCCATCACAATTTTATAAATCTCTAAAAAGATCACCCTTCAGCCTCCAACACTCCATGGAAAATAGCTCCAGCCTATTCAGCCTCTCCCCATAGCTCAAACGCTCCAACCCTGACAACATCCTTGTAAAGGATGTGGAGTTTGCACATTCTCCCCGTATCTGTGTGGGTTTCCTCCCACAGTCCAAAGATGTGCAGGTTAGGTGGATTAGCCATGCTAAATTGCCCATAGTGTTCAGGGAGGTGTAGGTCAAGTGGGTTGTTGGGGGGTGGGTCTGGGTGGGATGCTCTGAGGTTCGGCGTGGACTTGTTGGGCCGAAGGGCCTGTTTCCACACTGTAGGGGATTCTATGATAAATGAATGTGGCTCAGTGGTTAGCACCGCTGCCTCACAGTGCCAGGGACCCAGGTTCAACTCTACCCTCAAGCAATTCTCCTTGTGTCTGTGTGGGTTTCCTTCAGGTGCTCCGGTGTCCTCCCACAGTCCAAAGATGTGCAGGCTTGGTGGATTGGCTATGCTAAATTGCCCATACTGTTCAGGCATGTGTGGGTTATAGGGGGATGAGTTGGTGGGAAGGGGAGGCTCTGAGGGCCATTGTGGACTTGTTGGGCTGAAGGGCCTGTTTACACACTGTAGGGATTCTATAATTAACTATGAAATCTTTTCTGAACCCTTTTAAGTCAAGTTTCACAACATCTTTCCTGTATAGGATTACATACCAATATCACACCCGCTTTCTAAGGCCTCTTGCGATGCCAGAATCCTAGCACTGGCTGTATTCCCTTGAGGCACTAACCATTTCCTTAGCTCTCAGAACGTGACTGATGTGTGAGTAAGAGTGCAGGAGTCTCCTGCACTGGCTAGTGATCATTCATTCCCTTCTTTCTCCCAGTACCACAGGTACGTCAGTTAATCCCTTAACAATCACCCAGCTCTTGGAGATGATGAGCTCCTGTCCCCACTGATTTTTGCCACAACTAATTAAACCTCAGCAGCCACACCCCACAGAAGAAATTGCTTTTACTTTCCTCAGCAATAAAAGAGACTTAACTGCCTACCCGTTAGAATTAAACCTCACTAAGCATTTGATATGGTTGAAGAACTTGCAGTAATTATTCTAGATTCTAAGGCAAGTGATTAACTCAAAGTCCCACACGTACCTAACCACATTGCTAGCTGCACTCTGTACCGGAAGCACAGAGGACCCTTCTTAAATACTCTTTGTATGAAATCTTTGGTAAACAGTTTGATTTGCTGGCAAAAATTTATTCCCATCGATTGAACATTTTTCAATGCACTACAGTTTACATCAAGGACAAGAATTACTGAGTGTGGTGTGAATCTTCTTGATTTTCTGGCATTATTTGACTATTCAAGTTATTACTCTTTTGTGATATGCCACAGTTCTTATGCAGCTGTTAATTTAAATCCTTTATGTAAAGGTTTGATATTTTCAGAGTTCAACTTTTGTTCTGATGAAACTATTATGAACATTCAACAATTTTTATTCTTCAGTGAAACGTTTTGAATTTTATGCAATAAATGTTGCTCCCCCTCAGTTCAGGATTTTTTGGTGATGAATTACTTTGTTTTTACATTGAATGTTTGACATTTTTTTAGGGCTTAAGGGACAGTTTTGAATTGACAGCATAACCATTTCTTCAACTGAATTTGTTCTTTCATTCATAGGACTCCTGGATCATAGACATCGCTGGCTGGCCGGCCAGGATTTATGCCTATGCCTAGCCGCCCTTGAGAAGGCAGTGGTGTCAGGAAATTGCAAACAAAGTGACATGCAGGAATAAGGGTCATATGTTAAGAGTGAATATGAAGACAATGATGGTGCTAAACAGCAACCAAAGCCCACAAGTAAGAACTGAAGTCAACAGGTAAGTCACAATGACCAAACAATCGCACATGCTTTGGACATTTTGTCACAGACAATGGAAAAATGATTGGAAAATCTGAAGGAGAATCAAGATTCTCTTTTAAAGAAACACTTTTAAAGGGCGTCTTGACAAACACATGAAGATGGGAATAGAGGGATACGGTCCCCGGAAGGGTAGGGGGTTTTAGTTCTAATGGACAACAAGTCAGTACAGGCTTGGAGGGCCAAAGGACCTGTTCCTGTGTTGTAATTTTTTTTGTTCTTTATTCTAAGATAGCCAAGTGCAGCTTTGACAGATGACGGCCACGCTAATATCAAAAGAAACAGTACCCATGTACAAGGTAAAACCTGATACATTGTGTCATTTGTAGTGCATATAGAAATCGGGAGTCAACCACTTGTCCTTCTTCCACCAGGGTAGGACTGACCAGATGATAGGCTCAGCTTCACCTTCTTGCCTTTCCTGAATATCCTCCCATTCCCTTTTCAATCAACAATCCATTTAACTCAGCCTTAACAAAACTTCATGACCCAGTCTCCATTGCTCTCTGGGTAAGACTGCTCTATAGACCAGCCACCCTCAAAGAGAAACATTATCTCCTCTCCATCTTAAAGACATGAACAACAAACAGACTACTGATGAGCTGAATGCACTCAAGACGCAGATAGTCAGAGAATGGAAATAGACTCTTCAGTCCAATTCAGCCATGACAATGAGGCTTCCTAAACTAACGTAGTCCCACTCGCCTGCATTTGGACCATATCCTTCTCAACCTTTCCTATCCAGGTAAAACTAATGCACAGAGATCTGGGTGTTCAGGTCCATTGTAACCTGAAGGTAGCAACGCAGGTCGACAGAGTGGTCAAGAAGGCATACAGCATGCTTTCATTCATCAGACAGGGTATGGAGTACAAGAGTTGGCAGGTCATGTTACAGATGTACAGGACTTTGGTTCGACCACATTTGGAATACTGCATACAGTTCTGGTCGCCACATTACCAAACAGATGTGGATGCTTTGGAGAGGGTGCAGAGGAGGTTCACCAGGATGTTGCCTGGTATTGAGGGCGCTAGCTACGAAGAGAGGTTGAGTAGATTAGAAAGACGGAGGTTGAGGGGGGACCTGATTGAGGTCTACAAAATCATGAGAGGTATAGACAGGGTGGATAGCAAGAAGTGTTCACGGCAGAGCGGGGTACTCAATTACTAGGGGTCACGATTTCAAGGTGAAAGGGGAAAAGATGCATGGAAAATTCTTTATGCTGAGGATGGTGGGTGCCTGGAACATGTTGCCAGCAGAGGTGGTAGAGGCAGGCACGATAGCATCATTTAAGATGTATCTGGACAGATACATGAATGGGCAGGGAGCAGAAGGATACAGATCCTTGGAAAATAAGCGATAGGTTTAGAAGAGGATCTCGATCGGCACAGGCTTGGAGGGCCAAAGGGCCTGTTCCTGTGCTGTAATTTGTTCTATCCATGTACCTGTCCAAATATCTTTTAAAATGTTGTAACTGGATCTATAACTGTACCTGCATCTACCACTTTCTCTGGCAGTTCCTTCCATATATGTACCACTATGTATGTGAAAAAGTTACCCCTCAGGTCCCTTTTAAATTTTTCACTTCTCACCTTAAACCTACGCCGTCAAGTTTTGGACTTCCCTACCCTAGGGAAATGAACTTTACTATTCACCGTATCCATACCACTCATGATTTTATAAACCTCTAAACCCTCTACCACCTGTACTCCAGGGAAGAATGTCTCAGCCTATCCAGCTTCTCCTTGTAACTCAAACCCTCCAGTCCTGGGAACACCTTTGTAAATCTTTTCTGCATGGTTTCCAATTTAATAATATCCTTCCTGCAGAAGGACAACCAGATTCAATGCACTACTCCAAAAGCGGTCTCACCATTGTCCTGTACGGACACAACATGACATCCCAACTCCAAAGCTTATAATGTTCTGACCAACTGCGGTGGTACTGTTCCAACAGGTGCCACTCATCTGAGACCTCATTCAAGTATCTGCAATTATTTTTGCAATGTTTAACAATGAGCCTTGTCATTTCAGTTCATGGGAGGCCTCACACAGCTAGATCCTGTTATCATCCAAAAATCACACAATTACACAATTAGCAGGAGCCTGTGGCCAGTTGAGCGGTAATAGAAGCTCTGGTAAACTTTCTCCTGCTAGGATTGCAAAGAACTGAAATAAAATGTGCAGTTCTGAAGAGTCATACTGGACATGAAACTTTAACTCTCTAACAATTTCTCCAGCACTGATTTATTTTATTTCCGATATCCAGTGTTATGCCCAGGCCCTCATTAAGGGTTCCAATTTTGTTACTGTTCTGGGGGATACCCCAGAGCTCCTGAGCAAGGAAAGGTGAACTGCATCCCCTTTATTTACCCAGCCCCTTGGTTGATTTCAACAAGGTTAATTTACAGGCACTTTTGCTTTCCCTCAGACCCAAATGAACTTATTTTAAAAAGGAGCCAATCTCACCAGACTTTCCTGAGTTAACAAAAAGTGAATTTATCAACTACTAAACACGAAATGTGAGCACACACGCGGAGCAGCAACAAGAGGTGATTATAATAAATTGAAGCCCTGGTCAACTTTCCTTATCTAGGATTGCAAAGACACGCAGAAGAGAAACCGTGCAGAACATTTAAAAAGGTTATAAGATAACAAGGTGTGGAGCTGGATGAACACAGCAGGCCAAGCAGCATCAGAGGAGCAGGAAAGCTGACGTTTCGGGCCTAGACCCTTCTTCAGAAATGGGGGAGGGGAAGGGGGATCTGAAATAAATAGGGAGAGAGGAGAAGATAGGTGGAAAGGAGACAGACATGTCAAAGAGGCAGGGTTGGAGCCAGTAAAAGGTGAATGTAAGTGGGGAGTTAGGGAGGGGATACGTCGGTCCAGGGAGGATGGACAGGTCAAGGAGGCGGGATGAGGCTGGTAGGTAGGAGGTGGGGGTGGGGCTTGAGGTGGGAGGAATGGTTAGGGAGGCAGGGACGAGCTGGGCTGGTGTTGGGATGCGGTCGGGGGGAGGGGAGATTTTGAAGCTTGTGAAGTCCACATGGGAACCCTGCAGCCCAAGGGTATCAAAGTGAAATAGGAGATGCTGATCCTGCAGCTTTCGGGTTATAGTCATTTGAATATTCCTGATAAAAAGACACTTTTGACAAAGCTTTTCATCTTGCATTCACTGGATAATTTGTAAGAAATACAAAAGTAAAGGAAAAAAATGTGTACGTGATGAGAGGTGAATACTGATTGGGTTGACAAATGTGTTGATTGGTAGAGGTGATACCACAGACAATGTGCTAATTGGTGATGACTGACAGTTAACAACCAAGCTTTGTTTAAATTTAGCCTATTCATTCTCTGTATGGTATAAACACCTTCTCTTTGGTTTTTCTTGCAAACTGTCCTGATGACAGCAAGATCAAAAAGTTTAACAAAACACGTCTTTTTCAGTAATACAATATTTTGGTCACATCAGAGCAGAAAGTAGTTCAAGACAGTTACTGGAAGAGAAGATCAATCTAAAAATGTAGGATAGGGCATCAGCAGCAAGAATTCATGATGACATATTGAACTAAATGAAATGTTCATTAGCATCAGCATTGAAGATCTATGACAGCCCACCTTCCAGAACAAAGAAACAAACAAATAAATGCATCAAGTGGTTATATAAATGGCAGCATGTCACAAGCTGCTTTATAATGGACAAAGAGGGCACATGTGTAACAGGTAGGTCTTTACAGGACTGCTTTATAAATGCTAGATGTGTACCCAGGATATTTGAAGGACAGATGTGCGCAATGTAGGTATATGAATATAGAGCATGCAGATGTTAAACTAGGTGTATAAAGAACAGTTGCAAAACACAGGTTTAATGATGAGGCTGTGGTGAAGCAGTAATGTCATTGGACTAGTAATCCAGACCTCAAGCTAATCATAGAAGAGTCACAGAATGCCTACAGTGTGGAAACAGGCCCTTCAGCCCAACAAGTCCATACTGACCCCCTCAGCAATTCACCTAATCTACACACCCTGAATACTACAGGCAATTTAGCAAGGCCAATCCACCTAGGCTGCACATCTTTGGACTGTGGGGGAAGCCGGACCACCGGAGGAAACCCACACAGACACAGGGAGAATATGCAAGCTCCACACGGACAGAGGGTGGAATCGTACCTGGGTCCCTAGATCTAGGAGGCAACACTGCTAACCACTGAGCCACTGTGCCACTCTAATGTTCTGGGGCACGAGCTCAAAATCTCACTATTAGATGGTGAAATTTGAATACAGAAAACTCAAATAAAAAGTCTGCCTAATGGTGACTAGGATATTGATTATCATAAAACAAATCATCCTCACCTGTTCTGGCCTACAGGTGACTCCAGACCCACAGCAATGTGGGTGACTCTTAACTCTCCTCTGGGCAATTAGGGATGTCCACATCCCTTGAATGAACTTTTTAAAAACTTATAATATTTAGTATGTAACACAGTATTGTAAGGAAGATGAGCAACATACAATCGTAACAAAACAGTGCAGAAATGAGTGTAACTACGACTTAAATAACTGAAGGGCTGCCTTCAAAGACCAGCTTCAATTGTGACAAAGTGGAAACAACTATTGGTCAGACAAACCACCCATGCAGCCACTGAAATAGTTATAAAAAATGTACGAAATTTAACTGTCTATTGGAGTATGTAGTAAACCAAACTTGGTTGCATTCAAATATATGAAGCTCTATTGCTTGTGCTTTTATGGCTCATGAAAATTATTGTGAAACCTATTCAGAAGTAAGTTAGAAACTAAAAATGTTAATTAACAGAATAGTCTTGTTGCTCCAAATGGACACTGGTCCTTCGAATAAAATGTATTCAAGGGTTCATAATTCAGGACATTTCCTCCTCGTGTAGGAGCTTGCCATAGAGAAAAATAAAATCACAATTCAGCTTTTTAACCTGATCCTAAAAGGCAATAGGATAAGATTGACACAAACAGATTCTTTATTCAGCTTTCATTGTTAAAATGTAAGTAATGGCATATGTAATAACCTGGGGTGATTTGCTGGCACCAATTGGGAGTCTCCCAAAGGTCCATTTTTCATGCCCCTTGGGGCTCGGAGGTTTGGGTAAGTTGTATGTTCTTGTTTTTTGGCTTGAAACCATAATCTTGGCAACAGATAGTAAACAGTGGGCATCATCACCAACAGTAACAGTACAGTGCAGTGCAACAGTATCTCCATTGCACTTTGACCTGCTTTCAGTCTGGATTCATTATTTCCAACACCCCCCAAAATAAACTGCCTGTCCGAATGCTCTGTTTCCATATATCCATATTACACAGATTTTGCATGAATTAACCCAGGAAATTTATGCACATGTCTCTGCTCAGCACTAGTAGGTACAATGCTGTAAAAGCCACAAAGAAATTTCTACAAATGTGATTAAAACAATTTCAAAAATGCTACTTCGAGAAAAATAAAAATAATTTCTATGTAACCTTTTGTAAAGAGTGAAAATGCAGATTGCAAGCCAGTTGAACACACAAGGAACAGATTTCAGTTGTGGCTTGTTGGGAAAGCAACTAGCGATAAAGCCCTCAAAAGTCAACTAAAGCTGTCCTTCCCTTCCATTTCCTTAACCTGCACCTGACAACTTCCAACTTGCAAGAACTCTGCTCTTAACACAGTCGTTCAACAATGCAGCTTATCCTTCGAGGCAATTAGGGATGGGCAGAAAATGCTGACTAGTCATGTTTACATTCCTTGAAACAACAAAAAACAAACTAATAGTCCAGAGGAAATATGGAAACAGATTGATTTTAAAAGCAAAATTCTATTGTTAACATTCTTTACAGTACTAATTCCTGCTTGTAATGTTCAACTGGTATTAGCAAAATTAACTTCACTTTCTTTATTGGAAAGGTTATTAATCATCTACATACACAAACAATAGTTCTATTTCTTGCAATCAGAGCTGTTCTTTTTTTCTGTGACATGGTATCTGCAACACTGTCAAGCCAAGAGTTCAAAACTCTTTAAAAACAAACTGTAACGAAAACCAAATTACGTCACAGCATGTCATGACTCCATAGAAAACTTCTGATTTTGTGAAAAATAATTGCAGTAGCAGATTTGAGTCCCTCACATCATCCAAGAAGACTGCTCAACATTTTGTTTTGAAAGACTTTCTAAAATAAAAGCCTTCCAACCATTCCAGAGCAAAATAAACTGTGTCTTGGGATACAGCTACCCAAGATTAATGACCCATTAAAGAGATAGCATTCCTTTTAATGGACCTACATAGGTTGTATTTCTAAGCTAACCATGAAGCCATGATATTATATCTCAAAACACATTACACCCTTTACAAACAGAGGTCATTTAGTTTATTAAAACTTCACCCCAAAGTAATTGTACGAGGCTGACAAAACAATAGCTTGTCCTTGTATTCTCATCACAGACAATTTTGGCTATATAAAAAATGGTAAATGTAAAACTTTATGAAGGTTCGATTTCAAAACACATTTTAAATTAAACCTATGTTGGCAACAAAAGGGGATACAGGTCTCTTTAAAAAGTCAACTAAGTCATTGGCAAACCTGTTTATTTATTTCAAAGCCATTTAAACCCTATTCTGACACCTGCTGAAAAATGCAAACATTTTAAATGCAACATTTAAAATATTTTCAATAGTTTGATGAGAAAACTATTTCTGCAGCTTTCAAAGTGTTTTTCTCTCATGAATTACTAGTTTCCGAACAATAAATGTATAAACATCTTAATTCTAAACCTGCTCTTCCAATATCACAGGAACAACCTGGATATTAAGTGCAAATTTCTTGCATCAATACAGCACAACCTTTCATAAATGAAACACCGATAGAACAGAAATCAGTGTGTTGGTGATGAAAATACACAGAAGCATTCAATTTATAAAAAATAACCAGTTATTTATCTCAATGAAACAAAGATGGATGATTTAGGGATATGACAAACCAAAGGAAAGGGACAGGACTTCACATTATCTCTAAAATAAAAAATACAAGCTTCACAAGTGCCTCTGAAAACAGATGAAAGTTACAATTTTAAAGAATGGAAGAAATGTTTCCAAAAGACATATTCCTATGCAGAAGAATTACAATCTATTTAACAAGTCCTATCTTTTTAGCCTCTGTTTCATATATTAATAACCTCCACATCTTCACTATGAAGACTTCTGCTTCTTCATCCAGTACCTACAGGAAGAAATAACATTTAGCTCAAGATAATCTAAAATAGTTCAACATTGTATTTTGCATACTGGGTTTTCTCTCCTGTGCAGATACTGCCTCACTCTGCGTTCCACGGCCAATCCCAACTCTCTGGCACTTTCTTGTAATGAGCTCTCATTGTGAGAGAGATTTAGCTAACGAATATCACTAAGTGTTAGGAGCGATTTCAAAGCAGAGCCATATCTGGTTCACATTTACACAGGGATGGATCATAGCGATGAGCACAAATCCTGGCTAAAGTTAACAAGGGTGGCAGCATGGTCAGACAAGTGGCAGTTCTCAACACTGAGAAGGGTGAGGTGATGCATTTTGGCAGGAGGAATATAGAGTCAATGACACAGATCTAAACAGTGGGTAGTGTGCCTCAATCTTTCAAGGTGGCAGGATATATTGGGAAAATAATCACTCAAATATCTGGGATCTTGGACTTAACAAATAGAGGTATTGAGTACAAAAGCAGTGATCTTATACTGTGGTTAGAGCACAACTAGAGCATTTCATTTAATTTTGCTCACCACAGTTCAGACAAGATGTGAAGGCCTTTAAGAGGGTACAGGACGTATACTAGAATGATTCCAGGTGTGCATTTGGGCAGGTTAGGATGGAAAGGGTGCAGCTGTTTTACTTGCCACAAAGGAGATTTAATTACCAGCTTCAACAAGGTACACAAGGAAAAATGAATTAGCAGCTAACTGTACAAGAATTAAGGATATGTGTTTAGGATGTGTTTAAGATTTTGGGCAAGAGATGAGCCCAGTTCATGACGGTGGAGAACACAAAATACAGACTTTGAGAAGGAAATCGGATAGTCCCTTGAAGGAAAGAACGTTGTGGGTTGGGTCCATAGAATAGAAATCACTACAGTGTGGAAACAGGCCATTAAGCCCAACAAGTCCACACCGACCCTCTGAAGAGCATCCAACCCAGACTCACCCCCCTACCCTATCCTTACAATCCTGCATTCCCCATGGCTAACCCACCCAGCCTATAAATCCCTGACACTAGGGGAAACGTAGCATGGCCAATCCAAGTAACCTGCACGACTCTGGAATGTGGGGGGAAACCGGAGCAACTCACGCAGACGAGGGGAGAATGTGCAAACTCCACACAGTCGCTCGAGGCTGCAATTGAACCTGGGTCTCTGGTGCTATGAGGCAGCAGAGCGAACCACTGTGCCACTCAGTTGTCAACCTGTGAAATTCTCTACCACAGAAAGCTGTTAGGGCCTGTTTATTAGATATGTTCAAGACAGTTGGACATAGCCCTTGTGGCTAAATTGCTCTGTGTAGAGCAGTTATGGATTCAGTGGATTGAATGGCCTCTTTCAGTGCGAGAAGCAACTCCGACTCCATGACCCTACATTCTAAACATGGTTGATAACAGATTTTCTGATTTCCATACTGGATTTATTATGAATGGAGGGAAAAAAAAGTTTGATGTGTAAATAAATGTTTATGAAGATAAAGTTCTCAGAGTACCCAAGTTCTATTAGGCACAAGCAAAAAAGTAGGGTTCCCGGTACACACATTTGGTGGGACAGGGGTTTGAACCCCTTTGTCCACTTAATTCACGATTGCACAAGGGTAGGAAGAGGCTCTATCTCTGCCAAAGTTCAGCCAAGTCAAATGGCTAAATCACATTCCTACTCAATGACCAGAAACCAGGGTGCAACTGAGAAAAACAATTAACAAGGAGTAGGAAATAGCCTAACAGTGCTGAATAACTCTTATCAGAAATCAAGATGCTAGCATTAAATATCCTCATCATTTTGCAAAGATACGAAAAAAGGCAAAGCAGTTGAGGTAGTAATCCGAATAAGGGACAAGATCAGTACATTAATGAGATGAGATCTTGCATCGAAGGATCAAGACACTAAGAAGTAGCAAGAGACAGCAAGCATGTCTGGAGTTGTTTATATACTACCAAAAAATAGCAGAATGGGTAAACCTAATCAGCACTAACGCTATGGAGTACAATGTGCACAAGATGGGTTTCTTAAGCTATGTTGAAGAAACAACTAGGGATAGGCTATTTTAGATTTACTACTAAATGATGAGAAAGGGATAATTAACAATGTTGCTGCAAAGGAAGCATTTGAAAATGCAGACCATAATACCTTGAGTACTATGTGCAGTTTTGGTCTCCTAGTCTGAGGAAGGACATTCTTGCTATTGAGGAAGTCCAGCAAAGGTTCACCAGATTGATTCCTAGGATGGCAGGACTCACATGAAGAAAGGCTGGATCAACTGGGCTAGTACTCATTGGAATTTGGAAGAATGAGAGGGAGCTCATAGAAACACAAAATCCTGATGGGACTGAGCAGGCCAGATGCGGGAAGAATGTTCCCAATGTTGGGGAAGTCCAGAACGAGGGATCACAGTCTCAAGAACATGGGGTAAGCCGTTCAGGACTGAGACGAGGAAGAATTTCTTCACTCAGTTGTGAACCTGTGAAATTCTCTACCACAGAAAGCTGTTAGGGCCTGTTTATTAGATATATTCAAGTGGGAGTTGGACACAGCCCTTGCAGCTAAATGGATCAAGCCATATGGAGAAAAAATGGGAGCAGGATAGCGAGACTGCATGACCAGCTATGATCATATTGAGCGGTGGTGCAGGCTCAAAGGGACGAATGGTCTACCCCTGTATTCTACTTTCTATGTTTCTGTGAATTTTACATGAAATTCGACTGCGACATAGTTCATTCTGAAGCTGGCATCCTAAATCTAAGCAAAGGAAACTATGCGAACAAGGAACCAGTTGACTATGGTGGTTTGAGAAACTACATAAAGGTTTGACAGTAGACAGGCAATGATGAATATGCGAAGAACCATAGTCTATAACAGTTATAAGATTTCTCTAGAGCACAAAAAGCCAAGGGGAAAGATGAAATCAACTATGGCTTAAAAAACAAGTACTAGATTATATTGGTTAGAAGGATTTCAGAAAACGGAGTCTGAGCAATTAAGGACAAAGAAAATAGAACAAAAAGAGGTAATAAGAATGCTAGTTAGAGAAGGAAGGTTGTAAAAGTTTCTTTGGATATATGTGTTAATGACACAAATGTGAACGTGTCACAGCCAGACACAGGAGTCTTCATAGTGCAGAACGGGGAAATAGCAGATAAGCTAAGCAATTATTTTGTATCTATTTCCACAGAAGATGATACAGAAAATCTCAAAGAAATACTAGCTAATCAAGGAACTTGTTTCAGTGAAGAACTGAAAGAAATTAGCATTAACTTAGCAGCACTTGTAAAGGTAACTGGATTGAAGGGTTCCCAGAATATTGAAGCAGGTGGCTAGAGAGATAGCAGATTGGTGTTTATCTTCCAATATGGCTCCACACTCTCTCACGCACCAGCAGCCCCGCTCACACTCTCACTCGCACCGGTCCCCCTGCTTGCGCTTGCTGTCTCTCTGTCTCTCTCTCACACACACACACACAGATTCAGTCTTCTCATCTTCATCCTGACTCAGGACCCTCTTCTCTCATTCTGCCCTGAAAACAACCCATGACAAAAAGTGTCTTTGCCACCAGTGTCACTGCTCAGTGCACGAGCCTTATTGTTTTACAAGCCTGGAGTAGGTGTTATGATAAATCATTTCAACAGCTGCAGACAGTTCAAGACAAGAACAATCACCATCTGGCAGTGAGCTGAAACACCGCCTTTAAAAAAAAAAAATCATATCCTGCAGGTCAAATAGGACACTGGATTGTTCTTGTTGAGCTTGTACAGCCACAATGGGCCAAATGGTCTGTTTCTGCTTCCATGAAAAGCATATGTGGATTTTAGAAACAACTCATTCAAGGGTTTGACAGGAAAAGCAGCATTGGAAATTGGATGGTTGTGACTGAGAGATTAGTGTGGGATTCTTCAGCAAGTTAAGCTTTAAAGCAGGGTGGACAGTAACTTCGGATAGAATGGGTTTACAATGTCAGCTAGCATCTGATCAGAGGAGGAGTTGTGTTAGTCAGTCATTCGAGTGACAATACCGTGAAGGGACACAGCAAGCAGGAAAGCGGAGCTTGGAAGGGGAGAAAGAGGATGACAATTAGTTAAGAGCTGCACAAGGGGGACAGCTATACCATCTTCAGAAAACTCAAATCAGAGGCCATAAAAAAATGATTGTTTAAGTACAACATTCTAAGCTGGAATTTTACTTCCATTTGTCCAAGGAGTAGTACAAATGACTGGAATATAGACTCTCAGAAAGAACAATAGTGAGAAATATCTTACCATGGCTACATCATCTAAAATGCTCTGTGGTGAACTGTGTGCCATGACCTGTGGAAATACATCAGTTCAGTCACTATACATTAAGCTAAATTCAATTCAAAAGACTCATACTGCCGACAGTTTTCAGTGCAGCCTGGATACAGTGCTCATTAAATCAACCAAAATGTCAATGCTGAGGTTTCAGAATTCCTTATTAGGGTAGCTACCAGTCTCTTCCTACACAAATTCTTTGTTTCTATTGTTTCTTTATTCACTGGCCCTCAGTCTAGTTCCTGATTCTAATATCAAGCTGACATCTGTGATTGGCACCATGTAGTTGCTTCAACGTACTCTTATCATCCAGAGAGCTTTATTTGTCACCCCATTCCCCTCAACAAAATCCTTGTGGGACTACAGCTTGACTGTAGCCAAACTCTTTGTACTTGAAGTTATCCCACTGTTCAGTTTCAGATTTGCTGACCAAAGTTTGAATTCAATTCCTGGTCCAGACTGTTCTCACTCGATTGAACTTGGCTCTCCTCGATGAAGTATTATATATTTCCAAAGCTAACCTAAACACCCTGATACAATGATCACTTTTGCCTAAACATTTGCCCACTGACACATTGATCCACCTCATTCTGCAAAACCAAAAGCAGCAAGCGTATCCTTCCTCTTTGGCAGAGGATAACAGAAATCAGTCATTTTTCTAAGAAGTTTCTCATTATAACAACTCCATAGTTTTTGCATTGCTCTACAATTTCCTTGTAATTTGCACCTCTGCATCTCCCACTAGTTGAGAACTGCAGAATACACTGCTCTGCTATGTTTTTAATTCTAATTCAAATATATTGTCTGCAACCCGTCAAGGACATCTCTCTTTAGCGCTATAACATTATCCATAATACCATACCTCCTCCACCCCATCTTTCATAAACAATTCCCATACATTTAATCAAATGCCCCTGCCTGTTTTGAGCCAGGTCTCCATCATCACCACAACATCCTATTCCCAAGTAGTAATCTGTACCTGCAGCTCACCAATCTCATTTGCCATGCATTGTGTCTTTATATACATATATTGCAAATCCAATTTAAATCTCATTGCATTCCTTCTTACTTTGACCTCAGTAAATACCTGACTATTTCCTCTTCTAGTGCTATTAGTCTCCTCCAATCCTTTGCTACCCTTGTTTTGTCCACCAATTGCTACATTCTGGTCCTCTCCATTTTCACCCATCTTCCCCAATTACCTTAAATACTCCCTCAGTACTAACAAAACCTACTAAAGCTGAAATGCAGTCTGACTAGGCTGTGAGACCCACACCCTCCAGAACCAGTCCTAATGTTCTGGGAATCTAGGGCTCTCCCTTCTACACTATCACATCCACCATGCACTTAAGTTCTGTCTTACTATTACTCCACATACTAATGCATGAAATCAAAGATAATCTGGAAACCATGACCTGGAAGGTTCTACTCGCAAGACTCCTTCCATTCAATTAATTTCCCAACTAGATCAATAACTTGTCTACATGTCAGACAGCTTCAATGTGAGTTAACGGTCTCATGAGATTATCGAATGCCCTCTGGAAGTTCATTCAAGTGATCTACTTAGACATTTCCCAGTCTACTATTCTAGGCACCTAATCAAAACTTTCAGTCAGGTTCATGAGGCATATAACTAATAAGGAGTGGTTTTTAATTTACACAAACATATTTGCTAAAACCCTGAAATTACCAACCTTTGAACAAACAAAGTCAACTAGTGTTGCTTCTTCTTCACCAATGTATTCTATTATTTTTTTATTGATCCATGGTCTAATGCGCCGGTCCATTAAGTTCTGTTTGAAAAAAAAAATCCAAATAGTGTTATTCAATTGTAATCCTGAATCAGGACAGTTGCATTCAACATTAATCAATACATCCTCCAACACAATCAAGTAGTGAAACATATCCACAATTCTATTAAACAATGAGCTTTTGGAGAACATAGGAGTGGTAAGGAGTTACCAATACCATTAACTGCTGCAGTTTAATCCTCTGCAGTTATTTAATATAACTGCAGAGGTTACGAAGCCAACACAGGGCAGGTTAAAACAAACCACGGCCATTAATAAAACTGATTTTACCGCGGAATAAACAGTAATCAACAGGACAGGCATGATATTCCTACTTAACAATAAAAGCTTGATTGTTTCCTTCAATTAGGGTAGCTGTCTTTGACTGATGTGGATGCAATGGGTCATAGGACGTTTTCCTGACTAAGACACAGCTGGACAGTGCTACATAAAACGCACAGAAATGGGCCAGGAAAACAGAACAGCATCACATCCTTTCATCCTAACCTGCTTATCCCTTTTTCACCAAGCAAATGGCTGCCCTCAAATAAAATCAATGATTCAAAATCAGAATGTGCTGGTGAAATTCAAGACGAGTGTAATCTGTGAAGAAAGAAACAGAGTCAACACTGAGTCCAATAACTCTTCTTCAGAACAAGCACTGGACTCAAAACATTAACTCCTCCAGCAATTTCTGTTTCTCCTGGATTCTTCACTGAGTTTATGAGATAAAGTAAGTGGATTTATACCTTCAGCTCCACTTCTCTTCTCTCTCTGATGCCTGTGTTATCAGCCCAATTTTCACCACAGATTGAGATATAATTTTCTCAAGTGAGACATTCGGAAAATCCAAGCTATCTGTCCTTCAGCCCCTGTTCCAGACGTTCACCATTGTTTCCCACCAGCCACTGTTTCAGGTTGGAATAGATTAACGTACCAGCAACTTTGGTCTCCTAAGGGGATACAGGTTGAACACCAGATCACAAGGACCACTCCCTCACATCTCTGTCATAACCTCTGCTGAAATTCACGTACATAGCTGTGTCTCCTCCAGGTCGGACAACTGGTTGAGCTTTCGTCCTTCACAAACTTGTGCCTGCCAAAATGTTGCTACGATCACTGAAGTCCCAGCCATCACCTCTAAGGTAACTGACTATGGTTCCACTTGCCCAATGCCTAAAGTATATAGTTCTTTCTTTTTGTGTTTAAGACCGTTCAAGCTCTTATCCTCTCATTCCTTCTTACTTCTCTTGCCCTTCGACTGCCAAGAGCTCTGCACCACCAACATGCCTTTCAGACCATAATCAGGAGATATGCCCCACAATATCAAAATCCCAGGCTCTGCTCCTTTCTTTAAATTGTTTCCCCTTCAACTTCCTCAATTGCTTAAAAATTTTTAGTCATCACTTCAAACATCAACTTTTATTTTCATCCAATTTGACTTCTAAGAAGTACCTCAAAATGTTCAGTTGAAATTTCAGACGCACTTCTACAAAATATTTGACTGAAAATGTAGTTTAGCTGATTCAATTTCAAGTCTAAAAGATTCATTTTAACTCAATACAATCAGTGCACAAATCCTTTAAAAAAGTTCCAAGACCCAGATCCACATCTTCACTAAAAACTCAGCAGTTAAGTTAGCCAAACTGCGCATGCCAGGTTTTGTTGATGCACCTCCATTGGTTTCTGAAATGGATTGTTAACAGACAGACAATGGCAGAAGTAATAAAAAGATACACTAACAATCAGAAACCTTAATTCATATATTTCTACCTAAACAAGAGATATAGTGATAATTGAGATATCACTACTGCCACCTCAGCAGGGATCAAATACTCAGCCAGACCAGGGCTGCACTTGAGAATTTGCTGTCAGTACGGATAAACTTGCTGAGCTAAGCATTCACATGGAACACCCTGGCTAAGCAAAAATTCAGTTTGGATTCAAATTCAAATTTCCAACATGATACCTACTAATTTATTTACACTCAAGATCTCAACATGATTCGTTGACTTGCTATTTATGCAACAGTGGGTTTGTTCCTTTAATCACTCTGGCAGAAACAGCAGGAATTAAAATGATCACC
Source organism: Ginglymostoma cirratum (assembly GCA_024137785.1). NCBI lineage: Eukaryota > Metazoa > Chordata > Chondrichthyes > Orectolobiformes > Ginglymostomatidae > Ginglymostoma > Ginglymostoma cirratum. The sequence continues at coordinate 42,940 of JAHRHZ010000133.1, forward strand.
AACTCTATTTATGCATCAATGACAAAACAGTGTAACATATACTTATCTTCACAAGCAATTCCAGTGTGTCAGGAAATAGATAGGTTACTATAATGCATATCAGCTTTAGGCCTTCACAAATAAAAATAGAGAAGTTTACCGTGTCCACAATCGACCAGTCAAGAGGATACGCAAAGAGTTCTGGTTTAGCTGTTGGGATTTTCTCAATCAGATTTTTTATGTGTTTTCGTTTCTCTTCTGTATTTACATTTCCTTTAGAAGCACCTTTCTCATCCTCTGAATAATCCAATGGGACAAGTTTCCGCTTACGAGGAACTTCATCACTATCTTCATCGTCAAACTTATTGAAAACACTATCTACTGGAAGTTTCTTTCTTTTGACTGAAATTGTCTGACTTGGGCTACTGGAGCCACCTATGAAGAAAATGGAGAAAAATGGTTTCAGTTTCACACAATTTGTTGCTGATTGGTAAATATAATGTCCTTGATATCCCATTCATCAAAGACTAAAATGTCAAATCTTGTGTTGAACATTAATTAATCTGCCAACTGCTTGGTACCTGTAACTTGTGTGCACCCCTGCCTGCTCATCAAGCTTTTCATACCTGAAAGTTAAACAGTTTTTACTCTAAGGATTGAGTCCTCATTCCTCACCATAAGCACAGTGCAATGCAAAAGTCGCCTCCACACTTGCATTGTATTTGAGCAGGATCATCGGTGCACACATTCTTAAGTATAACAAACATTCTGGTCTATTTAAACTAACAAAGTGAAGTCTCGACCATCAGTAACCAGCCAGAAGATTTCTCTCTTGTTTGCCTGCATTCAAGTTGAATCCAGGTTCCAAAAGTGAAAAAAAAAACAAACATGTTGCTTAAAATGTTCTAAATTAGAACATCAATTTCATGGTAAAGTCAGTCATTACCGGCAGCATTAGTTCTACAAGGTGTTAATTTATAATGCCTAACCTAATTTGAGGCTCAGGCCTATTTTAGGCCGCTGCTCCTCTTGCTGTTGGTCTGGAGAATTCTCATGTGGAATGATAATGCCACAGGGAGACTCATCTGCTGGTGTATTGGGTGTGGCATTACCACTTGCTGATGAAACAGAAGGGACAGAACAAATAGGACGCAACGTGGGCTTAAGGCAGGGTTTCTGCTCTGGCTCTTCTTCCTCTTCCTCCCGTCGCTCCTCTTTCTCCGGCTTCTCCTCTTCCTCCTCCTCCTCTTCTGATTCTGGCTCCTGCTTGATTGGTTGCTGCCGTCGCCGCTCTGCTTCCTGTTCCATCTATTCACAAGATAATAATATGCAACAAGACGACATTATTTGCCATTAAGCCAAAAGCCCCTCTTTCCCAACAACCAAAAACAAAACAAAATAGAAATCAGGAAATGGTAGGAAATAAGAAACTAAGAGAAATCACAATCAGTGATGTGGCACTGAGTAAATTACTGGAGCTGCCAAGTGCATGAATCTTGACAGACTTCATCTTAGGATTTTAATAGAAGTAGCTAGTGATATAGTTGATGCATTGGTTTTAACATTCCCAAACTCCCTTGATTTGGGGAAGGTCACATTAGATTGGAGAATAGTGAATGCTGGCCCCTCCAAGGCCAGCACATCTTTCTTCTAGATAAGGGGCAACAATATTGCTCACAATATTCTAAACGTGGTCTGACAAGAGCCTGATACAGCCTCAGCAGTACATGCCTGCTCATGTACTCCAGTCCTCTTGAAATGAATGCAAACACTGCATTTGCCTTGTTAACCAGCAACTGTACTTGCATGTCAACATTTAGAAAATCCTGAACTTCAAACTCCCAAACTTATGCTCTTTCTTGCTATGTTTTCAAATCAATATTCCAAAAGATGAAAGGCTGGAAGAGCTTTATTGTTTTACACCTTAATTATTATGACTTATCCACAGTCATTTGCAACTATTACTAACAATTACACTTGAAGAACACTAGATTCAGCACTGACTGATATGCAGTGACATACCCTCTGAAGTTCTGCATCTGGATCAGGATGCCCTTCTGCCAGCAAACGCTGCCGAATCTCTTCGTGTTCCTCCTTCTCTCGCTTGCGGTCCCTTTCGTCGGCTTCTATTTCTTTTTCTCGATCTCTCAGACGCTTCTGCAAAGCGCTCCCCCTAAAGTTAAACAAGAAAATCACTTCATAGAACACAGGCATAAAACAACCTAGTATTGTAGTCAGGTTACAGAAAGTCCTCAAATTACCTGTAATACTTCGGATCATCTCGGTCATCATCATAATCTTCCAAAAACTCTTTCAGTCTTTTTGCTTCTTTTGCCTATGTAGTGGAAGTCCATTATTAGCAAGACTTTTATGTTTAACAAGTAAAACTGAGCCTTTAATTCTAAAAACAGAGTTATTTCCATCCTCCATTCCAGCACCAAACTTCAGTATTATGAATGACGGCACAGTGATGGTCCAGTCCCCAGTCTGCAGTACTAGCATCTGAAGGCAGTAGAAGACAGAAGCCATAGAAGATTGCCCGAGATTGATCTGTCCTGGCTTTTCACTCTCACCATCTCCAACTCCAGCATGGAGGCTGAAGCAAAGGGATCATCTTGTGGAATGCAGTAATCACCATCACTGCTCAGTTTAGTAAACTCAACACAAAAGTGAAATCAAAAACTTCCTTTCTAAATGGCTCAATTCCATCTCAGTACGCAAACTATAAATCATCTTTCCAATGGTTTTTGTTAGAACCTTGGCTGATTTTTTTTTCCTTTAAATAGAATCCCTACACTGTGGAAACAGGCCCTTTGGCCCAACCGATCCTTGGAGCATCCCATCCAGCCCCATAGCCCACCTAATCTACACATCCCTGAACACTACAGGCAATTTACCATGGCTAATCCATAAGCCTGCACATCTTTGGACTGTGGGAGGAAACTGGAGCACCTGGAGGAAACGCACGCAGACACGGGGAGAATGTGCGAACTTCACACTGACAGTCGCTTGAGGGTGGACTTCGAACCTGGGTCCCTGGCGCTGAGAGGCAGCAGTGCTAACCACTTAGACACCGTGCCGCCAATTTTCATTATTTTTGTTTCATACTTTTATCAATTTTGGTTTGGAGCTGGGAGCTGAGAGCTGAAGATGACCTTTGGACTGCAAGTAGCAGTTTGTGTTTAGAAAAAAGCAGAACAAACAAGCTGCTATTTGTTTGAGAAGCCAGGCCTTGAAATTAGTTGCTGGTTGGTTCTTGACAGAAAGTATTTCATAGATTCTTCGATACCTGAGGAAAGCAGTATGATTAACCAGCTAGATCTTTGGTCATTAACAAGATCAGTACGTGGGGGTTGCTGGTACAAGTCTGGAAGGGAAGATAGTAGCCAAAATGAGGGGCCAGCGTTTTCAACTGGGTTTTTGGACTATGTTTCCGGTAAGACTTTGGTTGTTGATGCTACAGCATGAAGATTTGAAAAAGCTCCCTGCCTAACCACCTATTAGTACTTACTGGAAGTTCGGAAAAAAGAAACTAAATCTTAATTATTGCTGAAACGTCCTCAGAATGAGCTGAAAAGATGGCCCTGACCAATGTCTTCAGAAAAGCAACCAAGAAATAATCACAATGCATTGGGCAAACCACTTCAGTAATCTGGTCGGTTTTATTATTTTCTTTCATTTATATATTAACTGTGTTTGTTTATCTGCCAGTCTTTTGTTGCGATTGGTACTGAAAACTAAGGTTGCTGGGTTTAAAATTGTTTTACTTTGATCTGCTAGTTACTGTATTGCTAATAAATTGTTAAGTCTTTTGTTTAAGCAACAAAACCCCGCGTCTAGATTGGTTATTTACAGAGTCTGTGACTGAGTACTCAAAACATCTGGTTTGGAACCACAGGGGTCAATTTTGAGGGCTTTAGAAAGTTTTAGTTTTACTGCATTGCAAATACAAAATATTTTTAATCAACTTGTTGAAGTGGGACCTGAACCCGGGCCTCCTCACTCAGAGGTGGGGACACTTCCACTACATCACAGGAACCCCCTGCGCTGTGCGTATGAAGGCAGAAAAGCCGATTTGATTCGGCTGTCTATATCTATGTCATTACACTTGTACAGCTTAAAAATAGCTGCTAAATAGATAAATTCCTCTATTCATTTGTGCAAAGGCTCCAGCTAACAGGATTCAAAGTGTAACATCTACTATATCATAAGTAGTTCTAAAATTGCAAACACTGTCTATGTTATTAGTCACTTGGTAGGACAGAACCAGAGTATGGCTGAAAAAAAGTTACATCATCAAACCTCTCACCTTGTGCTCAGCAGAGGAAAATCGCAAGAATACCAAATTTCAAAGCCAATATCAATTTATATTGCATAAGACAAGGTGCTTAATTGATTGGCAAGTGGGCTCTGATCAGTAGAAGCATTGCCATAGACAATGCACGAGGAAACAGCCTGCATCTTCATAAGCCCCCTCCTGTCATCATTCTGTCCTAAATCCTTCCTTCACCCTCTTCCTCAATCGCTACCCCTTTATCACACTTCTCTGCATATGCACAGTGTAGCCTTTGTGTACGATGTCACACAAACTGTACACTATGATGCAATGGGTCTAGAATCACATGCTCGCTCCTTTCTGGTTTAGCACGCATTTGCAGCCACAGGTGTCGGCACGTACTGCCTAACCATAAATTGCTTCTTATTGTTATGCTCAGCACAACAAGAATTGAATGCAGGGGCTGGGCTTGGGGTGGTAACTGCTATTTCCTGCTCTTTCTCACAATCTCTCAGCCTTGCTGTTGATTTTTGCTTCGCTCTCATTCTGTGATTCTCTGTGACCTGTGCTTCTCAATTTTTGTCTGAATCCTGCATCCTTTCCCTTTCATTTTGGGAAGGATACCTTGCAACCTGATCTGTCAGAAAATGTTCAGGATGAAACCTCTTTTTCTTTTTATGGGAAGGCCTAACACAACTATTCCATCACTCCACTCATTACTATTGTACATGGACTCCAATCCTAACATCTACATTTCCAGATATTTCTCTGATCCCTCTGTAATCCTTCAAAACATCACAAATTGCTTTGTGTCACCTGTTACCCAATTCCAGCACTGTACATTTTATTTTTGACTCCTTGCTTTTTGTACCTACCCATCTCCTGCTCACGTCGCTTTTCATTTCCCATGAACTTCAAGAATGCTGTCCCATCTGGTCCAGTTCAGCATCATTTGCAAAATATTTCTAAACTAGTGGTGGGAATCTTTCATAGGGACAGCGCACCAAATCAAGGACAAGAATGGAATCACATATAGGAAGAGAAGGGAGGTCACGAGATGTCAAAAACCGGCAAAATAACCTGATCCCTTTCACACTCCCCTGCTACTCCCTTGCACATCACACTTACCATTTCACGTCTTCTTTCTTCCTCCCGTTCAGCTTCTTTTTCATAGTCTCTTGCTTTCTTCCGCTCTCTTATTTCCCAGTTTTTAAGACGCTGAATCAAAAGGCCAGAAGTATTAAAGCAGTTTGAAACAGCAATGTTCAAAACTCATACTGTAAAAAACAATATCAAGTCAGAGGGAGTGCAGATAAAGTAATTTTCAAGGGTGTAAGGTACGGCTGGAATCGTCTTCAATACCAGGAGTACCACAGTTAAAATGGTCAAGTTAAGAGCGATGATTGACACATGGAAGCGTGATATTGTAGCCATCACAAATGTGATTGAGGGAGGGACTGGATTCGCAACCTAACATTCCGGGATATAGAATCTTCGGATGAGACAGAGGATGGAAGTAACAAAGGAGATAGCGTTGCATTATTAGTTAAGGGAGACCGTTAGAGCAGTAAACAGATGATATCTTCGAAGGAGCATCGAAAGAAGCTTTGTAGATAGATCTTAGGAAAGAAACGGGGGCAGCCACATTGCTAGTGTGTATAATGTAGACCTCTAAAGAGTCAGCGTGAAATTGAGGACCAAATCTGTGCACACAAGCCCAAAGAACCACAGATAACCAGAGATATTCACGATATGAGGAGAAGAAAGAGTGGGGTTTTTAGCAGGTATAAAGGAAATAAATCAGAAGCATTACTAGAGTACAGAAAATGCAGGGTAGAGCTTAAGAAAGCAATTAGAAAAACAAGACAGGATATGAGAAAGCTCTGGCTAGTAAAAAGAGGGAAAATCCCAAGATATACTACAAGTATATCGATGAGAAGAGGATAACCATGGAAACAGTAGGACCCATTAGGGACCAAATGGGCAAACTGTAGGTGGGGCCTTGAGGACATTGGTAGACTGCTGAACCATACTTTACAAGAGAATAAGGATTCAGGATTGGAACCCAGCGGAGAAACTATGAGGTGTTTGAGCAAACTGACATAGGGTAGGACAAAGTATTGGAGGTGCTGGCAGGCTTAAAGGTGAACACATTTCCAGGTCTGGGTGAGATGTGCTCCAGACTGCCTTAGGAGGCAATGCAGGAGATTGCAGGAGTACTGACCCAAATTTTTAAATGTCTGTCTAGCCATGCAAGTAGTACCAGAGGAATGGGGTACAGTTCATTTGGTTTCAATATTGAAGAAGAGCTGTAGAGGTAGTCCCATGTCAATGGTAGGGAAAGTCCTGGAGAAAATTCTCAAAGTGAGCATCTATCTCTACTTGGATAGGCAAAGCTTGAATAGAGATAGTCTGCATGGCTTCTGTGGAGGGAGAAACAGAGTTAAAGTTTGGATTCTGGTACGGCTCTTCAGTTTATCAATTCTGTTTCTCTCTTCACCTGCTCAGCTTCTCCAGCATTGTGTTTATTTCAGATTTCCCACGTCCACAGTATTTTTTCCTCATTTGATTGTTGGGTTAGGGTTGTTTGGTTGTGCTGAATTGATTCTTGAAAATAGTTCGGTTTTCCTGGAGGCATTCTCTTGTCCCAGAACAGAACAAAAGTTGACACAAAATGCCAAATACCATTTTTTCCAATTTTACAATCATGGTTTGTTTCTGCCTAAGGAGGTATGTAGATAACTTTTGTCAATGAAGGATCTGTACAGCATGCTCAAGCACCAAGAGATGTTTGTGGGATTAGTTTCTGCCTTATGCCAGTGAGTGTCATAGAACCACATAGTATAGAAGAGGCCCTTTGGCCCATGGAGACTGCTTTGACATGTGAGAAACACATGACCTGCAATCTAATCCCTTTAACCACACTTGGCCCATAGCCTTGAAATGTTATGCTGTACCAATTGCTCATCCAGGTACCTTTTCAAGGATGTGAGGCAACTTGCCTTTACGATCCTTCCGGGATGTACACTCCAGACCACCACCTGAGTAAAAAGACTATCCCTCACATCTGCCCACGAAACCTCCACTCCTTACCTTGATCACATGCTTGACTGACCCTTCAACTAAATGGAGCAGCTGCTCCTTATCTACTCTGTCCATGCCCCCATAAATTTGTGCACATCAGATCGCCCCTTAATCTACTCTGCCCCAATGAAAACAACCCAAGCTTATTTAACCTTTCCTCCAACTTAAATTTTCCATCAAAGGCAGCATCCTCCTCAGCAATCTCAATGTAATCACATCCTTTGTGTAATGTGGCGCCCAGAGCTACACATCTTACTCTGTGGTCTCACCGAAGTTTGATGCAAATCCAACATGGCTTTCCTGCTTTTGTAATCTGTGCCTTGACTGATAAAGGCAAGTGTTACATATGCCTTTTTCACCACCCAACTAACATGCTCTTCCACCTTTAGAGGTCCATGGACAAACTAGCCAAGGTCCCTTTGATAGTCAGTATTTGCTGGTGTCATTCGGAGATAGCAAGAACTGCAGATGCTAGAGTCAGAGTCAATAACAGTGTGGAGCTGGAGGAACAGTGGCTCAGTGGTAGGAGACAGAGGCTGATGACAGAAGGCTGCTTTAATGACCGAAAGCCAGTGCCAAGTGACATACCACAGGGTTCTGTGCTGAATCACCTGTTACTGATGATATACAGACATGACACAGAGATAACAAGGTGTGGAGCTGGATGAACACAGCAGGCCAAGCAGCATCATAGGAGCAGGAAAGCTTGACGTTTCGGGCCTAGACCCTTCATCAGAAATGGGGGAGGGGGAAAGAGGGTTCTGAAATAAATAGGGAGAGAGGGGGAGGTGGATAGAAGATGGATAGAGGAGAGGATAGGTGGAGAGG
>JAHRHZ010000133.1:61106-167173 GCA_024137785.1 Ginglymostoma cirratum
AGCATTTCTGATGAAGGGTTTAGGCCCGGAACGTCAAGTTTTCCTGCTCCTATGATGCTGCTTGACCTGCTGTGTTCATCCAGCCCCATGCTTGTTATCTCGGATTCTCCAGCATCTGCAGTACCTTTTATCTCAGGATGTAGCTAAACATTGTCATGGAGGCACAGTGTCAGGGATGCTCAAATTCCATTCAAGTGGTTTCTCGCACCACTGCCTGTTCGCCACGCAATACAAAACAATCATGATCCACAAAATGGAAAACATCACAAACAGCAGCCTTCCCATTCATCAGGTCTTGAAAAATCTAGCAAGGAAGTGCTTAAAATGGTATTGATCATTCAGGGAAATGGCAGCTAATATATTTGCACTATGTTGAAGAATATTTGATGACACACCTGGCATCCCAGGGAGTGACCCAACAGCAGAGGTCCCTTGATTCAGATTCCCTCAAAATCAGCGCTTAACCAAATCTGCTCAGAGACAACATAAAACAATACAGGAGCACAGTGTCCTAGGTGTATAGGTGCATGAATTAATAGACACTAAGGTACTGATGAACAGAAATTGGATGCACCTCCACTTGTCCATGAAAGAAATACACTACGGGTACACTGATGTTCTTTTTTCCCCTTTTAGAGTCACTGAGATTTAGAGCTAGAAACAGGCACTTCAGCCCATCAAGTCTGCATTGATTGAAAACAACAAACTATTCTAAAGGCCATTGTCCAGTGCTTGGTCCATTGCCTTGGCACTGCAAGTGTATATCTAAATACTTCTTCATTGATATGAAGGTCATTGTCTCTACAACCATCAGAAACAGCTTTCCAACACATTGGGTGAAAAACATTTTTTTCTTACACCCCTTCTAAACCTCATGCCCCTTATCTTACATCTATGCCCCCGGTCACTGATGCTTCAATAATGGGGAAAAGTTCCTGACTACCCTTTATATGCACCTCAATTTTATCCCACCTCATTCTCCTCTGCTCTAAGGAAAACAACCCCAGTCTGTCTGATCTCTCTTCATAACAAACTCTTCAACCCAGGCAATATCCTGGTAAATTTCCTCCGCACCCTCTCCAGTGCTATCACACCCCTTCCATAATGTGAATTCCAGACCTTCACACAATATTTCAGCTGTGGCCTGACCAACATTTCATGCTGTTCCAGCATCATTTCCTCTTTGTTAAACTCTGTGCCTTGGCTATTAAAGGCATATGCCTTCTCGACCACTTTATCCTCCTGTCCTGATACTTTAAGCGACTGATGGACATGCAAACCAATATCCTTCTGATCAAGGGTACTACCTTTTAACACCTATTCCCTTGCCTTGTTTTTCCTGCCCGATAAATTGAGACATTTGTTGCAATCGAATTCTACTTGTCACTGACCAGTCCATCGATATCCTCCTGTAAGCCATGGCTATTCTCTTCACTATTTACCATTCCGCTAATTTTCATATCTTTTGCAAACTAACTGTTCAAACCACCTAGATTCAAGTCTAAACTGACAACAGCAAGGACTTCAATCCTGATCCCTGCAGAACCCCAATGGACACAGGATTCCATTTATAAAAAACACCTCTCAACCAAAACCCTCTACTCCCTGCCTCTCAGCCAATTCTGTATCCAATTTGGAAAAGTCTTCTTGGATCCCATGAGCTTTGCTATCCTCTTCCCACGTAGGACCTTATTTAAAGTCCATGTAGACTATATCAAATGCACTGCTCTCATCTATACAACTTGTTACCTCCTCAAAAAATTCAATCAAGTTGGTCAAATACGTCTTGCCCTTAAAATCCTGTTGACTATTTTCCCTGCCTCACCAACTGCACATTAATTCTATAAACTCAGAATCGCTTCCAATAGTTCGCCCATCACCATCAGTCTTTTCCTGGCTTATATTTTGCTGTCCTCAAAGCATCTGGCACCTCTCCTGTGATCAGAAAGGAAGTGAAAATTATTGTTAATGTCCGATCTCCATTCTTGCCTCACTCAGCAGCGTGGGATACATTTCATCCAGCCCTGGAGATGTATCTACTTTCAACCCTGACAGAACACTCAAATCCTCCTCTCTGTCCGTACTAACTTCTTAAAGTCATTCTCCCCAATTTCTATACCCATATAATCCCTCTCAAGTGAACAGCAATACAAAATATTTAGATTGAACCCTATCTACATCCTCTGGCTCCACAGAACTGACCATAGTAGTCCTTAATAAGCCCTTCTGTTTACTTGTTATCCTTTTATCCCTACTGTACTTATAAACCATTTTCCTATTTTTTAAACCTGCCATTATTCTTTCATGAACCCCCACCCTCTTTTTGCTATCCCTTTTTCCAAGTTTCCTCTTGCACATTCCATATTATTCCAGAGCTTCTGCTGCTTTCGCCCCTGGCATCTGTTTAAGCTTCCCTTTTGTTCTTGATCCAATCGTGTACATTCTTTGTTACCCAGGGTTCACGGGATTTATTAGTCTCACTCTTTGCCTTCTACAGTAACATGGTGGCCTTGCACTCTGGCTAAATTGTACCTAACCTTACTAAAATCGGCTTCCCTCCAACTTGAGAACTTTAATTTCAGCACCATCCTCATTCTTTTCCATAACTCTATTAAAATCAAGATTATGATTCCTGTCTGCAAAATGCTCCTCCACTTATTCTGCAAACTGGTTTCACTACCTAAAATTAAGTCCAGGATCAACCCACCCTTGTAGGACATTAGTAGTGCTGGGTTAAAAAAGTTCACGCAGATCCTTTTATAAGAATTCCACTCCCTCTAAACCTTTCAGAAATGACTACTCCAGTTAATGTTGGGGAAGTTGAAATCCTCTATCAGTGCACAATTACTTTTGTGCTTCTCTAAAATTTGTCTACATATCTACTCTTCTGTTTCTCTTGGACTGTAAGGGGTTCAACAGTACAGTTCCACTCTCCTGATTCTCTACCCATGTGACTTCATTTGAGAAGCCTTCCAAGATGTCATCCTTCTGTACTGTTTTAATAGATTCCCTGGCCAAAATTGCAACATCACCTCGTCTTTTACCTCTTTCCTGGTCTAGCCTGAAGGCCCTATATCCTGGAATATTGAGCTGCCAGTCCGGCTGCTCTCTCAACCAGGTCTCAGTGATAGCAATGACATCATATCCCCACGTTTCGACTTGCACCCTCAACTCATCTGCCTTTTTTGTCAGACTCCAGCATTCAAATAAATCTAATCTTGCCAAATTCCCTTATGTCTTGATTTTATATAAGAACATTTTCTTATTCAGTATGTGAACGTACCTACTAGAGAAGGTGCAAAACTTGACCTTCTCTCAGGAAGAAAGGCGGGGCAGGAGGTGTCAGTGGGGGAGCAATTTGGGGCCGGCGATCATCATTCTGCTAGTTTCGAAATAGTGATGGAAAAGAACAGACCAGATCCAAAAGTTCAAGTCCTAAATTAGAGGGACACCAATTTTGACAGTATTAGGCAAGAACTTTCAAAAGTTAATTAGGGGTAGATATTTGCAGGTAAAGGGACAGCTGGAAAATGGGAAGCCTTCAAAAATGAGATAACGAGACTTCAGAGACAGTATGTTCCTGTTAGGGCGAAGGGCAAGGATGGTAGGTGTAGGGATTGCTGGATAACGAGAGAAATTGAGGTTCTGGTCAAGAAAAGGATGGAAGCGTATATCAGGGACACACAGCAGAGATCGAGTGAACTCCTAGGAGAGTGTAAGAGCAGTTAAAAGGAAAATCTGGAGGGCAAAAATGGGGCATGAGACAGCTTTGGCAAATAAGGTTAAGGACAGTCCAAAGGGATTCTACAAATACATTGAGGACAAGGGAATAACTAGGGAGAGACCAGGACCCCTTAAACATCAGTAGGGCCGCATTTGTGTGGAACCACAGGAGATAGGGAAACATTAAATGAGAATTTTGCATCAATGTTTCTGTGGAGAAGATATGGAGGGTAGAGAGCTTGGGGGGAAAAAGTAGCAACATCTTGAGAAGTTTCCTAATTACAGAGGTGGTGGCCCTGGACATCTTAAAATGCATAAAGTTGGAAACAACCCCAGGACCTGATTAGGTATATGCTAGAACTGTGTGGGAAGCATGGGAAGTGATTGCTGGGCCCCTTGCTGAGACGTTTATATCATAGTTTGCCACAGCTGAGGAGCTGGAAGACTGGAGGGTGGCTAACGTGGTGCCATTATTTAGGAAAGGTGGTAAAGAAAAGCTAGGGAACTATAGACCGATGAGCCCGAGTTACGTCAGTGGAGGGCAAGTTGTTCGAGGGGATCCTGAGGGCCAGGATCCCCATGTATTTGGAAAGGCAAGGGCTGATCAGAGATAGCCAACATTGCTTCGTGCATGCGAAACCATGACTCACTAACTTGATTGAGTTTTTTGAAATGACAATGAAGACAGAGTGGTGGACGTGGTTAAATGGACTTCAGTAGTTGTGTGACATGGTCCCGCAGGGTAGACTGCTTAACAAGGTTAGATTACTTGGAATACAGGGAGAACTAGCCATTTGGACAGGGAACTGGCTCGAAGGTAGGAGACAGAGGGTGGTGGTAAAGGGTTGCTTTCCAGACTGGAAGCCTTTTACCAGCGGTGTGCCGCAAGGATCGGTGCTGGGTCCGGTGCTTTTTGTCATTTATATAGGAAGTTATGGTTAGTAAGTTTGCAGATGACTCCAAAATTGGTGGTGTAGTAGACAGCCAGCAATGGGATCTTGTTCAAATGGGTCGAATGGTTGAGGAGTGTCAGGTAGAGTTTGGTTTAGATAAATGTGAAGAGTTGCATTTTGGTACAGCAAATCCGGGCAGGACTTGTACACTTAATGGTAACGTCTTGGGAAGCGTTGCCAAACAAAGACTTGGAGTGCAGGTTCACAATTCCTTGAAAATTGAGTTGCAGGTAGACAGGATAGTGAAGGTGACATTTGGTACACCTGCCTTTAATTGGTCAGTGCATTGAGTACGGGAATTAAAACGTCATGTTGCAGCTGTACAGGACATTGGTTAGGCCACTTTTGGGGTACTGCATGCAATTCTGGTCTCCTTGCTGGAGCAAAGGTGTTGTTAACTTAAAATGGTGCAGAAAGATATACAAGGATCTTACCAGGTTGGAAGATTTGAGCTCCAGGGAGAAGCTGAACAAGCTCAGGTATTTTCCCTGGAACATGGGAGGCTGAGGGGTGATCTTTTCGAAGTATAAAAGATCATGGGCGGCATAGATAAAATAAATAGCCAAGGTCTTTTCCCCAGGGTAGCAGAGTCCAAAGCTACAGGGCATAGGCTTAAGGGGAGGGGGAAAAAGATTTAGAAAGGACCTACGAGGCAACTTTTTCATAGAGGGTGGTGCACGTATGGAACGAGCTGCTAGAGGAAGTGGTGGAGGCTGGTACAGATACAACATTGAAAAGACATCTGAATGGACATACGAATAGGAAGGGTTTAGAAGGATATGGGCCGAATGCTGGCACATGGGACTAGATCAATTTAGGATATCTGGTCGACATGAACGAGTTGGACCAAAGGGTCTGTTTCCATGGTGTACGAATCTATGAATTAGCTTATGATTTCTATGCTTATTGGCTCCATTGCTTTATCTTCTAATTTTGGTGTTCACCTCCTCCTGCTGAATCTCCTCTCCAATCATCCGACTCTCAATTTAGTTTAACCCTCTCCTAAAGCACGATCAAACCCCTTCACAAAAGGATGCCAGTCCCATTCCAGCTCAATTGCAACCTGTCAGTCTTGAGCAGCTCCTACCACTCCAAAAATCATTTCCAAAGTCCCAGAAATCCAAAGCCCCTCAACTTCTGCACCATTTCTCCAGCCACGCAGTCATCTGGACAAACTTTCTTTTTCTAAACTCACTGGCACTTAGCATTGAAACTAATCCAGACATTACTACTTTTTGGGTCCTGTTCTTTAATCTATTTCCTAGCTCCCTAAATTCTGCTTTTAGATCCTCATCCTTTTTTCTACCTATGATGTCAGTACCAATGTGTACCACAATCTCCATTTGTTAGCCCTCGTCCTTCAGAATACCTTCCAGAGACATTCCTGACCCTGACACCAAGGAGGCAAGATACCATCCTGGAGTCTCTTCTGCAGTGACAGAGATGCCAGTTTGCTTTCCTTACAAATCGAATTCCCTCCCACTACAGCCTGCCGTTCATCTTCCTCCCCTCTTGTGCAGCAGACTCACGCACGGTGCCATAAGGTTGGCTACCACCACATCCCACTGCACAGTCATCTCCCCTAACAGTATCCAAAACAGTATATCTGTTAGAAAGGAGGTTGGCCACAGGGGATGCCTACACTACCTGCCTGCCTCTACTCTGTCTGGTGGTTACCCATGACCTTTCTGTCTGTTCAACTTGCAGCTCTGGGGTGACTATGTCACTGAACATGCCATCCACAACTTGCTCAGCATCACGGATGTTCCACAATTCATCAGCAGCTCCAGCTCCAAAATGTGATTCACCAGTAGCTGCAACTGGACACACTTCCCGCATGCATGTTCATCAGGAACAACTGAAAAAAAAAAACTGAAGCTTGCACAGGAGAATCAAAATCACAGGCATGAGCTCTGCTGCCATGATTTCCTTTAAACCCTTGTTACTCCTCTTTATAAAAACAATTATGCTTATCTATGAATACCATTAACATACTTTCCTTTCTCTACTTTGCTACTTATCTTCCTTTCTAATATTGGCCCAGATATTTACTTATTCCTGTTGTTTCTTAGTTAATCCCCTCTTCCAAATAAATACTTACTAAAATTATGAACAAACTTTCCTCTGATGTCACTGGGTAAGATAAATCAAACAAACAATCAGCAGACACCTGAAGCTGCAGCTATTAAATGATAATTCCGCTTCCTTTGCTTACTTTAAGCTGAAGAAGAATACAGCCTTACAAAGTATATACCACAAAAAAAGTGAAAAGCATCTCTTCCTCCCTGCACTCCCACAGTGCTCTAAGTTCTCAAAAACACATGGGCTATGCCTCACTCGATATGTTCTCTCTTAACTGCTTGTATGAAGCTTATTTATTTCTTTATGTGATGAGACCATAACTGGCAACATCAGCATTTGCATCCCATCCAAAACTGCTCTTAATCTGAGTGGCTTGCTCACGTTATTTCAGAGGCCAGTTAAAAATCAAACACATTACTGTAAGCCTGGAGTCACATTCAGGCCAATCTACAAATCAATGCCAGATTAACAATGGACAACAGGTAGGCAACAGGTAAAGACGACAAATGTGATGCTTTCCTTCATTGAGCATGGTACTGAACACAAAAGCAGGGATGTTTAGCCACAACAGAAGTTTGATACACTCAGTTCTGTTCACCACATCAGAAAAAATGCATAATTACTTGAGAGAATGCACAGGAGATTTACAAGAATGTTGCCTTGTAAACTACAGGCATGAAGAAAAATTGAATAGGTATGGTTTGTTCTGTGAAAAACAGGAGGTTGAGTGATGACTTATTGAGGTCCACAAAATAATCCAGGGATTAGATACATTGCAAGAGGAAACAGGCTTCCCTGTCCAGAGAAGTCTAATACCAGGGGCACATAATTTAATTTAAGGTCATTAATAGATTAAGCTGGAACATGAGCAAAGATTTTTTTCACCCAGAGGATTATGGGTATCTTAAATTCACTGTCTGGTTTGGTAGTCGAGGCAGAAACTCTGAAGTCATTTCAAAGGAACCTGGATCTGTCCCTGAAGCACTATAACCTGCAAGCCTACAGACCAGGTGGTGACAAGTGTGGCTAGAATGGATGGCTAGTTTATTAGCCAGCTCAGACAAGATGGGTCTAACTTTTCTGCTGTTCTAAGAATGTGATCAGACTAGAATGGGTACAAAGATGACTTATGAAGTTACCAAGACTAGACAATTTTACCTGAGAGGGAAAAAAAAACTGAATAGGATATCACTGATTACTTTGGAACGGGAAAGTTTTAATTGAGGTGCATAAAATTATGTGGGGCTGGGATAGCGGTGCCAAAGGGACCTAATTACGATCACAGGGTTCAATTGCACGGAGTATTAAAATAATCAACAGAGCTATTAAAGGGAAATTGAGAAGAAATATTTGCACCCAGAGAGCAATGGGCCCTGGAACACTCAGCCTTCAAAAAGGGTGAGGGAGACAGAAGCCTCATCACATTTCAAAAACACAATATAAACTTGAAGTGGAATTACCTACAAAGCTGTGAACTCTCTGTTGGCAAGTAGGAATTCCAGAGATGCCATCTTTCTGCCCAGCAGAGATAAGATGGACTGAATTAACTAATCCTTCACTATTAATTTGCGTAATACAAATAAATACCTCCTCTTTCTTTTCCTTTTTCTTCTTTTTAGGGTGTGCATCTTGATCTTGAGAAGGCGCATTTAATTCGCTGGAGTACTCTCTTATTAGTCCTTCAATTGCTCCTTTCACAATCTGATCTCTTCGCTTGGTTTCCTCATCGACAACATCATCTGATGAATCCTCTGTTTTTGTATCCTTCAGGGTGTAATAAGATCAAAATGAGACATTAAGGGCTGTTCACAGAAACCAAACAGCTTGCAGCTGAGTAGCTCCCAGCTAAAACAAATGCCATTTTCCTAAGGACTAATTATATTCAGACTTGCCAGCACAAAATTACAATTCAGCACGCAGAATTTTGTCCTTCTGTTATAATTAACAGTGGGATCCTGCAACATAAACTCTACCTCTCTGGATTTAAAAATCCAGAAGACTTAATTGAGGTTGACCGTTTTGCTTGAGATCCAAATAAATTGGAAAGCTCACATACATGCAATATGTTTCTTCTTTCAATAATTTTTACGATCTCCCCCCTGTCTGAATTTCTTTCAAGGGATGTAGTATGATGGTCATTTGGGTAAAGTGGCAGGATCTGAAACCTTGTCCAAGAGGCCACTGATAAGGTGGAAGTCCTCTAAATATAGGAAAAAAGTAACCTATTCAACTACAAAAATGATCACAGCATGACTGGTACACTTGAAATCAAAACACATGGACTGCTGCAGAACAGTAAATTCCAATTTGCCCCTGCTCTGTCCCACCACTACCTCTGGGGCATCATTCAAAGTCACAGAATCACAGATGTACAAACAGACCCTTTGATCCAACTTGCCCATGCTGACTAGATATCCTAAATAAGTCTAGTCCCATTTGCCAGCATTTGGCCCATATTCCTCTAAACATTTCCTATTCATATACTCATCCACAAGCACTTTAAAAGGCATTTTAAATTGTACCAGCCTCCACCACTTCCTCTGGCAGCTCATTCCACACAATTATCACTCTGTGGGTGATAAAGTTGCCTGTTAGATCACATTTAAATCTACCCCCCTCAACTTAAACCTAAGCCCTCAGGACACTCCCAACCCCTGGAAAAGACCTTGTCTATTCATTCTGTGTCCCTCATGATTATATTAACTTCTAAGATCACCCCTCAGCCTCCAGTGCTCTAGGGAAAACAGCCCCAGCATACTCAGCCTCCCACTGTAGCTCCAACCCTGGCAACATCCTCGTAAATCTTGTCTCAACCCTTTCAAGTTTCACAGCATCCTTCCTATAGCAGTTAGACCAGAACTGCACACAGTATTCCAAAAGTGGCCTAACCAACGTCCTGCAACATGACTTCCCAACTCCGAAACTCAGTGCACTGGCCAATACAGGCATACATACCATGCCTTCTTCACTATCCTATCTACCTGCAACTCCACTTTCATGGAGCTGTGAACCTGCACTTCAAGGTCCCTTTATTCAGCAACACACCCTAAAACCTTCCCACAAGTGTTCAAGCCCTGCCCTAGTGTGTCTTTCCAAAATGCAGTACTTCACATTTATCTAAAGCAAATTCCATCTGCCACTCCTTGGCCCACATGCCCATCTGATAGCGGTCCCATTGTTCTCGGAGGTAACACTCTTCACTGTCCACTACACAACCCATTTGGTGTCATCTGCAAATGTACCGACCACATCTATGTTCACATCCAAATCATTTGTATAAATGACAAAATGCAGCGGACCCAACGCCGACCCTTGTGGCACACCGCTGGTCACAGGCCTCCAGTCTGAAAAGCCATGCTTCACTATCACCTTTTGTCTTCTACCTTCGAGCCAGTTCTCTATCCAAATGGTCAGTTCTCCCTGTATTCCATGTGATCTAGCCTTGGTAACTAGTCTACCATGGACAATCTTGTTGATCACCTTACTGAAGTCCATAGAGATCACATTCACCACTCAGCCTTCATCAATCCTCTTTGTCATTTCCTCAAACAACTCAATCAAGTTAGTGAGACACAACTTCCTAGGCACAAAGCCATGTTGACTATCCCTAATCAGTCCTGGCCTTTCCCAATACATGCAAATCTTGTCCCTCAGCATCTCCTCCAGCAACTTGCCCACAACTGATGTCAGGCTCAACAGTTTATAGTTCCCTGGTTTCTCCTTGCCACTTTTCACAAATAATGGCTCTTACCAACCTCCAAGTTTCCGACACCAAATCTGGCTAACAAAGATACAAATATCCCAGCAAGGGACCACAGATCACTTTCTTAGCTTCCCACAGAATGCTAACATACACCTGATCAGGTCCTGGACAAGCTCCTCTGTAATACGGACACATCTTAAGATATCGTTATTTATTTCCCAAGCTCTCTGTCTTCCATATCTTTCTCCGCAGAAACACTGACATACGCTTCCATCCTTTTCTTGACCAGAACCTCAATTTCTCTAGTTATCCAGCAATCCCTACACCTACCATCCTTGCCCTAACAGGAACATACTGTCTCTGAACTCTCGTTATATCATTTTTGAAGGCTTCCCATTTTCCAGCCGTCCCTTTACCTGCAAATATCTATCCCTAATTAACTTTTGAAAGTTCTTGCCTAATACTGTCAAAATTGGTGTCCCTCTAATTTAGGACTTGAACTTTTGGATCTGGTCTGTTCTTTTCCATCACTATTTCGAAACTAGCAGAATGATGATCGCCGGCCCCAAATTGCTCCCCCACTGACACCTCCTGCCCAGCCTTTCTTCCTGAGAGAAGGTCAAGTTTTGCACCTTCTCTAGTAGGTACGTTCACATACTGAATAAGAAAATTTTCTTGTATACTCTGAAATTCCTCTCCATCCAAGCCCTTAACACTATGGCAGTCCCAGTCTACGTTTGGCAAGTTAAATTCCCCTACCTTTTATTCCATGTTATTATTCTTACAGATAACTGAGATCTCCTTATAAATTTGCTTCTCCATTTCCCACTGACTATTTGGGGGTCTACAGTACAATCCCACGAAGGATTATCTCTTTCCTATTGCTCAGTTCCACCCAAATAACTTCCCTGGCTGTACTCGCAGGAATATCCTCCCTAAGTACAACCGTAATGTTATCCCTAATCAAAAAGGCCACCACCACCCCCACAACTACTTTTCTATCTTTCCTATCACATCGATACCCTTGAAAATTAAGCTGCCAATCCTATCCATGCCTGAGTCATAAATTTGTAATCACTACAATATCCCAGTCTCATGTTCTCAGCCATGCCGAGCTTATCTGCCTTAACTGTCAGGCCTCTTGCAGTGAAATAAATGCAGTTTAATGTATCAGTTCTACCTTTGTTTCAGTTGTTTAACTGTTTGACTTGCTGCTTTTTCCAACTGCACAGTCTCAGTCTGAGCTCTTTTCTCACCATTTCCCTGGGTCCCAACCTCTCCCCACCCCTTACCAGTTTAAAGCCTACTGAGCAGCCCGAACAAGATCTCCCTGCCAACCTATTAGCCTCCTTCCAGTTCAGGTCCAATCTTTCCTTCTTATACAGGTCACTTCTACCAGAGAAGGAATTCTAATGATTCAAAAATGTGCATCCTTCTCCCTTCCACTAGATCTTCAGCCATGCATTCACTTTCTCTATCCTCCTACCCCAACTCTCACTAGCTCGTGACACCACAAGTAATCCAGGTATTACTACCTTTGAAGACCTACTTTTTAAATTCCTGCCTAATTTCCTATATTGCTCCTCAGAACCTCGTCGTTTTCCTATGTCGCAAAACTATAAATTTTCAAAATAATTGACCTCTCGGAAGTAACAAATCTATACAGCTGGAGAGTATTCTTCCTCCTTTGTGATCTCCACCCCAAGTAAAAAAGTTTCGATTTCTTCAAGATTAACGTGTAATGAAGAGATCGGAATTCTGATCTGAAAGAGGACCATTTAGATAAATAATGCCAATTTACCTTCCCTCCTACTTGCCAATTTCTTTCCCCAGTGAGAGATTATCTGCTTTTACAGGGTAAAAGAAACCAATATATTATGGCTAACCAAAATCAACAAAAGGCAGGACTCAATTCATTAAAACAAGGTTGTTATACTTCCAACGATAATTAAATGTTAACTGACAACTGCAAGTCAGTGGTTGTATTTTACTTAAATTGTCAATAGGTTTTTGAATTTGCAAAACAAAAAAAAACCTACTCATATGTTTATCATAATGTAACATACCCCATTGACTCCTTTTTTTTTGGCTTTCCACTCATCCAGTTGGGCTTTGGTCTTCGCATCCACCTTTACAAGTAGTTTCTTGTCTCCCACTTGAAGCTCATGCAATAACCTTAAAGCACGTAGTGTGGATTCGGGTTCTTTGTACTCGCAAAAACCAAATGCTACCAAAGTAATGACATTTTTACACAAATGACATATGACAATACAGGATTTTAAAATTGCTAAAACTAATAATTTTTTGTGCCTGATCATTTGCCTCCTTTAGGAGTCTGTAAAGGACAACCATTCAGTGATTCCAGCCATGGCATACTATCCATGAGGAGTTTGCATGTTGGCCCCGTGTCGGATTGGGCTCTCTCTGATGGTCCAGTTTCCTCCCACAGGCCAAAGATGTGCAGGTTAGGTGGATTGGCCATTCTTAAAATTGCCCAGGGACATGTTGGGTAGCCATGGTTGAAAGCGCGGGCATGGGTATAGACGCATAGAGACTTGATGGGCCAAATGACCTCTTTTTGCACTATAGGGAATATATGGTTCTAGGATGAAAAAGTAAAGTTGGCATTTTTTCAAAAAACAATATTCACAAAAGCAAGTGAAAGAATACGCTGTATGACAATCATGCAACACTGCAGAATACACTGGCGTATCTGGATGCTGAATAGATAGGCTTCTTCCCTTCAGAAAAATAAAGCACAGGGAATGAACCTTTAAAATAAATAATTTTAAGCCGTTCCTTTTCAGCATTATATATGTAGTTCTTGTTTAGCCTTAGCCTTTTCCAATCCCCCCAGAATCATCCTTTTAAAATCCTCTGGACCGATTTTCAATTCATCTCTTTAAATATTCTCAGGGTTTGGGGGGGACGGAGAGGGGGAGAGAGAGAGAGAGAGAGAGAGAGAGAGAGATAGGGAGGGGACGAAAGCTTACAACAAACCTTTACTAAACCTTGCTCTCCCCCGATTTCAATATCATCTGGATAAATACAGCAGATGCAAGAATTACAGCAAAGAGATAATTATCTATTTCTATTATCCAAACGTAGACTGAGTTAGTTAGGAAGCACAGGGGCAAAAACATGGTCCAGAAACAGATCCACAGCTAATATAAATGGTACCTAAAATTATTTCATAAACATAATGAGTAAAATCAAGAATACGCAGGCCAATTAAGATGACATGGTTCAGGTATCCAATGAGTACTACGAATGTTTATGACAGAATGCTGCCAATGCCACTGAAAAGACAAAATATTTTGAGAATGGGGCAAGTCATACAAATCAAAAACAGGTGCTAGTTTAACAATAAGTTGCAGTCAAAGTACTGAAGTCACCTGGGGTTACTGGGGCGAAAATGAATTGTGATTGCACAAATTCAAGCAGTAATTTTTCACTCCTGCTTTGAAATAAATTCAGTACAAGAAGATCAGAGCATTGCAAATGCTCAAATAAGATAAAGTAAATGAAGGTGTTGAAGATCTGAAACAAATACTGAAATTACTGCAAAAACTCAGTTGGTCTGACAGTATCTGTCAGAGAGAAAACAGAATTAGCGTTTTGAGTCCAGTGAGCCTTTGTCAGAACTGGACACAGTTAAAAATGGTAGTATTTTTGCTGATGAGGGTGGTTTGAGTGAGTAGATAGGTGAAGACCATAACAGCGGGGACAAAAACAAAGCCCAGAGAGTGAGAAAAGACAGGGGCAAACAAAGACAGACAGTAAGCCAGGGAAATCTAGACAGGTGATAACAGGGACTATAAGTGATTGAAAATGGTTTGCTAGTACTGAAAACAATCCATTTCAGGACAGGACCTGGGGTAGTCAGGGTAGTTAATGAACAGAAGGACAGTGTTCACATTCCAAAACAATAAACTTGATATCCAATGCTGAAGGTTAAAAAGGTGCTTAAATGGAAAGATGGGGTGACATATCTCCAGCTTGCACTGAACCTCACTGAAGCAGGCCCAAGTCAGATATCTTCGCACAGAAACATGGTGTGTATTGAAGTGGCAAGTAACAGGAAGGTCAGGGTCCCCTTTTTTTAAGAAAAGGGGCAGAACACAGGTGTTTTGCAAAGTGCTCAAACAGTCTGTTTGTCTCCTTAAAATAAGACAGCGTGGGAGGAACAGGAAACAGCATTGTGAGTAACAAAACAGTAGATGAAATTCAATGAAGTGCAGGTAAATCACTACCTCACGTTCCAGGTGCATCCATGGCCTTGGTTGCTGACGATAATGGCAGTAAACCAACAAGTGCCATACTTCCCGCAATCATGGGGAGGTATTGGGAGTGGACGAGTGAACCAGGGTGCCCTGGAAGGTACAGTCCCTGCAGAATGCCAACAAGGGAGGAGAGGGGAAAGTGCATGTAGTGTTGGCAGCAATATCAGCTTGTGATTCTTTGCATGTGGAGGTTGCTGGGGTGGAAAGGGAGAATAACAGGGACCCTACTGTTATTGTGGGAGGGCCAAGAGATGAGAAAAGTAGCGTAGGAAATGGGTCAGACAACACTATGGGCCCTTTCACGAAAGTGGCAAGGAATCCTTGGTTGAGGAAAAAGATAGACCCTGAGGACGCTCCCAGCAAAATGTGAAACCGACAGAACAGATGTGACTGGGACAGAAAAACTGGGTGAATGAAATGGAGGTGGGGTGTGAAAATTTATAATTCAAGGTAACTATGGGTATTGGTCGAATGCTATACCTGCTTTAAAAATAAAGACAACAATAAGACTGGTAACAGTCAACGCAAGGTCAATGCTGGGAAATGTTAGAGCTATTACCCTGGAACAAAATTATTTGTCGTTTGGAGTATTTGAGAGACTCAGTCAAGTTCTTTGATGAAGTATAAGAAAGGCTTGATGAAGGTAGTGAAGTTCAGCTTGTGCCTTATGAAAGGTATTCGACAAAGTAGTTAAAAATTGATTTGTTAATCAAGTTAAAACCAATGAGATTTAACGAATAGTATCAGGAAAAGTACAAATATAAAAGCAAAATTCTGCAGTTGTAAGAGATCTGAAATAAACACAAGGCGCCAGAGAAACACATCAGGTTTAGAAGCATCTGTAGAGAGAAAAACAGTTAACATTTCAATTCTGATATGGCTTTCCCAGAACTGTTGAGAGTTAGAAAAGTGATGGGTTCTATGTTGTTAGGTAAAGGAGAAAGGCTAGTGGAACAGAAGAGAAGGTTTGGGAAAAGCGAGTGGAGGGAGATAAATATCAAAGGTGTCATATATTAAAATGTAAAAGGGCCTAAAGCAAAGGGTTTATTAATGGTTGTAGTAAAACAGCAAAGCCTTGGCTGAACTAAACGTTAACAGTAGAATAAAGGTTTGCTATTACTGAAAGCAAAAAGATAAAAAATAAGGTGGTGGTATAAAACATATCAAAACGAAGGTTTAGAATATGTAGTCTGAAGTAACTGAACTCAAAGTTGAGTCTAGAAGGCAGTGTGTCTAAGCAGGGAAAAAAAAATTGCGTTATTCCAGCTTGTGCGCACTTCCTTGGAACATCACAGCAGACTTATGACCAAAACTTAAGCGTTAGGGCAGAATGGTGCATCGAAAAGGCAAGACACCAAAACGACAGGACCATGTTTGCCCAATTAGCAAAGGTGTTCTTCAACGCAGTCACCCAAACTACTTTGTCTCCAGCATGTACTTGAGCACTTGAATTATCATTATATTCAATAAGAAATAAAAACCCAAAGAGCTGCGGGAGTTCTAAGGGTCACTGGTCCCGAAACACGAACCTCAATTTTTTTTCTTCACAGATGCTGCAGACCTGCTGAGCTTTTCCAGTACTTCTGTTTTTGTTGATAATATTCAAGGCTGTCAGCCTAGTGCTGAAAAGTGCAGATTTGGCAATACAGATTTACAGCATAGAACAGTATAGCATAGGAACAGGCCCTTCAGCCCAGTGTTGTACTGAACATGATGCCAAATTAACCTAATCTCTTCTGCCTGCCTTTGGTCAATATCCATTCCTTGCATATTCATGTGCTTACCTAAAAGTCCCTTAAAATGCCCCTATCATGTCTGCCTCCACCACCACCCATGGCAGTGTGTTCCAGACTTCTATCACCCTGTGTAAAACTTCTCCCTCACATATCCTTTGAACTTTGTTCCCTTCACCTTAAATGCATGCCGTAGAGCACTGGACGTTGTTTACATGGAGTTTAGTAAGGCTTTCAACAAGAGTCCTTCATGGTAGGCTCATGCAGATCAAGGTGTATCGGATCCATGGTGACTTAGCTGCTTGGATTCAGAATTGGCTTGCCCACAGAAGGCAGAGGGGAGTGATGAAAGGTTGTTTTTCTGGCTGGAGGTCAGTGACTAATAGTGTTTTTCAGGGATCCTTACTGGGACCTCTGCTGTTTGTGAGGCATAGATGACTTGGATGAAAATGTAGATGGGCGAGTTGGTAAATTTGCAGACGACCCAAAGACAGGCCGAGTTGTGGATAGTATAGAAGGTTGTGAAAGGACACAGTGGGATATAGATAAGTTACAGATATGGGTGGAGAAACGGCAGATGGAGTTTAACGCGGGTAAGTACGAGGTGCTGCACTTTGGGAGATCAAACGTTAAGGAAAAGTACATAGTTAGCGGCAGGATCCTGAACAGCATTGATGTACAGAGGGATTCAAGTCCGTAGCTGTCTGAAAGTGGCCACACAAGTAGATAGGGTGGTAAAGGTGGTGTATGGCATGCTTGCCTTTATTAGTCAGAGCATGGATTGCAAGAGTCAGGTTGCAGTTTTATAAGACTTCAGTTAGGCTGCACTTAAGAGTATTGCATTCGTTTCTGGTCGCCACATTACAGAAAAG
This sequence comes from Ginglymostoma cirratum, assembly GCA_024137785.1. Classification (NCBI taxonomy): domain Eukaryota; kingdom Metazoa; phylum Chordata; class Chondrichthyes; order Orectolobiformes; family Ginglymostomatidae; genus Ginglymostoma; species Ginglymostoma cirratum. Next base: position 78,456 of record JAHRHZ010000133.1, read on the forward strand.
ATGTGGCGGATTTGGAGAGCGTGCAGAAGTAGTTTACCAGGATGCTGCTGGATTAGACGGGAGGTTGGAAAAACTTGGGATGTTTTCTCTGGATTGGCCGAGGCTGAGGGGAGACTTGATAGAAGTCTACAAAATTATGAAATGCATAGATAGGGTTGATAGTTCAGAATCTTTTGCCAAGAGTTGAAATGCCCAGAAAGTGAGCTCACAGAAAATCCAAACACTGAGGATAACTGTGCAATGGGCAACAGATCACGGTTTGCACTTACCCACCAAGCTGGTGAAAGAAGTCATTGGTGCCAGAAAAGGCCAATGGCACAAACCAAGCAAGGAGATTGGCCTGCTCAAACCTGGCAGGTTGACTATGTTGGCCCAGTGCTGCTACAACAATATCAATATCTGTTAGCCACGGTGGAAAACTACTCTGGGCTAGTGTTAGCTTTTCCCAACAACCAAAGTGAATCAGAGTAACACCGTTCAGGGCCTAGAACAGTTGATATCTTACTGTGGTGAGCCATCAGAAATACAGTCAGATAATGGCTCACACTTTACAGACCAACAGGCCCATCGACAATGGGACACAACGGATGTTTCACACTCCCTATTACTCTCAAGCAGCTGGCCTTGAAGAATGAATAAACGGGCTATTAAAGCACCAAATTAAATCACTGACTCCGAATCGTACGTTACAAGGTGGCTCAGAGTGCTGCCACAGGTACTGTATAATCTGAATAATCAGCCTCTAATCGCAGGGACCCCATGGGTACAATGTTCCAAGTGAATGGTCAGTTCTATCCTCCCAATAAACCTACTATGTACAGGGGGAGGGGTGTGCGTACACATCACCCACCACAGCCACTGAAACCTGATGAGATATTTACCCATGGACAAGGTAATACCTATTGGATATTGATAATGGGACAGGAAGATCTTGGTTGAGAGCCCAACAATCTGCTCTACTGCCTCTCTCAACAACCTGGGGTAGACAGAATTGTGCCCTGGGGACGTATCCACTTTAACGCTCTTCAAGAGACCCGACACCACGTCATTCTTGATTTCAAAACGCCTTAGTGTATTAGCATGCTCACACAAATGTCCAGATCCTCCATACCATTGTTCTGGGTGAACACCAGTGTAAATTAATCATTTAGGATCTTGCCCACATCCTCCATCTCCAAATTCAAGTGCTCCCTTCTATCCGTGAGTGATCCCACCTTCTCTCTAGTTATCCTCTTGTTTTTGATGTATGTAAAGAAATACCTTGGGATTCTCAATTCAATTTACCACAGCCCCCTTTGTGGCTCCCTAATTCTGTCCAATTCTAGCTTTCTCAACCTTACAGAGGCTTCTTTCTTTTCCTGTTGACAAAATTCACAACCTCCTATGTTATCAATGGATCCTTAACTTGCCAGCCCTGTCCTTCCTCCTTACTGGAGCATGCTAGTCATGAACTTCGATGAGTAAGTCTTTAAACAACTCCCACGTGTCAAAGGTGGACTTGCCTGATAACAATTGCTCCCAATTAATTCTCCCTCACTCCTGCTTAATACTGTCATAATTTGCCCTCCCCCAGTTCAGTAGCTTCCTGCATGGCCCTGACTTAATGTTGTTCACAGCTATCTTAAAACTAAGGAGTTGTGACCATCGTTTCCAAAATGCTCTCCCACTGAAAGGTCAGTCACCCGGCTAGGCCAGTTAGCCAATACAGGGTCCAGCATGGCCCCTCCTCTACTTCGACTATCCACATACTGTCTCAAAAAGCCCTCCTGGATGCACAAATTCTGCACCATCTAAGCCTCTTGCTCTAAGGCAGTCCCAGTCAATACTGGGGAGGTTAAAATCATCCATTATGACAACCGTGTTATTACATCTTTCCATAATCTGCCTACATATTTGTTTCTCAATATCTCAGAATGATTGCACCCATCTTATCTCAGTGGGTGAGTCCTTCACTATGTTCTCTGAGTGCAGATGTGATGCTCTCCTTGATTAGTAACGCAACTCCTCTACTTCTTTTACCTCCCTATTTCACCTAAACAACAAAACTGTGGAACATTGAGCAGCCAGTCCTGAGCCTCTCTCAACCAAGTCTCTGTAATGGCCGCAACATCACAGTCCCAAGTACTGATCAGGTTCTAAGCTCATCTGCCTTACCCATAATATTTCTTGCGTTGAAATAAACACACATCAGCCCATCAATCTGACCATGTTCACTTACCTGTCTCTGCCTGTCCTTTCCTTCAGACTTGCTGGCCCTAACACCTATCTTCCCCTCAAGCCCTCGACTTGCCAAACTGCTGCTCTGGCTTCCAACCCCCTGCCACTCTAGTTTAAACCCTCCCAAGTAGTACCAGTGAACTTCCCCGAGAGGATATTGGTTCCCCTTCAGTTAAGGTGCATACCATCCCTCTTGTAAAGGTCACCTCGACACCAGAAGAGGACGCAGGTCACCCCTGCATCCGAATGATCCAAAAACATGAAACCGTGACCCCTTCACTAGCTCCTTAGCAACGCATCCATTTGTCCTATCTTTCTATTCCTGGCCTCACTACAACATAGCACTGGTAGTAATCCAGAGATGTCTAGCCTCAAGGTCCTGCTTTTCAGCCTCTTTCCTAACTGACTCAAAACATCATCCCTCTTTCTACCTATATTTTTGGTGCCAATGCGCACAACAACCGCTGGCTGCTCACCCTCCCCCTTAAGAAGTTCATGCAACCGATCACAGACATCCTTGATCCTGGCACCAGGGAGGCAAGACCATCCTGGAGTCTCAAACACAGCCATAGAAATGCTGTCTGTTCCCCTGACCAGTGAATCTCCTCCCAATATTGCTCGCTTGGACTTTAGCCAACCCTGCTCTACAGCAGGGCCAGGTGTGTGCCACAGCCTGGCTGCTGCTGTTATACTCCCCTGAGAGGCTATCCCTCCCAACAGTATCCAGAACAGCATATCTTTTAGAGGGTTGAATAGCCACAAGAGACTGCTGCACTACTTGCTTGCCTCTCCAGGTGGTCACCCATCGACTTGACTGAACCTGTGGTGTCACCACTTCCCCACAACTAGTGTCTATCTCACACACTGTCCCCGTATGGTCCTCTGTTTCCAACAGTCATTCCAAGCGAACCATGCGGTGCAGGAAGTCACACTTCCTGCAGACATAATTTTCAGAGACAATAGACTACCCCCTTGCCCCCCACATCTGGCAGGAGCACACCACTGCCCTAAGTGCCATCTCTGCCCTTTTACACAGGGGAGGTGATGGCCTAGTGGTATTATCACTGGACTGTTAATCCAGAGACCAGGTAATGTTCTGGGGACCAGGGTTCAAATACCCTCCATGGCAGATGGTGGAATTTGAGTTCAATAAATATCTGGAATTAACAATGACCATGAATCCATTGCCGATTGTTGGAAAAACCCATCTGGTTCACTAATGTCCTTTGGGGAAGGAAACTGCCATCCTTACCTCGTCTGGTCCACATGTGACTCCAGATCCACAGCAATGTGGTTGACTCTAAACTGCCCTCTGGACAACTCGGAATGGGCAATAAATGCTTCTTCACCAGCGACGCCCTCATCTCGTGAATGAATAAAGGAAGACAGATAAAAGAATCTTACCTCATTTCACCTTTCTCACTGAAGTCTGGTACTCACCTAAGCCTTCACCTACACCAACCAGCTGCACTTCCAACACATGGCAGCCTCTCTCAAAATATTTTGTTGGTAATTTCTAATTAACTGGTTACTTAAATTACAGTTCAATCTTTGCAAACAGCCAAGTACCTTCTAGGCTAAGACAAGTTTTTCAACGGCCTCTCTCAACCTCTCTCTTTTTCTTCTGGTTAGAGGGATGGATGGAAACACTGCAGTAATGTAATGTTAGGGGCTCACCATTCCTTGATGCCAGGTTCTTCCACAATCCACCAGTCAGTCGTGGGGATTGAGCTGATTTCTCCTGGAATATTATGCTCTAGATTGTCCAGATGGTACTTGAAATAAATTTTTAGTGCACCTGCCTCCAGCACCCCCTCAGACAGTACATTCCACATTTCTACCACCTCTGGGTAAAACATTTTTCCTCAGCTCTCCCCTAAACCATTTACGCCTCTCATCTTTGCATACCTCAATCAGATCCCCACGCCACCCCACCCCTCAGCCTCCTCTCTTCTAGGGAGAACAAATCCAGCCTATCCAGTGTCTCCTCATAATGGAGACTTTTCATTCCAGGAAATATCTTGGTGAATCTCCCCTCACCTCATCCAGCACAATCATGTTCTTCCAAGAGTTGCGAGACAAGAAATTCACACAGTATTCCATCTGTGGGCCAACCAAAGTTTTACAAAAGTTGTGACAAGACTTCCTTGTTCCTATATTTTATGCCCCAGCTATTAAAGGCAAGAATCCCGTGTGCATTCTTCATCACCCTGTCTACTTATGCTGACACTTTCAGGGATCTGTTAAGGTGTACACCAAGTTCCCTTTGTTCTTCAGTACTACCTACAGACCTACCAATGTGTATAGCCTTCCCTTATTAGGCCTTCCAAAATGCTTCGCTTTACCTTTATTAGGATTAAATTCCTTCTGCCTTCGATCTGGCCAATTTACCAGCTGAACAAGATCAACTGTAGTCAGAGACCATTCTCGTCAGTATCAACATCATCAATGTGGCTTGTAATGCATATTAGTAGACATTCTAATACAAGATACAGGGAGGAGGAGAATTCAAGGGAAGTTAAGTGTCAAAGATGGACCATGTTTGGCATGGACTGGTTGGACCAAATGGTCTGTTTCCATGCTGTAGGACTACGCGAAGGACAGAGGAGTGGAAAATTTGCAAGCAAAACAGATTCATTTTGCATGTTCTGAAATGAGACCAGGAAACAGTGTCAATACAGTAAATAATCAACTCAGGAAAAATCTGTGGCAGACACCTAAAATCAGACTGGAACAAGTAATATTCCACATACACCAAAAAAAATCTACTGTCACTATCCCTCAAGGGTCACAGGTTTTATTGTTAAAAGAGGATTTGTTTCATGAGGAAATAAGCTCAAATAGAGAGAGAAGAACGTGGACGTCACCGACAGTGCAAGGAAGAAGCAGAAGCACCCTGGACTGCCCTGGTGGGGGATGGAGGTCTGGAGGAGTTGGGTGGTCACTGTTCATTGCTGCTGGTCAGGGCCGTTGACTGGAAATTGTTGATGTAAGGTGTCCTAAGAATCAGGGATAGAGCCTAGCAAGACTGGACAAGAAAAGGCAAAAAAAAAAGTCAAGACAGGAAGAAATAAGTTCAGTGGTGCATGAGCAGGCTGAAACAATGGGTCTACCAGAGCAGTCCTGCTGGTCGATTTAGAGGTGGTGGTAGGAGTGAGTTGTTTGGGGTTGGAATACAGTAAGGTGGGAATCTGTGGAGGGAAGCTCTCCAGAGAGGAGGTCAGTGACATCACAAAAACAATGTCTGACACGCACACTGTTGCCAAGGGATGATAGGAATTAATGTCCGAGAGTGGTGATCAGCAAATTAGATGACATCAGCATATCTCGTCAATAGGTTTGACAAGAAAGTCAGATCAGATCAGATAGAAAAGTGCACTCAAGTTGGAGTGGGCGAAAGGAACAAGAAAAGCAAGACAGCTTGACACCACACTGACAGTTCTCACTGGAAAGATCAAGGTTAGGTCAGAGACCACAGACAGAGATCTAGGTGGAAGGTGAGAACTAGGGTGAAAGGGTCTGGTGAGCAGGGTCAAGGTTTCTGCCCAAAGAAGTGGGCATGAAGGCAAAGGTGATAGTAAGGTGAGATCATATGGGATCTGGGGGAGCTAGCCAATTGGATACAAAATTGGCTTGAAGGAAGGAGGGTGGTGGTGGTGGAGGGTTGCTTTTCAGACTGGAGGGTTGTGGCCTCAAGGCAGTGCGCCTCAAGGATAGGTGCTTGATCCACTGCTTTTCACCATTTATACAATGGATTTGGATGTGAATATAGGAGGCGTGGTTAGTAATTTCGCCGATGGCATCAAAATTGGTGGTGTAGAGGATAGCCAAGGAGGTTCTTAGAGTGCAATGGAACCTTGATCAGATGGGCTGACGGGCTAGGAGAGGCAGATGGAGTTCAATTTGGATAAATGTGAGGTGCCACGTTTTGGTAAGGCTATCCAAGTTGACAGTGGGGCCCTGGAGAGTGTTGCTGAACAAAGAGACCTAGGGGCGCAGATCCATAATTCCTTAAAAGTGGAGTTGCAGGTAGACAGGGTGGTGAAGGAAGCATTTGGCACACTTGCCTTCATTAGTTAGAACATGTTACAACTCATACGCTCAATCATGTTGCAGATGTACAGGACAAAAGTGAGGCCACTTTTGGAATACTGTCTACAATTCTGGTCTCCTTGCTATAGGAAAGATACTGCTAAACTTGAAAGAGTTGGGAAAGATTTACAAGGATATTGAGATAACAAGGTGTAGAGTTGGATGAACACAGCAGGCCAGGCAGCATCAGAGGAGCTAAAGAAGGGTCCAGACCCGAAACGTCAGCTTTCCTGCTCCTTTGATGCTGCCTGGCCTGCTGTGTTCATACAGCTCTACACCTTGTTATCTCGGACTCCAGCACCAGCAGTTCCTACTACCTCTTTACAAGGATGTTGCCGGGATTGAAAGGTTGAGTTATAGGGAGAGGCTGAATAGGCTGGAGCTATTTTTCCTGAAGCGAAGGAGAATGAAGGGCGACCTTGAAGTAGTTTATAAAATCATGAGGGGCATAGATAGGATGAATAGCCAAGGCGTTTTTTCCCCAGGGCGGGGGAAGTCCAAAACTAGACGGCATATGTTTAAAGTGAGAGGGAAAAGGTTTAAAAAGGACCTGAAGGATAACATTTTCACACAGAGGGTGGTGCTTGTGTATAATGAGCTGCCAAAGGTTGTGGTGTAGGCCGTAGAATTACAACATTTAAAGGCATCTGAATGGGTATGTGAATAGGAAGGGCTTAGAAGGACAGGGGCTAAATGCTAGTAAATGGGACTAGGTCAGATTGAGACGTCTGATTGGCACGGACAAGTTGGTCTGAAGGGTCCGTGCTGTATGACTCAGTTCTGTATCCGATGTGAAATTTACCGAAGTGGGGGTATATGGGATAAAATTGAGTCCCTTGGCAAGTGCCATTTGTTCGATGGAAGTGGAATGTTAGAGGGTATAGTGAATACCCTAGTGGCCCATGTACTCTATACATTTCTGGAGTTAGGCTGTCGACTAATATCCATCTTAGGGCTACCAGCTCCCACTGCTACTATGATTGCACTTCCTCACCTGCATGGACACCATTCCTTTCTCCCCGTTTCTGAAATACATTTTCCGATGATGTTAGCTACCACGTCACTCTTCCAACATTGTCTCCTTTTTTCCCCCCAACTCAGGAACTCTATCCTCCTGTGGTAGGCAAGGCCTTCAGCAATGTCCAACACATTTCCTGTATTTCTGCTTTCTGCCCTATCTGACCTTCTCTTCTGTTTCACTTATCCCACTCCTCCTCCACTCTTAACAAGGAGGACATAAAGTTGGCTAAGAGATTAATGGTGAATAGTTGCTTATTTCCAGATTGAAGGGGCACTACAATGTTGTAACTCCAGGCTACTGCAATCACTTCTTTTTGAAGTGTTCTTGTCACTTAGACTTGGGTATTTGGTATCAAAATTTGCACATAACATAATGCCTTTCGAGGATCCCATCAGTCTTCAGGAGTTAAATGAATTTGTCAAATAGGCAAACAGATGGCAGAGAAGATTTAGAAAAGGAAAGTGTGAAGTGAAATAACAAGTAGTGTTGGGGAAACTCAGCAGAACTGGCAGCATCTGTGGAGACAGAAAGACTTAACATTGAGTCCACTATGACTCGCTAAGAATTGACGGGGGCTGGAAAAGTGATTTCTTTTTAAATGCAGAAAAAAATAGTGGAAGTACAGATGGGAAAAAATGCCCCAGAATAAAAGCCAATGGCAAACTGGAAGCCAAAGAGTAGTAGACTAGAGATACAGATGAAGAATAGGTGTTAATCGTGGGTATCATAGTAGAAAATAGATCAGCTCTACTAGAAGCAAACACATGCAAACAAAGCATTTAGAGAAGTGTTTCTGTTTGGGGATGGGAGAAGATTCACAACGGTGGTAAAACATTTTGATCAAAAGGTGAAGAGAGATTTAGCTAGAGGAATAAAGTAATTAAGCAAATAAGATAAGCCACATTCTGGGCAGCATTCTTTAGAAAGATATAAAATGGTTCAAGGGATTTACTACAATAATACGTGGGATAAGGAGTTAACTCGACAGACTGTAGTCCAGTTTTGTTTAGGCAGAGGAATAACCATGAGATTTACCAGAGATATTCAAATAATGAAGTTCATAAGAAACAGTTTCCAGTATCAGAAAAGGTGAATAAGCAGAGAATGTACATTTTTGTTGGACCAAAACTAAAGGGCACTTGGTTCATACTGAATGTCTTCCCTCAAGGATAATGGAATCACTTTCAAATCAACATGGAAAAGGAAATAAATAAGGCAAAATGTGAAATTAACAGGGCTATGGAGAAAGGTGCAGGCGAATGGGATTCATTCGTCCAGCCGGCATAGACACAATGGGCTTAATTTTGTCCTTTGTGATATGATGCTTTGATTCTAAATGAAAACCGAATGAACTGTAGAAGCTGGAAATCAAACAAAACCAGAAATTGCTGGAAAAGCTCAGCGGGTCTAACACACCCGTGGAAGGAAATCAGAGTTATCATTTCAGGTTGAGTGACCCTTCCTCAGAAATCAATTCTCTCTACAGATGCTGGCAGACTTGCTGAGCTTGTCTAGCAACTTCTGATTTTGATCCTATAATTCTGCTGGGTCCTGCAAAACTAGTGAACAAAGTAATGCAATCAGACAGCAACATTTGAGTTTATAATTAACTTTGCATCAGCTCTCTGCTGACATTGCTATGCTATCTGCACATCCCATTTGCCTCACCAAATTGCTATGAGAGTTTCTGCCTACTTTATTTTGGGTTAAGGGCAATAACTCACCAGGAAATCCCTGCACTCATCTAACAAGCACAGTGTCAACATTTATATATCAGTTAAATGCCAGCAATACATCACATTTCTAGTAATATGCTGAATATCACTTATAAGGGGCTTAATTTATCTTTTGGGTCAAAGGTAAATCAAGCTAACCAAGACATTTTATTTGGGAGTCACCACAATAATCCAAAAAGAGCTGCTCGAGAGGCACCCTATGTATGCTCAATAGGTTCCAACACCCGAGAGAAAAAAGCAGCAATCCACAGGAAATCATCTGCGGGAAGCACCATGGCCTACCACTCAACATATTTTGGAACAAGTTAAGTTTCAAACCAGCTCAGCCAGTGATACTCACATACCATGAACAAATGAAACAAAAGATTCAAATGGAAAACATACAAGCAATATACTTACAAACAGTCTAAAGTAGGCTAAAGACTCACTTGGTGAATTCCAACTCATTATATAACTCAGTACAAACTATACATACCTTGCAACTTTCCTGAAGCCCCTTGTACTCTCTTCCAGCTTAAAACCAAGCCACATTTCTGAAAATCAGAGACAGCAATTACCATACTGCTTACCAAATGAATGTCAGCTTTTATAACAATGCCACAAAACACATCACTAGAAAATGTATTTGTATAGATGAAAGGATTACACGATCGGTAATTATAATTGGTAACCTGACTTATTCCGAATGTATTTTCATCATTTTGTCAAGGCCACACCACGGCTGTAATCCACAAGTAAACAAAGAACAATTCACCACAGATTTTTTTTCTTCTTTTCTAACAATGCAAAACAGGCATTTCAAGTTGTGCTTTAGCAATCTGGCATGGGAGGCACAAACAGCAATACAGCATCATCTCTATTTGAAAATGAGCATGAAACTGGGGCAGTGGAGCCAGGGCATGATCAGAGCAGGAAGGAAGAATATATTTTTAAAAGAAGGCAGGATTAATTTCTACTAGTATATCCCAATGGTTAGGTAGCCCGAGAACAAATCTTTGTGCTCATGGACGAACCACCACCATCCAGGCACTGCTGCCACACACTTAACCATAACCCAGCATGAGTCAACAACCCATCAGGGAGACACCTGCAAAACTAACCTTTACTATGCTCTACACATGACAAGTGCAAGAGAAAACTTACTGCAAGCAACTGCCTGATTAGCATATCTGAAGCTTTCTCAGATATATTGCCAACGAAAACTGTTGTAGTTGGGCCACTGTTTTCATCATTATCACGGCTCCTCTGACTAGAATGGTCTTTCCTTGGTCCAATATGCTTTCCAACCATTGGTACAGACGTTGGTACCAGAACCTGTGTAAAACACTGCAATGTTTGAATCTATTATTCAAGAAATAAAAACATTGAAGACAATCCTTTATACAAAGTGGTAATTCTGATTCAAGATCACATCAAGGAATAAAGGATGGCAGTTTTCTGAACTTATTGATACCACAGTCCAATGTTCCTGTACCAATTTCATTACTCAAGTAAAAACAATTAGTTCAGACTTAAATTTAGAGATCAAAGTAAACAATGCAGAATACTGCAAAGCGTGAAGATTAGAGGAGGTAGATCTACAAGTTGAAAAGACTTGCAGTAGAATGTCAATGTGACATCGTAATGTAGTTCAGTTTTTGTCACAAGAATCAGTCTATAGATTTCATTCTCTTAAATCGGTCAAACAGAGCTGTGAAGTGGTTACTCTGATTGCCTGAGAGTCTATCAATTGCATTAAGTTTTCACCGATAGAAGAAGACATAATGCTCCTTACTGAACCAACCCACGTGTAGAAGCTGCAACTTCGCCTTATGGCTGCAGTGAATGAAGTAAACCAAAGGTTACAGAGGAACAAAGAAAAGCATTAAGTTAAAACCGTAAAAGAGGAGAGAGAAAATGGACAAAAGTGGGGAAGAGAGAGAGTGAAGTGTATACAGTAGCAAGAGTGGAAGACTGAAATAAATACAGGGACAGAAACAGAAGCAAAAGAAACAGTGAGCAGCACAAAGAGGTAAATGAATAAGGAGAGATGGCGGCACTAATCATTGTCAAAGAGAAAAATAGACGGAAGGTACAACGGTTAGAAGAAAGAAGAAAATGACAAAGGAGAGAAGAAGAACACATATGCAGAAGAACAGAGATATATAGTGCAAAAAAAGCAGATAAAGAGAAGTTCTACATTTGGATGGTTGAGAACATGACAAACATAAAACGCATCCCAGAATGCAAACTGCAATTCCTGCTTATTTAAATTTCAGAAGGGTCTTCGGAGGGTCGGTGTGGACTCGATGGGCTCAATGCCCTGCTTCCACGCTGTATGGGTTCTACGAAAAACAGAATACAGTCTCAAAGCAGGAGATGGAACTAAATGGATTCCATCCTGTCCACATCGTAATGTGGTGAGGCTTTTGAACATGTTTAAAGCTTTTAGCATTTTATAAGCCTAACAATTTAACAATTCTAGTGAGGTTATGGTAAGACTGTAAAATGGATGAATCAACTGGATCACATGGTATCGAGTACAAGTACATAGTTGGCCATTCCAAAGATTGGTAGCTATAAACATTGAAAATGTCAGAGAAAAACAAAATTAAAATGAAAAACAGCTGAGTTGCAAGTCAAGGTAGTTTAGTTTTTATAAAATCTTGTAGAAATAATGGACATTTAGCGGTTGCACAATGTCTAACCCACAATTATCTCCACAGTTCATCTGAACAGAATCATAGCTCAAATTATGTCTCAACATTTTTCATCATTTAAAATTAGAATATTTATATATGTACCATTGTTCTTTAATAAAAACTGAACAACTTGTCAAAGAACTCAAACATTTATAATGTTAAGGACATTCACTCCTGATTGCCGCAAAGTAACTTACACCATTATCATCAATTAGCCATTTGCACACAATAACAGAATATACTAAGTTAAGTTTCAAAATACAGTTTCAAAGGGAATTCCGAACATTAAATTGTAACTTTAAGAAAATATGAACCCGACCAATATAGCAGCAGCATGATCTATTTAACTTATGAATTAATAAACAAAACACCACTGTGTGGCACTGACCACAAATCAACAGGGAAGACTAATATAGAGATTTCCGGATGGTTCAGCAGGGAGGAGGCTGACAGGTTGCATCTAGGATCTAACAGGACTGGAAGCTTTGTCCATTTCTTCAATTAACCAAAATCCATTAGTGACACTTGACCCTGGAATTCCTAGAACTCTATTCTCCCAATTTCTCCATTTCTGCCACTTGTTCTAACCTTCCAATTCATCTTATAGTTTCAACAACCAACGAATCCAGCCCCACCCTGCCCCGATTCTGGATCGCAGCACTTCACTGTCCATTTCTGTTCTCGTGCTTTTGCTTTCAACCACTCGAAAAAAAGAAAAAAAATTGGGTTCTCCGAGTCCTTTCCTTACAACACAATGCCTCTGCACTCTTCAAATTAACTTGTCATTTCTGCCACCTTCTAGATGATGTCATAATCAAAACATTTTCTCCTCCCCTCTCAGTGCTCCAAAGGGCCATGCCCACCTCAGCAATTGGTGCACGCCTCAAGCTCGCCGTAACAGCCATTCCCAGAGCACTTATCTGTGCAAGCTACACCTGCTCTTTCACCTCCTGCCAAGGTCCAAACGCTTCTTGCGGAACAAACAGTGATGTGCGTAAACTTTTCAATTTAAGAGATCGTATTCACTCCTCACAATGTGCTCATCTCTGCACTGGGCAGACCAAACACGTTATCAGACCTCCATGCAGTCACAACAAGTGTGACCTCAAGTTTATGATTGCCTGTTATTTTAATTCATCTTAAAAATATGACACTCTGAGCCCCCACACCTTGAAACGCAGCATTACATGTAAATCAGAGCACAGAAACAGGACATTTGGCTGAATTCTGTTTTGGTGTTTATCTTCTTGCCCTGTTGCCATATTTGTTAATTTCCATTTCCACTAGCAGTTTTCTTCAATTTTGTCACGTTCACCAACTGAATCTGACTAATTCCAGGAATTCATTCCCATTATATATAAGATGTTCTTCTGTTTTTGCTGTGTAAATAAGTGTTTGGTGTGACGAGTTAGTGTCCATAATTCTACACAGGGAATCTCCAACTTCAGCAAGGGTGCCTGGGGATTTCACGGAGGAATTAAAAAGGTGCTCAGGGAATAGAGGGGAGAAAGGGCAAAAGGAACGGTTTTCATACAATGATTAATGTTTAGTTATAAACTGCCAGTGGCAGTGGTCCCAGAACAGGTTACCTGTTTGCCCTCTGTTGGGCAACGGTTCATGGTGTACAGCATGGAGACCTGAAAAGGGGGAGGGAGACAACAACAGTATAAATACAACATATCTTACAGAACATGGGAAAAGTTGTCACACATGGAAGACAGTTTTACAAATGGCACTTCCTATTCCCAGTCTGTTGTTAATCTGTTTGCATGCACTAATAAATGAAGAAGCTGCCAAACTACACTTCCAGATAAACCCATCTGAATATGGACTGTTTTCCAATAGCTATAATTGGAAATCAAGAGGTTTTAAGCATGTGGCTTTGTTGAGGATGTTCGCTTCAAACAGTTCAAATTATAACTCAAACATCAAGAATGGCTGTGCTCATGTTAACCTTTTTCTCTCCCAGGCACAACTGCAAAAATTCCTACTTTGAGTTTACACTTTTACCCATTTAAATTTATACTGCCAGATTTTACTAAAACCGTTCAGAACATTTATAAACAACTGCGCAATTTGTAAGATCACGGCTGATCTTCACTTCAGCATTTTTTCGACCTACCCCCATATTCCTTGATTCTCTCAGTGTTAATTAATGACTTTGCGTCTGTAATTTCAAGTATAAAACAACTGAGCATACACAGGTCTTGGGTGCAGAACATTAAAAAGATTCTTTATTCTCTATTGAAATTATTCATCTTCGTCCTTAATTAGCCAACTTCTTATTCTGAGATTATGACCAACAGTTTCTAGACTCTTCAGGCAGGGAAAACACCCTGCCAAGTCATTTAAGAATTTTACATCAACAAGATCAAATCAATTTCCCTAAAGTTCAGAAAAACAGGCCCATTTTGCTCGATCTCTGACCTCATAATTGTGCCCCAATTTCCTACATTTCTTTAGGGCAGTCCTCTCATTTCAGAAAGATGTGTTTAAGTCAAGATTCAATTGTTTTCCCAAAAAATGCTTAGATTGGTTCACAATCCATAAAATTATTTGTGAAAGAGATGCAATGAATTTGTGTTTTTATTGATTAATGGATCACTTCAATTTAGTTACTTATTTTTACACAGTGGCATTAATATTTAATTTAGTTTGAGAGCTAAAATATTAAATCAGTCTAATTTTATTTAATTTTTTTCTCTCTTCATTGAGGAATGGAAACCAATTATCTTCAGGGATTGCACGAGCTTTCAGCTTCTACTAACACTAAGGAAGCTGGTTTCCAACCAGGAGGTAGCAGATTTTTACTTCACTCTACATGAACGGGCCACACTCAGAACAGACGTAGGATTACTACTTCAGCGCTCTGGATTCAGAGACCACTGACCAAAGTTTGCAAATCCCTCTTGTAACTGCACGCGAGCATCTCTTAATGGCATAACTGTGTTATGGCCCATAAAATCCCGACACCTGAATACTGGCCTTGGCAGCATGGAGCACGACTGCAGCAAGGATTCAATGCTTACAGAAGCAAAAAATTGATTACAAAAAAGAAACCAATTGTTATTAGCATTCAAAAATGGGACATAACATTTCCTTTACATTAGGATTGTTCATTCGATTTCTACATCTCAAATCAACCAGTCCTCAATATGGATTTGATTCTATTCCTCAAAATCAAAGATTCTGAAATAGAAACATCAATGGCTGGAAACATTCACGAGGTCTGGCAGCATCTGGGGAGAAAGAGTGGACTTAATGTCCAGGATTGTGACCTCTCGTCAGAACTCAAAAAGGTCACACACCTGAAACATTAAATGTTTCTTCCTGCAGCAACACTACCAGGCTTACTGGGTGTCTCCAACATTTTGCGTTATTAGTTCAGATTTTCAGCATTGCTTTTGAGTGAAGGTAGAACTTGCTACCACAGACGAGCGGTTCAATTAAATAGTATACATGAGTTCAAGGGGAATGCCAGACAAGCAAGAGGGAGAATGGGATCAAGGTTTACAATGATAAATTGAGATGAGCAAAAATTGAAGAGGAGGCAAGAGGAACATGACAAGGGCACAGACTGGTTTGTGTGAATGGCCCGTTTCTGCGTCATACATCCTTTGTAATCCTATGTAACAGTGAAGCATTTTACCCTGTTGTAAAAATGGCATAGCATTTGACTAACGATCCAGATGCATTACACCAAAACACTTTGCCTATGTCTTGTTTCTGTAATAGTACAAATGAATGTATGCTATCACCTTTCAATTTAAGCCTTTATGCTTTATCAGCTAACATTAACTGATTCACAGCAATTGTTTACAGTCTATAACTAGAACGCCCCCTATACTTTCAAACATGAAAAAACTGAATTTATGAAGCTCCTGTCCAATACCAAACATATCTTGTGCTGGAAATTATAACAACAAAGTTGGGAAAATTTAAGACAGAAAGGTCTCATGTTAATGGATGTGATGGAGAGGTTGGCCTTTAACTCAAGACAGCTGAAAAGCAAAAGATTACTTCACCAATATTCTGGTTAGACTTCATCTGAAGTGCTGCATTAGTTCTGAGCTACCGACCTTTACTGCCTTGTCGAGAACACATGGCTGATTCACCTAAACAATACCAGGAAGAGATTTAATTTTTAAGGCATGGTTGCATGGACAAAGCTTGCACTCCTTTGAATACAGAAGATTGGGACTGACCAAACTGGGGTATTTAAAATGACACGGGGAGTCAACAGGGTAAATAGAGTGAAGTCAGTTCTTCAGAACAATTTAGCTGAATATTAAAATTACACCTCCATCACTCGTGATGTCAAGGAGCGTTTCACAAAGCAGTGGAAAAATGGACGCATTCCCCACATCCCCAACAAAAATCATTTCAAGACCAAGATTGATAGCTTTTGGTTAGATAAGGGCATGAAGGAGGGTGATGGGACCAAAGCAGGTAGACAGCATTAAGATATAAATCAAATTAACTAACTGAATAGTGGACCAGGGCATTCCTATGTCAGGCAGCATTGGCATAGCGTTGGATTTCTAAGGATCACTAACTGTAGGGGAAAATCTCTTCTTTACAACCTGTCAGAACTAAAAGACAAAGTAATTAAAGATTCAAATTTTTTTAAAGAACCTGATCTCTGATATTCTAACGTTACTTGTTAAGAAAGATTAGAGGATTTTTGCATTATTTAAAAACATAAAGTTAGTCATGGATAGGGAGCAGATTTTAAACATAATCCACAGGCTAACTTCATTTGCTTCTCCATTTGGTTCCTGGCACCATTACAAGCTATCAACTTTTTGGATTATAACATCCAAGCTTGGCAATACTTACAGTTGTGGCAGGTGTCATTATTCCCATTGGCACAGGAATCACAGGTGCCCCTAAAAATAGTAAACATAATGTTGAAAATGTCAAATAGATCTTTGTATCTAATCTAGCACCACATGCTACTCTATCCAGATAGAGATCCACCAACAGAGCACACATTATGGATTGAGGCTAGAAGTTTTTAATATGTCGACAGCTCAATATTTTGGGAGAGATAATGACATGTGGCAGTGCCAGTGGATTTGTACTCCCAAATCCTGACTAATATTTTGGCAAGTTGGCTCAACTGCCATCATGGCAAGTGGAACTTAAATTCAATTTAAAAATCTGGAAATAAAGCTAATCTCAGCAAGCAACTACCATAATTATCATGGATTTCTCTAAAAGCACGTGATTCACCGATATCTTTTAGGGATGTGACTTCTTACCCAAAGCAATGCAGCTAACTCTTAAATGCCCTCTGAAATGGCCTAAAGAGCCTCATAGGTTACGAGTAATAAGGGATGGGCAACAAATGACAGTCTTGCTAGCAACATCCACATTCCATGAAAGAATAAACAAAGTACATGTACTCACCCGACTGTAGGAATACCTGCATATAAATTATAGCAAGAGACAGGCTGCTGAGAATACCCATTTCAAACACGGGTTAATGTTTACTGCTGAATGAAAATAACTTATTCAATTTACATACCAGGTGGCACAGAAGGAGGAAATCCTGCAAACTGTGGAGGAGGAATACCCGGCGGTAATGGAGGTATTCCCAAAGGAGGGCGATTCATGTGTGGTGGAAACGACATTTCTTCAGCACCAACCTGCAAGAAACAATGGTTACAAGGTTCAAAATTTTCTAACTTTGCTGCAATGAGACATATTTGTCAGAAAGTTTACTCAACAAATTAAGACAAATTTGTGTCTCAATTATAATTATTATAACTGAGGCTTTTTGGACATGTGCCACGTAAGCAGCCATCGCAGGCCCACTCAAACGCACCACTTGAGTAGCTGAAGTTAAACAGTATTCAGGTTCACTAGCCCATGCTATTTGACTAACTGATTGAGTGCATCCAGTGCTGTTTTTTTATTGTCTCTGAAATGCGTAACTTCCTCTCAACAGTCACCATCGCAGCTTGAAGGAGAGAACCTTGTGACCCCACAACCCAGAGTTTCTCAGTCCAGAAAGCAAAAGACAGTATCCCGAACCCTGAAGAACCCAAAATTCCAATTCCACGAACACTCATCAACCAGTATCCTTGTGTTTTGGATCCACTTAAATTTCAGCAGCTTTTGATACCAGCCTGCCATATTGGTTATTTTTCAATCCAACTGAAGTCCACAGGCCACAGCCACTATAACCATCCTCATCAACCCTACTGCCACTTGCTTCCTTGCAGCAAAAATGATTATGAGAAAAATACATGAAAGCTTAAAAATTGTGAATGGTCTTAATAAGTTGGGAGAAAGTAGAGGGGTCAGTAAACAGAGGACTTTATGTCAAGATAGCTGACAAAAGAAATCAAGGACATTAACACATGAAAAACACATATTTAGTCTGATCACAAATTCACTGACTACAAAAGGTGAAGACGTAGATTTAAAGGGGCAGTGAAAAGCAATGATGAGGAAAGAGTGAATGAGTAAATGAGTAACAGGTTAGCTCTTCAAAAGGTTCAGCATAGCACAATGGACTATTCAGTTTCCTTCTACAAGACAATGCTGTACAATAATTCAGAACAATATGGTTCAATTTTCACTGAATTGATTAGCCCAATTTATGAACTAGTTATACAGATGAATTGGAACTAATGATATAAGACAAGAAAGGGATGAGGCGTTGAGGACAGAATACTCTTCTGGGGTACAACTTGCATAGGAGGACGGGTTGCATCTGAATTGGGAGTGGGAGGGAGCCCCGTGGGAGAGGCGAGGAGGGAACAACGGCAACCTTATTTTGGTTGGGGGGGTTGCAGGGCAGGGGTAAAAGCCAGAGAGAACATAAGATATCGGTGTCAGACTTATGCAGTTGCAAAAGGGAGCAAGTCAAACAGACAGTCAGGATCAAAGCAGACAAGTAAGGACTGGTACATTAAACTGCGTTTATTTCAACGTGGAAGGCCTGACAGGCAAGGCCAATTGGGAACATGGGACTGGGGTATCATGGTGATTACAGAAACATGGCTCAGGGATGGATGGGATTGTAAGCTTAATGTTCCAGGGTGTAGATGCTCTAGGAAGGATAGAAAGGAGTGTGGGGGGGGGGGGGAAAAGAGTGGGGAGATTTGGGGTAACATTACAGCTGTACTGAGGGAGGATGTTCCTCAGAATACATCCAGAGATGTTATTTGGGTGGAACTAAGAAATAAGAAAAGGATGATCACCTTCTTGAAATTCAACAATAGACACATTCCCAATAGTCATCAGGAAATTGAGAAGCAAATTTGTAAGGAGATTGCAGTTACTTGTAAGAATAACACGGTGGTAATGGTAGGGGATCTTAACTTTCCAAATGTAGTGGGACTGCCATTGTGCTAAGGGCTTGGATGGAGGGGAATTTAAGGGTGTACAAGAAAATTTGCAGATTCAGTAATGGTTGTACCTACTAGAGGAGTAAACCTGACACACTGTTGGGGATTAAGGGAGGGCAATTGACAGAGGTGTCAGTGGCAAAAACACTTTAGGGCCACTTATCATAATTCCATTAGTTTCAATATAGTGATGGAAAAGGATAGACTGGATCTAAGAATTAAAGTTCTACGTTGGAAGAAAGCCAATTTTGACAGTATTGGGCAAGAACTTTCAAAAGTTGACTCGGGGTGGATATTCGCAGGTAAACGGACAGACGGGAAGTGGGAAATTTTCAAAAATGAGATAACGAGACACCAGAGACAGGATGTTTCTGTTAGAGTGAAGGGCAAGGCTGGTAGGTGCGGGGAACGTGGAATGACTAGAGAAATTGAGGTTTTGGTCAAGAAAAAGAAGGAAGTATATGTCAGGTATAGACAGCAGACATCAAGTGAGTCCCTACAGAAGAGCATAAGAGCAGTTAAATGGGAAATCATAGAACATAGAACATTACAGCACAGTACAGGCCCTTCGGTCCAAGATGTTGCGCCGACCCGTGAAACCACTATTCCATTATCATCCATATGTTTATCCAACGACCATTTAAATGCCCTTAAAGTTGGCGAGTCTACGACTGCTGCAGGCAAGGCATTCCATGCCCTTACTACTCTCTGAATAAAGAATCTACCTCTGACATCTGTCCTATATCAATCATCTCTCAATTTAAAGCTATGTCCCCTTGTGCTAGCCGTCACCATCCGAGGAAAAAGGCTCTCACAGTCCACCCTATCTAATCCTCTGATCATCTTGTATGTCTCTATTAAGTCACCTCTTAACCTTCTTCTCTCTAACGAAAACAGCCTCAAGTCCCTCAGCCTTTCCTCATAAGACCTTCCCTCCATACCAGGCAACATCCTGGTAAATCTCCTCTGCACCCTTTCCAATGCTTCCACATCCTTCTTATAATGCGGTGACCAGAACTGTACGCAATAGTCCAAGTGCGGTCGCACCAGAGTTTTGTACAGCTGCAACATGACCTCACGGCTCCGAAACTCAATCCCTCTACCAATAAAACCTAACACGCCGTACGCCTTCTTAACAACCCTATCAGCCTGGGTGGCAACTTTCAGGGATCTATGCACATGGACACCGAGATCTCTCCGCTCATCCACACTACCAAGAATTTTACCATTAGCCCTGTACTCTGTATTTACTCTGTAAATCAGTAGGGTAACAAGGGGCCACGAGGCAGCTTTAGCAAAGAGAGTTAAAGGAAAATCTAAAGGGATTCCACAAAGGCATTAATGACAAAAGGGTAACTAGGGAGAGACTAGGGCCCCTGAAAGAACAGGAACCACAGGAGATGGGGGAAACATACTAAATGAGTATTTTACATCAGTGTCTACTCTGGAGAAGGATATGGAAGCTACAGAACATGAAAATAAATAGTAACATCTTGAAAAATGTCCACATTACAGAGGAAGAGGTGCTTAAAACGCATAAAGGTGGATAAATATCCAGGACCTGATCAGAACTCTGTGGAAAGCTAGGAATGTGATTACTGGGCCCCTTGCTGAGATATCAGGGCTGGACTTATAAGTTTAATGCTAAGGTCCGGGGAGTGTTGCTGAACAAAGAGACTTTGGTTCTGCAGTTCTTGGAAGTAGAGTCACAGCTAGACAGGATAGCGAAGGCAGCATTTGGTATGCTTGCCTTTATTGATCAGTGCACTGAGTATAGGAGTTGGGCAGTCACGCTGCAGCTGTACAAGGCATTGGTTAGGTCACTTTTGGAATACTGTGTGCGCACGCAATTCAGGTCTCCCTGTTAATAGGAAGAATGTTGTGAAAGTTGAAATGGTTCAGAAAAAGATTTACAAGGATATTGCCAGGATAAAAAGAGCCAAAGAGAAGTACAGCACAGGAACAGGCCCTTCAAGCCTGTGCTAATCATCATGCCCTAACTAAACTTAAAAAACCTTCTGCCCTTATTCGGTCTGCATCTCTCTGTTTTCTCCCTGTTCATGTAACCATCCAGATGCCTCTAAAATGTGCCTCCTTCCACCATCTCTTCTGGCAGTGTGTTCCAGGTTCCTAACACACACTGCGTGAAAAACGTTTCCTCCCTTGAACCTGTGTCCCCTCATAATGGAGACTTCAACTGTGGGAAAAAGCCTCTGACGATCCACCCTATCTATGCCTCTCAATTTTGCAGATCTGTATCAGGTCTCCTCTCAGCTACCGTCTTTCCAATGAAAACAATCCTAGTCTTTTTAACCTTCCCTCATAGCCAATGCCCTCAGAACTGGGCAACATCCTGGTGAACCTTCTCTATACTCTCTCCAAAACTTCCATGTCCTTCTAGTAGTGTGGCGATCAAAACTGCACACAATATTCCAAATGCAGCCCAACAAGGGTTTTATACACCTGCCACACGGTTTGCCAACTCTTGTACTCCATGAAGCCAAGGATGCCATATGCCTTCTTAATCACTTTAGCCACCTGTGATGCCACTTTTAGGCAAATGTGGACTTGCATGCCCAGATCCATCTGTATGTTAACGTTCCTAAGGGTTCTGCCATTTACAGTATGATTCCCGCCTAAATTTGATCCTCCAAAGTGCATCACCTCACATTTATTTGGATTAAACTCCATCTGCCATTTCTGTGCCCAAGTTACCAATCTATTTCCTGTTGTATCCTTTCACAATCGTCAGACTATCAGCAACTCTACTAATATTCGTGTCATCTGCAAACTTCCTAATCAGACCACCCATGTTTTCCTCCAGATCATTTATATACACTACAAACAGAGGACCTAAGACTGATCCCTGTGTAAAACCACTAGTTACAAGTCTCCATTCTGAATAACACCCTTCCACCACTACCACTACCCTGTCTTCTCTGACCAGGCCAGTTGTATCTATCTAGCCAGCCCAACCCAAATCCCATGTGATTTTAAGTTTTTATACCAAGCTGCCATGTAGGACTTTATCAAATGCTTTACTAAAGTCCATTTCAGCCACATCCGTTACCCTTCCCTCATCAATTATTTTTGTTAACACTTCCAAAAAAGTTAAATCAGGTTGTTGAGACATGACCACCCCCATACAAAACCATGTTATCTATCAGTAACTAGGCCATTTTCTTCCAAACTTGCACATACCTTGTCCCTCAGTATCTTCTCCAAGAGCTTCCCTACTGCAAACGTCAGGTTCACCAGTCTATAATTTCCTGAATTATCCCTGCTTCCTTTCTTAAGCAAGCGAACAACACTGGCTCATCTCTAATCCTCTGCAATCTCACTTGTGGTCAAAAGAGGATGTGAAGATGTGCTAATGTTTCAGCTACTTCTTCCCTTGCCTCTCGCAATAACCTGGAATAGATCCCATCTGGCCCTGGGTTCTTGTCTACCTTAATACAATTGTGGATATCCAAAACTTCCTCCTAAAGTATATTGACATTCTCTAGAGTTATTCAATCACTCATCCCTGACCTCAACCTCAGTTACATCCTTTACCTTGGTGAATACCAAAAAAAAGTACTTATTAAGAATCTCTCCCACTTCCTGTGGTTCAGCACATAACTTCCCTTCTTTGTCCTTGAGTGGGCTACTCTTTCCCTTGTTACCCTCTTTCTTCTAATATATGCATAAAAGTCTTGGGAATCTCCTTGACCCTGTTTACTAAAGACATTTCATGGCCCCTTTTAGCCTTCCTAATTCTGTGTTTAAGTTCCATCCTAATTTTGTTATACTCCACAATGGCTTTTGACAGTTTGTAGCTGTCTGGACCTATCGTATGCTTCCTTTTCCCTTTTGACTATGCTTACAATCGCCCTTGTCATCCATCGTTCCGGAATCTTGCATTTCTCTCCTTCAATTTTGCAGGGATATGCATGTCCTGCACTTTAATCAACTGGTCTTTGAAACCCTCCCTCATGCCGGACTCAAATAACTGCTCCCAATCCATATTCCCCAGTTAATGTCTAATCTGGATGTAGTTAGCCCTTGCCCAATTAAGCACCCTCACCTGAGGGCCACTCTTGTCTTTGCCCATGACAATTCAAAATGTTATTGGAGTTATGATCACAAAGCCCTAATGAAACATCGATCACCTGTCCTGGCCCATTCCCTAATATCAAGTCTAATATTGCCCCCTCTCCGGTTGGATTGTCAACACACAGTCTCAAAAAGCCCTCCTGGACACATCTAACAAACTGCCCTCCGCCCAAGTCCCTGGTTGTAAGCGTGTCCCATTTAAAAAGAGGAAAGTTGAAGTCACCCACCCCAACTAACCTGCTTCTTCACACCTTTCCAGTATCTGACTGCATATCTGCTCCTGTCTCCCAAGGGCTCTTGGGAGGTCTATAGAAAACTCCCAGCATTGTGACTTAACCCTTCCTATTCCTGAGCTCCATCCATAATGCCTCACTGCAAGATCCCTCCGATGTGTCCTCCCTTAACACAGCTGTGATGTGACCCCCGATCAGCAATGCAACTTCACCACCCCTTTTGTTTCCCTTTCTATCCCATCTAAAACAGTGATCTAAAACTGGACTGTTAAGCTGCCAGTCTTGTCCCTCCCTAACCAAGTTTCCGTAACGGCAATAACATCAAGATTCCATGCAGTAATCTATGCTCTTTGCTCATCTGTCTTGCCTGTCTTATTGCTTGCATTGAAGCAACTGCACTCCAGACCTTCAGTCCCTCCAAGCCCCATGACTTCCCTCTGCGTGCTTTTACTCTGTGCTATGCATATCTCAGGTCTCTCTGTTGTCATCAGTCCCTACACTATGGCCTGTTGGTCCATTTCCCAAACCCCTGCCAAAGTAGCTTAAGCCCTCCCAAAGAGCTCTAGCAAACCTCCCGCCTAGGATATTGGCGCCCCCTCCAGTTCAGATGCAACCCATCCTCCTTGTACCGGTCCCACCTTCCTCAGAAGGCATCCCAATGATCCACATATCTAAAGCTCTCCCTCCTACACCAGCTACATAGCCACACGTTCAACAGTACTCTCTGTTCCTAGCCTCACTAGCCCACGACATGGGTCGTAATCCTGAGACTACTACTCTAGTAATCCTGCTTTTTAGCTCCCTACCTAACTCCCGGAAATGTCCTCGCAGGACCTATGTCATTTGTGCCAATGAGGACAATGACTTCTGTCCGTTTTCCCTCCCATTTCAGGATGTCCTGTACCCACGCAGGCACATCCAGGACCCTGGCACCAGGGAGGCAATACACGATCCAAGAGTCTCGTTCATGGTCACAGAAACACCTGTCAGTGTCCCTGACTATCAAGTCACCAACTACTATCACTCGCCTGGACTCTGCCCCACCCTGGTCTGAAGCTGAACTAGTTGTGGCACCAGAGTACAAGCAGCAGCTAGGCCTATCTCCTGAGAGACTATCCCGCTCCCCCCAGGCCCCAATATCCACGATACACTTGCTCGAGACAGGAATAGCCACAGGAGATTCCTGCACTACCTGTCTATCACTGCTGGTAGTCACCCATCTACCTGCCCGGACTGGTGGTGTGTCAACCTCCCTAAACTTAGGTGTCCATCACTTTCTCTGCCTCTGGTTGAAGGTTTGAGCTATAGGGAGAGGCTGAATAGGCTGGAGCTATTTCCTCCAGAGCAGAGGCTGAGGGGTGACCTTACAGAAGTTTATAAAATCATGAGGGGCATAGATACAGCGAATGCTCTAGTCTTGTCCCCAGGGCAGCGGAGTCCAAAACTAGAGGGTATAGTTTTAAAGTGAAAGGGGAAAGATTTAAAATGGACCTAAGGGGCAACTTTTTCACAAACAGGGTGGTACACATATGGAATGAGCTGCCAGAGGAAATAATAGAGGCTGGTACAAATTGCAACATTTGAAAAGCATCTGGATGGATAAATGAATAGGAAGGATTAAGAGGGATATGGGCCAATTCCTGGCAAATGGGACTAGACTTATTTAGGATATCTGGTTGGAATGGACAAGTTAAACCAAAAAGTCTATTTTCATGCTGTACAGCTCTATGACTCTAGGGTCTTCATATTGCACCAATGATAAAGCAGCAAAGGATAACATTTCACAACCGTTATTCCGAGGATGTACAGTGCTGAGCAAAGACTGAGCAAGCAAGTTGTTCTAGCTGACAAACAGCTTGAAAATTATGAAGGGGTTTGATATGGTAGACATTGACAAGACGTTTCCACTCATGGGTGAGATCTAAATGAAAGGCTGTAAAAAGATGCTGATAAATCCAATAAAGAATTGAAGAACAACATCAGGTGGAATGCACTGCCATGTGGAACGGTCAAAACAAGTAGCAGCAGGGCTCTTGTGGCACAGTGGTTGGATCCCTACATCTGTGCCAGGAGGCCTGCGTTCAAGAGTCTCCTGTTCCAAAGCTGAGTCATAACATGCCTGAACAGGATGATTTAAAAAAATTCAAAGCAAGGAGCATTCAAACGGAAGCTATATCAACACAGAGAGAGAAAGGAAGACAGGGATAAGTGATTCTATAAAGTAGGATGAAGCTGCAAACTACGTAACTTTGAGTGAAAAGTGTCTAAGTAATTACCTTTCAGAGAACCAACAAATCCTGAAGAGTCACAAATTTATAAAATTCAACAAAATTATGGAAATGCACCTTCCTTAGCTATCCATTAACATGACAATGTAACAAAATAGAACTGGTGGGAATTGGCAGAAGTGCCCACAAAAGTCACCAAAACACTTCAGCTCAGGAATCCTCCTTCATTCAAACTAAGTCCAAACCTCTCGCATGGTAGACTTCTGAAGCAATCCTTTAAAACTCACAGGACAGATGCAATAATTTACAATTCCATCATGCTGTTTGGAATGAAACATCTCATGGGGTTCCACAAGAATACAAGCAGAAAGCAGACAAGCCAAAGAATGGAAGAATAGGACCATTCATCAAAAGATCGAGCCAGAAAGGAGTACTTACAGGAAGAGTATAGTCGTGACGATGAGGGATTTCGAAAAGGGAATTGCAGATCTCAGGCCCAAGCACATTACCCATGGTTACAGAATGGGAATGCAGAAGATTGAGTTATGGGAATTTAGCAATCTCAAATTGCTAAGAGGTTACAGAGGTCAGGAGGACAAAGAACATGTTGGGGCCTGAACATAAGGACAAGAATTTTACATTTGAGACAGCGGTAGTACAGAAACCACTATTGTTCATGAAGCAAATGGTTTAGTTGGACATAGGATGTGCAAGGGATAGTGGCAGCACATTTTGGATGAACTCATGTTTAGTGGGTGGAACTGAAAGCGCTAACCAAGACAGAGTCAGAAATGTCCAACATGGAGGTAACAAAAGCACTGAAGGTTTCAGCAGCAGATTGCCTGAAATAGACAAGTTCAAAGGTGGCAGTTGGCGTATATGTTAACTCAGACCGCTTAGATTCAGAAGCTCGGCTTACATCAGCCAAAGATAATAGCTCAGGTGGTGAGATGGCTTCAGGAGTACAGGTTCACAGTTTATGGCATGTTCCTTCTAAAACGCAAAGAACTTTTTTTCTCATCCTGTGCAAGATGTCAGACAAGCAATGCGACAGCAAAGAGACAGAGATGATGGTTAGTCAGTTACAAGATTCACAAAGTAATTTATGATTAATATACAACTATGCCACCAAGATCAACATACCATTTTATCTCTTTTACTGTTTTTGTCACTCTATTCCAAAGAAGAAATTTCAGATGTGTTTGACAAAAAAATACGATCAAGGAAGGATATTATTCCCTTTAAGTATTGTACAAATCATACACTTTTCAGGCAAGTTATCAGTCACACGCCAGTGATAACCTTGGGCTTGTATCAGATTGACTGGATACCCCCATCCCGTTTCTAAAGAATGTGCAGCAACATTTGGCAAGTGTAACATCAGAAGCAAAGATGATAAACAAGCTTCCCAAGGTTTCCTGCTGGTTAAAACATCTAAACTTACCAACATAATGGGAAATAGTCTCTCCCAATTGCTTTTTGTGGCATTAAACAGGGTGCCCACAATTCGCAGGTTAAACACATTGGTCTGTTCAGCTCAGCAACCGCAGCTAAAATGAATGGAGACATCTCAGATTGAAAAGTAAAAATGGAGAAAAATAATGGGGTAATCATGTTGTAGAAAAAGCTGATATCACTATTGCCAGAGTGAAAAAAACAGGCAAAAACCTTGCAAACACATTTTGCCCTATTGTGATCACATGGACATGCTTCTGATATATGTTTGCAGACAAATGGGAACAGGTGGTTCAAGTTCTATCCAGTTCTTCACTTGCAGCAAGAAACATATTGAGTTACCGAACAGAAAATCAAATTGTCATCTGACACAGTCAAACTTTGCAACCAGAGCAAGAATAAAGGGTGCTAGAGATGCAGTGCACAAAGCTGTTAGGCACATTTTTTTCAAAAACTTTAACAGCACGACAACGTACAACTACAACAGTACATGCTATTGGTATCAATTTGATATTTTCCTCAAACACCAAACACGTTCTAATTTTTTTGATAACAACAGACAGCTCCTGCACCCAATCGTGATGATCATTTTGCCTACATGGGGCCAGAAAGTACTGTTGCAAAACGCAATCAAAATGCTTGTGAAATGTAATCATTTACCTTAAGGGGAAATCAGTGCAGCATGTGGAGGTGGTGCAGCATGCAGGGTTCATTCAGGTACACCGCTTCACCAATAACAAACTAGTTTCAGACGGTGATGTTGAGCATCAAGTGGATCATTATACAGGGAATTAATTGTGAAATAACTTCCTGTGGTGGGGGAATCTAATGGCACACATTCTGTAAAGAAAGTGTTTCAGTACTCTCCTGATGCATTTTCCCCACAAAGGTAATCAAATTTTTTTTAATGGATTGGTGTCGTTTCTTATTTGAAACTAGGTCAATTTCCCATCTCTCCTATTTCTCAGTATTTTCTTAAACCTCAGATTGAATTAATTATACAGATGGCTTTTACATTAAGTGAGTCTGCGTGGCTGTTTTCCATCATGTTTCCACCTCAGTAGAGGCTAATTTGATAATAATTGTTTTGTTGGAAATTGAAAGTTGTGTATTTATGACAAAAGAATGGAGTCACGAAGTTTATAGTTAACTCAAAAGCATTGTACAAAGTCAAGGTACATGAATCTTAAATAGTTTAAAGATACTCAAAAACACGATTACTCAATCTAAACCAAGTTTCTTACCTCAGCATCTTCTCTACACTCACTTGATTTAAGTCCCCAATAACTAAAGTCAAGTTTATTCAGCTGAGGAATTCTGGATCTGGAACTACTGCTAAATTCAATGCGGAGCATACCCAATGCTTAACAAGTCACGGATAGCGCATTTAATGACATGGTCATGCTGTAGGTGCAAGACTGAGCAGGCCAAAAGGGCATGGTGACCACTAGGAGTAAATGAAGACAAGTAGTGCAGGGGTCCCCTATGGTCATTTCCCTATTGAATGGAAATATTGTTTTGGGTACTGTTGGAATAGATAACTGCACAGGGGAAAGCAGTACTACCCAACTTCATTGCACCACAGTTAGGTTCACTGCACTAGCGGGGAGGAAAAGAACGGCAGGGGATTCAATTGTAAGGGGGACAGACAAACAGCCGCAAAAGAGACTCCAGGATGACATGCTGCCTCACTAATGCCAGGGTCAGAATGTCAGTGAACAGCTGCAAAGCAATCTGAAGAGGAGGGCAAACAGAGAAACTTGGTACATATTAGTAACAGTGACATAGGTAGATCAGGTCCTGAAAGCAGAAATTAGGGAACTAGGAAAGTGATTAAAAAACAGGGCTGAAAAAGTAGAGAGCTTGGGATTACTTGCAATGCAACGTGAGAGTGAATACAGAATAGGTGGTTAGTCTAGATGACTGCGTGGCTGCAGAGATGGTGTCAGAGGAAAGACTTTAAATTTCCAGGAGATTGGAAATGGTTTTGGGAATAGTGCAACCTGTAGAAGGCAGGCGGGTTGCATTTGAACCAGAATGGAACCAACATGCTTGCGGGGAGGTTTGCTAGTTCTATCAGAGAACGTTTAAACTAACTTGACAGGGAGGTGGGAGCCAGAGAGAGTATTCAGCAAGGGAAGACGACTGACCAAAATTAGAACAGACAGCAAGCGAGTGAGGAAGGCATAAACATCACAGGGCAGTTAAAGCACAAGGGAATTTAAAATAAATAACATCCAACCTTCACTAATGCTAGAAGTCTGTCAAACAAGGCAGAATAGTTGAGGGCACAAAGTAAAAAATGGGGTTAAATTGCTGTCATTGAGACATGGTTGAGAAAGGGGCAAGACTAGTAGCTTGATATTCAAGGATACAGGGTCTTCAAGCAGGACAGGGAAGGAGGTAAAACAGGAGGTAGTGTCCCAATATCGAACAGTAGACTCTGATTCGGCAGTAAAGAAGGATGACATTTTAGAAGGTTCCTCAAATTAAGCCCTGAGTAGAACTGAAAAACCCAAAAGTGGCAAATTGCTGGGAATGTACTATAGGGCCCCTCAAGAAACAAAAGAGTAGACACTTTGGAAAATTTCAAGGAACTGTAAAATTAGTAGCAATAGTCAAGGATTTCAACTTCAACACTAACTAGGGTAGTTACAGTTTGAAAGACTTGGGGTAGTGGCATTCTTAAAATGTTTCCAGGAGAGCTTTTAAGCCAGTATTTGGAACACTCGACAAGAAAGGGCAGTCCTGGACTTAACTTTAGGGATCAGAGTTATGCAAATGGTTGAATTATCAGTGGGAGAGCATTTTGCAGTCAGTGATCATAACTCTGTTAGATTCAAGACTGTTACGGAAGAGGATAAGAATGGATCCGAAAATCAAATTCTTGAACTGTAGAAAGCTGATTTCAACAAGATCAGGTACTATTTAGCCAGGGTGAAATGGGAGCACACACTTGTAGATAAATCGAAGAACAGGGAGGCGTATTCAAGAAGGAAATATGGAGAGTATAGGGCCAAGTTGTTCCAATGCAGAAGGAAGGTAGGGCTATCAAATCCTGTGAACAACGGATACCAAGAGATATACATCGCACAAAACATCAAACAGTTGTATCCCTCTATTCCCTGCCTGTCATTGTGCCTAAATGCTTCTTAAACTTTGCTAATGTGCCTACTCAAAACTTGTTATTGTGGACTGAGCTCTCAAATTATATCCTACTGTGGAAAGCATTGGTTTGGTCTGCACTCAAACTGAAAGTTACCCACAGAGTCAGTGAATCCAACATCGAATTACAAGAGAAAAGTAAGGTGCATAGCAGGTATCAAGAGATCAAAACAGCAGAAGCCCCACAGGAGTAAATACCACACAAGAAAGAACTTAGAGGGCTAAAAAGGGATCTAAAAGGATACTGGCCAGTAAAAATCAAAGAAAATTTTCACTCGTTAGGCAGGTACATTAAAGATAAAAGATAACTCGAGAAAAAAAAAAGGGCCCATTAAGGAGCACAACAGTATGTTGTGCATGGAGCCGGATGATGTAGTTGGGTCCTCAGTGAATACTTTGGGTCAGTGTTCATCAGTGAGAGGGACAATAGAGGTGTAAAAATCAGGGAGAAGTTCTGTGATTTAACTGAAGAAATTAGCATAGACAAAGAGGAGGCTCTGTGGGATCTCAGACTTAAAAGTAGATAAATCACCAGGACCAAATGAAACTTATCCCAGGTAATTGAGTGAGGTAAGAGGGGAAATAGCAGGGATGCTTGCAAAAGTTTCCAATTCCCCTCTGGATACACTAGAGGTGCTGGAGGGCTAGAGGTACTATTATTAAACATGGGAACAACAGATAAAGTATGAAACTACAGGCCAATTAGTCCAAACTCAATTGTGGGGAAACTACTGAAAACAACTGAGGGACAGAATTAATTTGTATTTGGAAAGGCAATGATTAGTCAAGAACATTCAGCATGATTTTGTTAGTTTCAGTCAAGTTGGCCAGACTTTTGTAAAGCGGTGACAGATGTGTAGATGAGGGAAATGTTTTTGATGCAATATATGTGGATTTCAGCAAAGCTTTTTATAAAGTTCCACATGGGAGACTGACAGCAAAGTAAGAGCACAGGGAACCTAAAGACATTTGGCAAATTTTATTCAATTGGCTGAGAGGGAAGAAGCAGAGGGTTGATGGTTGAAGGATATTTCTTTCTCGCTGGAAGTCTCAGTCCACTGTGGGTCCAACAAGGGTCAATGTTGGGCCCTTGCTGTTTGTGGTAAATACAAATGATTTACACTTGAGTGTTAACCAGTAAATTCGCAGATGCTGCAAAAATTGGTGCGGTAGTATATAGCGAAGAGGACAGCCTTGCATTTCAGGAGGGTTTAGTCAGGCTGGTGAGATGGGCTGATCAGTGGCAAATGGAATTCAATCAGAATAAATGGGAGGTGAGGCACTTGGACAGGTCAAACAAAACAAGGAATTACATGAAGAATGACAGGACCCGGAGAAGCACAAAAGATCGGGGGCATCTTGGTGTGCATGTACACTGACTTTTAAAGGTATCAGGGCAGCTGTACAGTGGTTAAGAAAGCACGTGGGATACAGCAAACTTTGTTCTAAATGGCACCATTGATAAACAGGCAAAAACTATATACATCAGATACTGGAAGTTTACTCTATTATTGTGATCTCTGCCATGTCTGGATAGTCAGTTGAGGTGCAAATGAGAAGGCTCTCTGCTGGTAAATTTTATTTCAGGCAAAGTTGCATTATTATTCAAGGATTGGGAGGTCATGTTACAGCCATACAGGACATGGGAGTATTGCGCACAATTCTGGTCTCCCTCCTATAGGATGTTGTGAAACTAGAAAGGGTTCAGAAACGGTTTGAGCGAAGTGCCAGAGTTGAAGCATTTGAGCTACAGGGAAGAGGCTGGGGCTATTTTCCCTGGAGAATTGCAGGCTGAGGGGGTGACCTTCTAGGAAGTTTATAAAATCATGGAGGGGCATGGATAGGGTAAATAGACAAGGTCTTTTCCCTGGGTGGCGGTGGTGGGGGGGGGAAGGAGTCCAAAACTAGAGGGCATTGGTTTAAGGCGAGAAGGTGGTGCTTATATGGAATG
This sequence comes from Ginglymostoma cirratum, assembly GCA_024137785.1. NCBI lineage: Eukaryota > Metazoa > Chordata > Chondrichthyes > Orectolobiformes > Ginglymostomatidae > Ginglymostoma > Ginglymostoma cirratum. The sequence continues at coordinate 110,691 of JAHRHZ010000133.1, forward strand.
AATTGCCAGAGGAAGTGGTGGAGGCTGGTACGATTACACCATTTAAAAGGCATCTGGATGGGTATATGAATAGGAAGGATTTAGAAGGATATGGGCCAAATGCTGGCAAGTGGGACTAGATTTATCTAGGATATCCGGTTGCATGGGCAAGTTGGAGTGAAGGGTCTGCTTCCATGCTACATATCTCTGTGATTATAAGTGATTTCTGATGTAAAGAGTGCAACAGTGTTACGTAGACTTCTGCCTCACATTTCAATTATGTGGTGGTGCCGGTGTTGGACTGGGGTGGACAAGGTCAGAAATCACACCACACCAGGTTTATTTGAAAACACAAGCTTTCTGAGCCTTACTCCTTCAGGGGTTAGTGACACAAAATTTATAAATAAAAGATCAAAGGGTCACACCGCTGATGAGAATGTATTAAACTAACCTAAAATGCTGTTAAATCTTTAATCAGTTAGAAGGTTTGAATTGATTAATATGTACATGTAAATCCCCTGAATTCCTTTCAAGTTACTGCCCAAAGTACGAGAGGCTTTATCAGTGTAGAGGTGACATTTTAGGTCAGAAAATGCATGTCAGGTTTGAGGCCTCGTCTAAAATCTTTTACTTATAAATTCTGATACTACCCCTCTCACTAACACCTAAGGAGTGAACACATTTTAATTAGTGTGCATTTTTATATCAATTACATGGACCTCTTGATCAATAGAATATTTGATCAATCAGTACATGCCTGGTCCCGTAGGTGGCAGTTGATGTGAAAGTTTGTCATACTTGCCTTTATTAATCGATGCAGAGTTTAAAAGCAGGGAAGTGATGCTGGAACTACTAAAACTTTGGTTAGGCCTCAGCCTGGAGCATTGTGCACAGTTCTAGAGGAGGAATGCGATTACCCTGGAGATTTACCAGGATGTTGCCTGGGATGGAGAATTTTAGTAATGAAGAGAGATTGGACAGGCTGGGGTAGCTTTCCTTAGAGCAAAGGAAATTTAGAGGGGTTATTAACTGAGATGCATAAAATTATGAGGGACATGGATGGGGTAAGCAGGACCCATCTAGAAGGAAGGACCAAAGACCAGGTTGCATAGATTTAAGTGAAGTGACACAAGGTTTAGAGGAAATGTAAAGAAAAGGTTTCTCACCCACAATGCGGTGCAAATCTGCAACTCACGATTTATAAGAGTGGCACAAACAGAGACCTACACAAAATATAAGTGGTATTTAAGAGTGTACTTACAATGCCAAGACATACAAATCTGTGGGCCATATGCCAGACAATGGCATTGGGATAGATAGGTGGCTGCTTGTTTTCAACCAGGCAGACATGAGAGACTAAAGAGCCTTTTTCTGTGCTATTGACCTCTATGGCTATGGTTCCCCATTTGATATAAGCATGCCTGGTGTCCTAAACATTTATGACCCAAAGTGGCACTCTGTTGGTCCTAATATTCTTTAACTCTGGAGTCCTATTTCTAAAATATTCTTTCTCTGCTTGACTATCCCTGCAAGGCCAACTCACTGTTGCGAGTTCTTCAAATGAATAGCTTTTAAAATCCTTTTAAGCCTACACACTAAACTGCAACTCAATTTTGCTTGAACAAGATGTTTCCTGCACTTATGTTCTAAAATTGAAAAATTAAAACTTCTACCCAAGACCAGAGCTGCACCCATAATCTTCAAAACACCATTATTAACATCTTGTTGACCCCTTTTTCCTATTCACCATCTTCAAGAAAATCTTGAATTCATCTCTAGCCACAGGGTAAGTGCCACCGGACTGGAGGAGAGCTAATGTGAGTCCACTTTTAAATAGGGAGGGCAGAAATGAACCAGAAAATTAAAGATTGGTGAGTCTCACGTAAGTGATAGGGAAACTACTGGAGAAAATTCTGAAGGAGTGAATTAATATTCACTTGGAAAGGCATGGGTTAACTAGGGGTAGTCAGTATGGCTTTATCAGAGGGAGGTTATGCCTAACAAATTTGTTAGAATTCTTTGAAATTGTGATCAAGTGTGTGGATCAGTAAAGTTCAGTTGATGGAGTTTATATGGATTTTAGCAAAGCTTTTGACAAGGTCCCACATGGGAGACTGATTGTGATGGTTAAAACACATGGCATTGAGGGAAACGTGGCAAGAAGTATCAAAAATTGACAATAATAGGACACAAAAGGTAGAGGTAGAAAGCTGAGTGACTGGAGGCTGGTGCACGCAGTATACCACACGATCAGTGCAGAGACCCTGGCTGTTTGTTATATATATCAAATATATAGATGAAAACGTAGGAGGAACATTAAGCAAATTTGCGTATGACACCAAGATTGGTAGAGTGGTTAATACTGAAGAAGACAGTTGTAGATTACAGGAAGATGGGCTGGTCAGGTGGGCAGACTGATAAGTGAAGGCAATGCACTTTGGAAGAAGGAACAAAACGAGGGAGTATTCAAATGAATGGCAGGACACTGGGCAACTGAGAGGAACAAAGGGATTTTGGGGTAATTATTATCCCTGAAGTCAGCAGAGCACCTGAACAGGATAGTTAAGGTGGCATGCTGGACACTTGCTTTCATCAGTTGTTGTGTAGCGTAAGGAGATAATGTTGCAGTTGTAGAGAGCATTGTTCAAGCCACAACTGGCGTACTGTGCAGTTCTGGTCACCTCACTACAGGAAGAATACGATAGCACTGCAGGGGGTACACTAGGATGCTTGCTGGAATGGAGAAATTGAGCTATACGGAGAGATGAGATAGGCTTGGTTTGTTTTTTTAAGAGCAGAAAGAGACTGAGGGGGAAATGACTGAGGTGTGGAAAGTTATGAAGGATACAGATTGTTCGATTGAGAGCAGCTGTTCCCCTTGGTTAGGGGTCAACCACGAAAAGGGCATAGCTTTAGGCTAAGAGGCAGGAGATTCAGAGGGGGTTTGGAAATAATGTTTTCACTCAGCGGGTCGTGAGAATCTGGAAGGCACTGCCTCAGGAGGTAGGGGAGGCCGGAAACCTTAAAACATATTTGGAGGAGTACTTCAGATATCATAACATTCAAGGATATAGTGATCACAATTCTGTAAGTTTTAGAATACTGATGGACAAAGACGAGAGTGGTCCTAAAGGAAGAGTGCTAAACTGGGGGAAGGCCAACTATAGCAAAATTCCGCAAGAGCTGGGGAATGTGGATTGGGAGCAGCTGTTTGAGGGTAAATTCACATTTGATATGTGGGAGGCTTTTAAAGAGAGGTTGATTAGAGTGCAGGACAGACATGTCCCTGTGAAAATGAGGGATAGAAAGGGCAAGATTAGGGAACCATGGATGACAGGTGAAATTGTGAGAATAGCAAAGAGGAAAAAGGAAGCATACGTAAGGTCTAGGCAACTGAAAACAGACGAAGCTTTGGAAGAATAACCGGGAAAGTAGGACCAATCTGAAACGAGGAATTAAGAGGGCTAAAAGGGGTCATGAGATATCTTTAGCAAACATGGTTAAGGAAATCCCAAAGCCTTTTATTCATACATAAGGAGCAAGAGGGTAACTAGAGAAAAGGTTGGCCCACTCGAGGACAAAGGAGGGAAGTTATGTGAGCAGTCAGAGAAAATGAGTGAGATTCTTAATGAGTACTTTGCATCAGTATTCACTGAGGAGAGGGACATGACCGATGTTGAGGTGAGGGATAGATGTTTGATTACTCCAGGTCAAGTTAGCATTGGGGGGGGGGGGGGGGAGAGTTGGGGGGTTTTAAAAAAAGCAATAGGGTGGAAAAGTCCCCAGGTCCAGATGGGATCTATCCCAGGTTTTTGAGCGAACAAGAGGAAATAGCTGGGGCCTTAATAGATATCTTTGCAGCATCCTTGAGCACGGGTGAGGTCCTGGAGGCCTGAAGAATTGCTCAGCTTGTCCCCTTGTTTAAGAAGGGTAGCAAGGATAATCCAGGTAATTATAGACCAGCAAGCCTGACGTCAGTGGTGGGGAAGCTGCTGGAGAAGATACTGAGGGATAGGATCTATTTACTTTTTTTAAGAAAATGGGCTTATTAGTGATAGGCAGCATGGTTTTGTGTAGGGAAGGTCATGTCTTACCAACTTGATAGAATTCTTTGAGGAAGTTGATAGATGAGGGAAGGGCTGTAGATGTCATATACATGGACTTCAGTAAGGCATTTGATAAGGTTCCCCATGGTAGGCTGATGGAGAAAGTGAAGTCACATGGGGTCCAGGGTGTACTAGCTAGATGGGTGGAGAACTAGCTGGGCAACAGGAGACAGTTGTAGTGGAAGGGAGTTTCTCAAAATGGAGAAGTGTGACCAGTGGTGTTCCACAGGGATCCACGTTGGGGCCACTGTTGTTTGTGATATACATAAATGATCTGGAGTTAAGTATAGATGGTCTGATTAGCAAGTTTTCTGATGACACTAAGACTGGTGGAGTAGCAGATAGTGAAGGGAACTGTCGGGGAATGCAGCAGAATATAGATCGATTGGAGAGTTGGGCGGAGAAATGACAGATGGGAGTTCAATCCAAGCAAATGCAAGGTGATGCTTTTTGGAAGATCCAATTCAAGAGCGAACTATATTTTAAATGGAAAAGCCCTGGGGAAAATTGATGCATAGAGAGATCTGGGTGTTCAGGTCCATTGTACCCTGAAAGTGGCAACGCAGGTCAATAGAGTGGTCAAGAAGGCATACGGCATGCTTTCATTCATCGGATGGGGTCTTGAGTACAAGAGTTGGCAGGTCATAGGACTTTGGTTCGACCACATTTGGAATACTGCATACAGTTCTGGTCGCCACATTACCAAAGGATGTGGATGCTTTGGAGAGGGTGCAAAGGAGGTTCACCAGGATACTGCCTGGTATGGAGGGTGCTAGCTATGAAGAGAGGTTGAGTAGATTAGGATTATTTACATTAGAAAGACGGAGGTTGAGGGGGGACCTGATTGAGGTCTACAAAATCATGAGAGGTATAGACAGGGTGGATAGCAAGAAGCTTTCTCCCCAGAGTGGGGGACTCAATTACTACGGGTCACGATTTCACTAGGTGAAAGGGGAAAGTTTAAGGGAGATATGCGTGGAAAGTTCTTTACGCAGAGGTGGCGGGCGCCTGGAACGCGTTGCCAGCAGAGGTGGTAGAGGCGGACACGATAGCGTCATTTAAGATGTATCTAGACAGATACATGAATGGGCAGGGAGCAGAGGGAGACAGATCCTTGCAAAATAGGCGACAGGTTTAGATAGAGGATCTGGATCGGCGCAGGCTTGGAGGGCCGAAGGGCCTGTTCCTGCGCTGTAATTTTCTTTGTTCTTGTTCTTTGATATGGGATTAGTGCTCTTTTAGAGGTAATTATGTCAGTGCAAAATCTATGGGCTGAAGGGCCTTTTCTGTACAACTTGATTTCATGACTAGTCACTAGAATGAAGCACCTTCTCAGACGTTTTGTGGAGGAATACATTTATTCAAGCGACAATCCATCATCTGAACATAAATCTGACAAAAGCACATTATAGAATCCCTGCAGTGTGGGACCAGGCCATTGGTCTATCAAACCCACACTTACCCTTTGAAGAACATCCCAACTGGACCCATCCTTCTATTGTACCCCGTAACCCTGCATTTTCCCCGTCTAATCCACCTAGCCTGCACATCCCTTGACACAATGGACAATTTTAGCAGTCCACCAAACCTGCACATCTTTGGACTAAGGGAGGAAACCAGAGCACCCAGGGAAAACCCATGCAGCCACGGAGAGAACATGCAAACTCCACTCACAGTTGCCCAAGGCTGGAATTGAACCAAGCTCCCTGGCGCCGAGAGGCAGCAGCGCTAACCACTGAACCATCATGCTGCACACTCCTCCCCCAACCCAGCTATCAATTATCTGGCTGAGATAATCTGTTTCACTGACCAATAATAATTCAAAACCCCTAACTGAAAGCAGTCAAGTTCAACAGAGAAATTGTACCTGGAATCTTTTGCTCTGAATATTTTCTTACGATAGGCAGCACTTTTCTCATGAGGCCATCAGTTGATCACAGTCCAAGCGACACAGAGTTGAGTGACCTTTACTTTGATTCGAGTGAACCAAGGATGGCAGACTAATCCTATCATGGTGGTCTGACTTGCACCTCCGTAGGCCAGGCCACCAGTCAACTCCACTCTTAAACAAACAGTAAAGCTTCCTGTACACCATGCCCATCAAACACTCCCAGGACAAGTCCTGCACGGGATGAGATAGAGAGTAAAACTCCCTTCTTCTCTTTCAGAAATGAAAGCAAACTAAGAAAATATGCGTCAACACTATCACCAAACAATCTCAGAACAAGTACAGCACATGATTTGTTTCAAATTCAAACTCAACCTACACTGTTCTGCAAACAGTGAAGGATAGGTACAGCATTAGATACAGATTAGATCCCTCCTCTATGCACCCCCATCAAACACTTCCAGGACAGGGACAGAGAGAAAGACACAGAGAAATGCTGCCTCTTTTCTTTTAAACTGGAATTAAAGCTCCAAAAATGCGTACCCGTCAAACATACTCAGACAGATACAGGCACAGGGTTGGATATCAACTAACACTGGACACCAACTTCAATTGCTTCAGCCATCACCTTGTGAACTACAAACTTCACAACTACAACTTTACTGCTGCTCTCGTCCCACCAAACTTTGCCTTTTGACCACTTACTTATTAACAGCTGCACTGGCTGCCTTCCGGCATCTAGTTTTCATTCTTGAATCCCCGCTAAATCCCCTTCAGCTCATTCATATCTGCCTTTAAACTAATCAATTGCTCACCTACAGCTATGGTCATTCACATAACACATGTTGTTAGCTGCTTACAATCAAAATTATTACGGCATTGCAGGAGGCCACATAGCCCATGATAGTGCTCCATAGAGAAAACTGATTGAATAATAATTATAACAATATCTGCTGGAAGTTTATTTTTGTGAAGTGCTGATTTAAGTTCCTTTTGCAGTCACTCATCTCAAATGCCATCTTCCTCGTAGGCAGAAAGTTCCAGGTCTCTCTCACTCTAAGAAAAGGTTCTTTTTCACCATCTCCTTTCATAGCCCAAAACCTTAACTCACTGTATTATAGCCCTTTGTGTATTAAAAAAAGGAACTTTTTCTTTGTCCACTTTATTCAAACCTGTTGCAATCTTGTAAACAAGATAATAGTGAGCGACAACCTGTTCTAGCTGCTTGTTTAAATTTGAACCTTAATTCTGGACAATAAAACAAAGTTAAAAATCGATCTGAAACTACCTGGACCAATACTGTCAGGCCAGATTGCTACAGCAGTTTCTTCTTTGCTATAATTTACTTGAGTTGAATGCAGCAGAAAGGCTTTTATTAACAATGTATATGTTTAATCCTGTGTCGATTTGGGTCACCTACCCATATTCAAATCTAGTTATAGTCACTGTTAGCAGTGATAAATTTAACATGCTCTATTATCAGCAGAGTTTATGACTTAAGCTGGTATCTTTTCAAGCAATCATTTTGAGAATCCCATTTGAAAACATTTGATCTTCTTGCACTCAGCACTGATTCAACTAAAAGGAACTTGCTATCAGCTCAACATGTTAGGAGAAGGAATGAAGTGGTTCCTCCAAAGTATGTACAAATTTGGCCATAAACAGCTGACCCACAATTTAGATCATCCTCACACTTAATTATCTTATATAAATATTTATGGTAGCAGAAGCAATGTTAGAAGCGAGTAATTTCCTGAGATTTCCTATTCCTGCTAGTTAACCATCAATTGGATGTTTAAAGAAATTATTCCCCACTGATTCCACTGTCAGAATCTGGTTGCTTAGAGCTGATGCAAAACCAGTGAGTAATCAATCTACAAACACATTGACATTTCTCAATGAAACATCACCAATCCAAGATATTTAGAAAATTCAATACAATACACGGCCCAACAATACATTGCTGGTAAGGAAGGGTTCTTGTGGTGTAGCGGTAGTGCCTGTACATCTAACACAAAAGGTCTGGATTCAAGTCCCATCTGCCCCTAATGTGCACTATAACATGTCCAAATAGTTTGATTCACAGCACTGGCTTGTTGATCCAAGGATATGACTCTCATTTTGGTGCTCCTAGGGCATACAGTTAGAATCCCTACTTCTGGTCCAGGAACCCTGGGTTCAAGTCCCATTTGCCCCAGACGTGTCATAATATATCCAAATAGGTTGATTCAAATAACTACGATTCTCACTTCAGAGTACATAGTGACAAGCATACTGGCAGTCCAAGGCTCAGCCCCCATGGTATCTCTAAGGAAAAGGTTCTTGTGGGGCAGCAATAGTATCCTGAAGGTTCAAATCAAACCTGCCCTAGAGGTATGGTAAAAACCACTACTGAACAGGCTGACGAGAAAACGTCATTTCTGATAGTGTACTAAACCCCACATGCCAACTCAGAAAATCATCTTCACTTGCATTTCCTGAACACAAACTCTACCACCTATGTCAAATGCACAGGCACAAGGACTTGCACCGCCCTCTCGGATTGAGAATTCCAAAAAAATCTACCACACTCTAACTCAAAAGAAATTCACTGGTGCTGCAGTTAGAAGCATGGGAACAACTCCAACTTCTGTCTACGTTGTACTTAAGTCAGGCCGGCGTGCATCACTGGTCCTTCATATATTACGTCACAATCCTGGAACTCCCTGTGGAAAAGCACTGCAAGCATACCTACATCAAGTCCAGTGCAGAGGTACATGTTACCAGCTCATGACTTTTTCAAGGATAATTAGGAATGGACGATAAATCTCTACCTTGTTAATACTGCATAAATACAGCTTGAAAAATCTATGACCGCATGCACATAAAAATTAGTGGGTCACTCGGGCAGTCAAGCCCATTTCATCATTCAATAAAATCATGATTAATCTGACTACTCCAAATGTCCACATACCCACAATATCCTTTCACCTTCTTGCTTAGCAACCTTCTTCTGCCTTAAGAATATTCAAAGATTCTGCTTCCACTGCCAAGAGTTCCAAAGATTCCCAACTCTGAGAAAAACAAATCATCTTCGGTATGTTTTTAATTCATTCATGGAAGATGGGTAAGTATGTATTGTCCAATCCTAGCTGCTCTTGAGAAGGTGATGGTGAGCTGCCACTTGAACCACCGTAGACCATTTGGTGTGGGGCGACCCACAATGCTAATAAAGAGGCAGTTCCAGAATTCTGGTTGAGTGACCCTGAAGGAACGGTGACGTATTTCCAAGTCAAGCGGCTTAAAGAGCAATTTACACATAATGTTTCCATATCTCGGCTGGCCTGGATCAAGGATTGGTCTATTTTGAAACTTGAAATGAGGTAAGTTTAATGAGTGATATCAGAGTAAAAGATCCCTTCGGGAACAGCGACCATAATATGGGAGAATTTACCGTGCAGTTTCAGGGGGAGGAATGTGGGTCATAAACAAGTGTGCTAAGCCTAAATGGGAGGAACTTCAAAGAAATGAGGGCAATGGTAACCAGAGTGGACTGGGAACCATGTTTAACAGTGAAAACAATTGAGAATAGACATCTATAAAGACATTAGCTCACAGACTACAAAAACTATATATCCCAGTGAGAAAGGAGGATTCTAGGAATGGGATAAGCCAACATGGTTAATCAGGGAAGTCAGGGACATCAGATTCAAAGAAAAAACAATATGGCAAAGACTAGAGACAAGACAGAGAATTGCAAAGGTTTTAAAAACTAAAAGACAACCCAGAATAGAGGGAGAGATAAACTCGGCGTGTAAATTTGGAAGTTATTTAAATACAGAAAAAAAATTAAGAGAAAGGCCCAAGTTAGAGAACAAGGCTGTGGAAATAACAATAAAAATAATAAGCAGGAAATAGCAGGGGCATTAATAAATACTTTGCCGTTTTCATAGTAGTAGCAGCATTACACTAAAATAGCATTCCAAAATTACTAAATAGAAGATGATCAAAAGGAGGAGTGAAAATAAATACAAGAAACATCACTAGAGGAAAAAAGCATTAAGAAATTAAAGGGGCTAAAAAGTAAGTCCCCTGGACATGATAGGATGCACATTGAAAGAAGTATCGATAGAGATAATGGGTGCACTGGAATCTTCCACAATTCTGGACAGTATTTAGAGGATTAGAAAACTGCTAATATAACATCTATTTAAAAAGTAGACTAAAAAAATGTAGGTAATGGCCAGTTAGCTGGAAAAATGCTAGGCTACTTGATAAGGCGCCATTATGTTCGGATAGCATATTAATACAGTTAAAGGAGTGGTTAACTACAAGGAGAGAGATTTGGTTTGGGGGGGTGCAATTTCAGACAGCCAGTGGAATGCCACAGGAATCAGTGCTAAGTCACAATTATTTGCAATATATTACTGACATGGATGAGGATTGTGAATGAACTATTGCCAAGTTTGCAAATGACACAAAAATAGAAGGAAAGCAAGTGGTGAGGATGACTTGAAGAGTCTGAGGAGGGTACAGACAGTTTAAGCAAGCAGACAGAGACTTGGCAGATAGAAACTCATACAGGAAACGTGAGGTTATTTAGTCTGCAGGACGAGGAGGAACAGAATATCATTTAACTGGAGGAAGTCTGCAGAAAGTGACAGAGGGGTATTCAGGAGGAGTCCTCATACATAATGCAAAGACCTAATAGACATTCAACACGTACTAGGGAAGGCAAACAGAATGCAGGCCTTTATTTCAGAGGGAATGGAGCTGAATAGTAGGGAGGCTTCATTACAACTACACAAGGCACTAGCTGGAATACCGTGAACAGTTTTTGGCTCTTTAACTAAAGATATACTAGCACTGAAGGTTCACTTGGCTGACCCTGGATAGAGACAGACTATCACGAAGAGAAGCTGAGTAGGTTGGGTCTGTACTCATTGAAGTTTAGAAAAGTGAAAGGTGGCCTTCTTGAAGTACACAAGATGCTTAGGGGACTTTATATCATAAGTTTGTTTTCCCTTGTAAGAAAGACTAGGTCCAAAGGGGATTATCCCCGAATAAGGGGTCACACATTTAAGGCAGATGAGGATAATTTTTTTCTCTGAGGGTAGCAGATCTGCAGAATTCTACACGGCAGATGTCTATTTCATTTGTCCCACTCTCAATAGTCAAATTTTTAAAATCAGTGAGGGAATCAAGGGAAAAGGCAGGAAAGTACAGTTGAGAATCATTAGATCGGCATTACCGTTGAATGGCACAGCAGATTCAAGTGACAAATGGCCTCCTTCTGCTCCTACAGTTATGGCCCTTGTCCTTCTCGGTGGTATTAACCGACATCAAAAATAACTTTTCAAAAGCTAATGGTTCTCACTCCTTTTGAAATGCTTAGCTGGTTTACACAGGAGCTAGATTCAACCACAAATCGGGCCAGGTTAGAGGGTTCACAGCCAAAACTGATCAAGGAATACAAATCGGCTCAAGTTTCCAATCTGGGAACAAAAGACACTGATCTTTAGTAGTAGTAAAGATTTAACTATACAAAGTCGCATGTCTCTCTCCTCCCCATTTGTACTTGGTTAATGAATCCTCCATTTCCCTCCTCCAATTTATTCTCAGGTTCCCTTCCATTTTAGCTATCTTACCATTTTCCTTCAATGTGAACACTTCAGAAACCAACCTATATCTTTATACCTATGGCCATATCCTACCACAAATGGATGTAAATCTTACTTACGAGATATTTATTAAAAAATGTAATTTGTATCATTATCACGCTTTATTTTTTGATACGGCCTTCTGTAATCTTAATATTTTCTTTGTGGCTTTATCTTCTAAGTTTCATGCGGTCGACTGGACTATACTGCTTTTCTGTTCTTATTTGTGCAAGTTGCTTGCATTAGCTTTGCGCAGAATCTTACCCTGCATGTTGACCATGGTTGTTCAACTGTACAAGTGGAATTTTTGGCCCTTAAGGGATATTGTATGAAATAGCTCCCGTTGTTTAGAAGTTTACCTCAGACATTTGACCCAGTTCATTATATTTACAGTGTACCTCACTCCATTCAAAAGTTAAAACATGGTATTCTATGATAAACATCCAACGATTTATACAAGCGCAGAAACAGGCTATTTAGCACCAACCCTCCGAAAAACAATCCACCAGATCCAACCCCTTACCCTAGCCCCATGGCTAACCACCTAAGCCTGCATATCCCTGTACACTACAGGGCAATTTAGCATGGTCAAACCACCTAACCCGCACATTTTTGGACTGCAGGAGGAAAGGGAGCATCTGGACAAAATGCATGCGGACACAGGAAGAATGTGCAAACCTCACATAGTCACCCAAAGCTGGAATCAAACCCAGGTCCCCAGTACTGTGGGGCAGCAGTGCTAACCAATGAGCTACCATTCCGCCCAAAACTTAAGATTTTACTTGCAAACTTGTTAGATAAAACCTGAAGAAAAATCTTCGAAGTGAAAAGCCCCAGTAGGAGGAAGAAGCTGGGCAGATTGGTCAGAATATTGTCATCGTAACATGGAAAGCCTTTTTGATGCCAGCAGGTCCAGTTACAGGCCAAAGGCCAAAATGTCCTCAACTTCAACAACCCCTCAACTACGAATCCCAGTGGTAGCTGATATTCTCTAAGCTATTGCAAACCATGGATGGACAACTGTTGATACAACAAGCAATCAAACAAATGAAAAACAAAAACCTGTGACCCCAATGGTGCTCCAAAGCTGCTGGGCTTTTTCTCACATCAACACTTCAGATACTCACATGCAGGTTTTAAAGAAAAAACTCACCATTCCCAACTTCATGAATGTAACGAGTAATTACTTTCAAGAGGAGAGAACGGAGGGTAACTCCTGAAGTATTCCCATCTCTTTGGTAGGAAAAATCCTAACATTTTTCACCTACTTCCTGTAGCTACAGGACTCCTCTCAAAAACACGTGTGGCTTTAGCTGTCCCAAAGAAACATCTGATGCGGTCCTTGTTACCAGGCAAATCCAAGAAAAACACCAAAGAAACCAGGAACTCTTCATGACATTCATTTACTTGATCAAGGAATGTGACTCAATACACCACCAGGCTCTGATGAATTGTCTTCCAAAAACTTGCATATCCAAAAAACTTCTTCAGTAATATCTCCAATGTGAATCTTCACAATCTGGATCAGTGTGAAGTGAGGCTTGCGACAAACACCATATTATTCACCATCTGATAGTGCTGTTCACCTCACGGATCAATTGCACTTGTGTCAGTATTAAATAAATACTGACGGAAGAGGCTCTAATCACAGTCACCTAAATAATACGATGAAACTGACAACCACACACATATGACCTAGGTTTGAGTGCGACTGATATGTCATTGCCCATTCTGTACCAGACGTGCAAGCTACTCTCAATTTCATTCTGCATAAAAGTTCACCCTATCTTTGAATGTTGTCAAAACAAAAGACATACCAACCTGGTAAACCAAATATTTCACCTTCAATATAGATTGAAGAAAAGCCTCTGGACTCTGCTTCCCATGCGTTGGCAGTAACCTCTCTCAAAATGTCACTACTGACTAGGGGTTCCAACAACACATCAGGCACAACAGCTCAGCCTTCTGCACACTACAGCAGATAAACAAAGACTTCCAAAAGTCACACAAGTCCTCATGTAGAAAGCAGCTGCCACCACCACACTGCAGTGGCATTTGGACTACATATCAGTGACAGAGTACTGGAGAAATCCTCCAGACTGAATAGGAGGATAAGGCCAGCTCCACAAACATTCAGGAAAACCTCCTACAAAATCAATTTCAATGGACTGGAGAGATAAGCATCTGCACAACTAGGTTCACAGTTTTCTCAACCCTCAAACAGACCAGATTTCAGAGGAACAAAAACAAAGTTGCTGGAAAAGCTCAGCAGGTCTGGCAGCATCTGTGAAAGGAAAAAAACACAGAGTTAACGTTTCGGTGACCCTTCCTCAGAACTCCGAACCGGACCTGAAATGTTAACTGTTCTTCTTCCTTTCACAGATGCTGCCAGACCTGCTGAGCTTTTCCAGCAACTTTGTTTTTGTTTCTGATTTACAGCATCCACAGTTATTTTGGTTTCCAGATTTCAAAGGAGACCACAGAAAATGATTTAAAAGACGTACTGCAGCAGTAGCAAAAAGAAAGCAAATCCTACACTCTGGAATCTTGTATCTCACGGGATGTCCTGCCTCAGAGCCAAACATCTGCAGGATCGAGAATCAGCCTATTCAGTCACACAGAAATTCAGAATCCTCAAATTGAAGAAGAGGAAGACAGGTTTTAAATCAGTTGGCATTCCACAGGCAAATATCAGAACAAAAATTGCAGATGCAGAAGACCTGAAACACACAAAAATAAAAACTGGAGAAACTTAACAGCGCCGGCAGCATTGCAGAGAGAAAGCAGCACAGACATTCATGACCCTCCCTCAAAACTACAGAAAAAAGGGTCATTGACTTGAAACATTAACTGTTTTCTCTCCATCATGGTGCCACAATGGACCTAAGTTTCTCCAGCAATTTCTGTTTTCAAATAAATATCACAGCCCAGCAAGAAATCAAAGTCTTCAGCAACAAACGTACAAGAGCTAACAGTTCAACACAAGTCCAATCAGGCGATCCTCTGAAGCAGCTACAACTGACCAGAAGTATCACTTACCAGCATTATCTAAATATTCCTAAACTTCTCCTTGCACAAAAACACAATTGGTTACTTACCTGTGATGGAAAATTAGCTTTGTTAAAAATATACTGTATTCTAAAAAAAAAACAAAGGAGCGCTTTGCATCTCGGTCTAACAATTTACAAATCAAACCTTGCTCCTCCATACTCTTAATACAATCTTAATTTAACCAGTGCTAATTATTACCCTTTCACTTATGTCACAATCCTTTTATCAGGTTTTTGCTCAATACTTCACGGTTTAAAAAAAAAATCACAAGGGGCAAAGAAATCCTAAAACGCAAGAGCGTTCCGATGCAAAAGTGTGGCACAAGAACAAGCCGCAGAAGAGTGGGAGACGAGGAGTGAAGTAGTTTCTGCTGGGAATCCTTAATTGAGGAGCGTAACCCTATCTACGGGAAAGACGGGAAGGGAGAAATGTTCAGCAGGCCGGCTCTGCGGGCTGAGGAAAGGCCACCATTTTGTTGCAAAGTTTTATTGTGGCAATTGTACAATTTAAGAGGAATGTTGGTAGTTTATTGGGAAGAGACACGAGCCCATCTCTCGCTGAAGGCCGGCAGAAAACACTAACACTCTCTACCCCCAACTATCCTAGGCGGATGGGGGTAGGGAGGACAGAAGAGGGAAGGGTTAAGGAAACTGCCCTCTGGAAACACGAGAATATTACAATCTGATTTGGGGAAGGGCCCAGCTCAAGCTCAGGGACCTCCACAAAATGGCGAGAAGAATCAGGGCCCTCCGACGCTCACAACCAGCGGCCTCTGCCCGCGCCGCACCAAACTCCGCTACTTCCTCACCCACGAAAAGAGATAGGCAGAGGCCGGCCCGAACTGCAGGTCGGCGTCCGCGACCACTGGGAGGAACGGCAGCCTGCGATCCAGGCCCTAGCGGACTCACAGCCCCACTCCCTTCACAAGCAGCACCAGCTCTCGGCCCAAGCTTTATTCGCAGGCAAAGTCCGAGGCCTGGGCCTCCACTAGAATCCGCACAGAGTAAAATTGCGCAGTCATCCCAGGCCAACGAATACTCACCAGCGCGTACTGCACGCTGAGCCCGAGGACTCGGCACTCAGTATCGAAGCGAACAGCAAACCTTCAGCCGCTCGGCCTCACTCCCGGAACAACAGCCCGCAGGCTCTGCGTCACCACGTGCGCGCCTTCAAGGAACATCATAACGTGCGCGCAACCCCACGAACTGCCTCGCAGCGTTCGCGGCCAACGGGCTCGCGCGATCACGTGAACGAGCCCCCCCCCGAATGAGACCGTCATACTTTGCACACCCTTTCAACCTCCACAACCCTCCTGAGGACACCTTTACTCTCAGTACCGCTTCCTGTAAACACCCGCAATAAACACACTCACTGTAGTGACTGAAACCAGCTGGATCTTGTTGACTATGAGATCCGTGATTGGGGGTTGTTAATTTGGGCCAGTCGGGAAAGCCCTGGCTGACCCAATATAACTCGGAGATAAGAAACTGTCCGGTTTGGGGGATTGATTGAGCTGGGCTGGTCACAGTCCGTGTTACTCAGCACAAGTAAATAAAGGGGGAAACGTGGTGATAGGATACCATCCTAGAACATAGAACAATACAGCGCAGAACAGGCCCTTCGGCCCTCAATGTTGCACTGCCCTGTGAACTAATCTAAGCCCATCCCCCTACACTATCCCATCATCATCCATATGCTTATCCAAGGACTGTTTAAATGCCCCTAATGTGGCTGAGTTAACTACATTGGCAGGCAGGGCATTCCACGCCCTTACCACTCTCTGAGTAAAGAACCTGCCTCTGACATCTGTCTTAAATCTATCACCCCTCAATTTGCAGCTATGCCCCCTTATACTAGCCGACGTCATCATCCTAGGAAAAAGATTCTCACTGTCCACCCAATCTAATCCTCTGATCATTTTGTATGTCTCTATTAAATCCCCTCTTAGCCTTCTTCTCTCCAATGAGAACAGACCCAAGTCCCTCAGTCTTTTCTCATAAGACCTTCGCTCCAGACCAGGCAACATCCTGGTAAATCTCCTCTGCACCTTTTCCAATGCTTCCACATCCTTCCTGTAATGGGGCGACCAGAACTGTACGCAATATTCCAAGTGAGGCCGCACTAGCGTTTTGTACAGTTGCAGCATGACATCACGGCTCCGGAACTCAATCCCTCTACCAATGAAACCTAACACACCATATGCCTTCTTAACAGCACTATCAACCTGGGTGGCAACTTTCAGGGATCTATGTACCTGGACACCAAGATCCCTCTGCACATCCACACTACCAAGAATCTTTCCATTGACCCAGTATTCTGCCTTCCTATTATTCTTCCCAAAGTGCATCACCTCACATTTATCTGCATTGAACTCCATTTGCCACCTTTCAGCCCAATTCTGCAGTTTATCCAAGTCTCCCTGCAACCTGCAACATTCTTCCACACTGTCCACCACTCCACCGACTTTAATGTCATCTGCAAACTTACTAACCCATCCACCTATGTCTGCGTCCAAGTCATTTATAAAAATGACAAACAGCAGTGGTCCCAAAACAGATCCTTGTGGCACACCACTAGTAACCGGACTCCAGGCTGAATATTTTCCATCCTCTGTGTACTTCTTTCAGTGGTGACGGGAGAAAACAGGATGTGCCTGAAAATCACTTACATGTGACAGGCATCTTGGAGTTGGGGCAAGCATTTCTGGCATCAGGTATTTATTTGCAAAGCTTGGCTTGTTTGATCCTGCTGCCAAAGACTGGGCCCAGTATGTGGAAAAAATGTGATATTGTTTTCTGGCCAAATTACATTGGGACAGATCAAAAGCAATGAGTAATCTTTTTGACTGCTTGTAGACCTGCAGCATTTTCAGTTATAAGGGGCTTAACTTTTCCAGAGGCACCAGGCACTCAAACCTTGCAAGAGTTGATGGAGTTATTTGAGGAATGTACAACTCCAAAATGCCTCCAATTCTAAGACACTATCAGTTTTGAGAATCAGGGGAATCCATATTTAGAACATTTTGGTTCTGCTCTTCTATAAGAAGCATTTGGTGCACTTACTACTGATGGCAGTGAAAGGTTCAGGCCCATTCCTATTGGAGCAGAATTCACGGAGATTGAGAAAGATTCACTGAGATTGGCTCAACATTTTTCCATTAGAAAATGGCTGCCTCAGTGAGAAGTGCAAATTGTTGGAGGGGGGGGAGACATGGTGGTGGTATGGCCTACTGATCTCTACGTCACCGAGGCCAGACTCCAACTCTCTGACGTCTCCTCCTGCTGTCCCCTTGATCATGACTCCACCTCTGGTCACCCAGCCATCATCTCCCACATCATCAACAACCTCATCACCTCAGGACAGCTCCCATCCACAGCCTCCAACCTCAATGAAAAGGGCGGTGTGGAGTGGGGAACTATCTCCTACCCAAAATCCATGAATCTGACTGCTTCAGTCAGTCCATTGTCTCTGAATAAAAACCAAAAGAACTGTGGATGCTGTTAATCTGGAACAAAAACAGAAGTTGCTGGAAAAGCTCAGCAGGTCTGGCAGCATCTGAGAAGAAAAAAATGGCTGAGTTAACGTTTCGGGTCCAGTGACTCTTCCTCAGACCACTCCTCCACTGCATCTGCTCCCAAGATGAGGCATTCCACACCAGGTCATCCCAGATATCATTTCTGGGGTCCAGACCTGAAATGTCGCTTTCCTGCTCTTCTGATGCTGCTTGGCCTGCTCTGTTTATCCAGCTCTACACCTTGTTATCCTAGATATCCTCCTATTTTAGGGACTGTAATTTTCCCACCTCTGTGATTAAGGATGCCCTCAACTGCATCCCCTCTATTTCCTGCACTTCTGCTCTCAAAGAGCCTCTTTCCCCAACAATGATAAGAATGGAGACCCTTAGTCCTCATATACCACCTCAACAACCTCCAGATCTAATGCATCATCCTCTGATATTTCCACCACCTACAATCAGACCCCACCACTAAAAAGACATTTCCCTCCTCACCCTTGTCCGCTTTCGGCAGGGACCATTCATTCTGTGACTCCCTTGTCAACTCTACATTCCCCGCCAATTCCTCTAGCACACCCGACACCTTTCCCTGCAACCATGAAAAGTGCAACACCTGTCCCCAACACCTCCCCTCTCACCTTCGTCCAAAGCCCCAAACGATCCTTCCAGATCCGGCAGAGATTCACCTGCGCTTCGTCCAACCTTATCAATTGCATTCATTGCTCCCAATGAGGTCTCCTGCACGTTGGGGAGACCAAACGCAGGCTCGGGGACTGATTCATGGAGAACCTGTGCTCCAAACGTAACAACCAAGCCGACCTTCTGGTTCCCATCCATCCCACTCCCCTGACGATATGTCCTTCCTTGGCAGTCTTTACTGTCAGTGAGGCCAAACGTAAACTGGAGGAACAACACCCGATATTTCGCCTTGGAAGCTTATACCCAATGGCCTCAACATTGACTTCACCAGCTTCTAAATCCTTCCACTTCCAGCCTTATTCCATGTCTCCCCCTCTCCCTCTTGACCTGACACAACCTGTCCATCTTCCTAGTCACCTATCCGCTCCACTCTTCCCACAGACCAATCAAAATAACCTCCGACTTTCATCTACCTATCACCATCTGTCCTACACTTCCTCCGCCCCACCATCCTTCCTCTATTTATTTTTGGGCTCCTCTTCCCCTTCCCAGTCCCGATGAAGGGTTTCAGCCTGAAATGTTGACTTTTCTGCTCCTTGGATGCTGTCTGACCTGCTGTGCTTTTCCAGCTTCATAGCTATTTACTCTGGCTTCCTACATCTGCAGTCCTTATGATCTGCAAGTGCTCAGGAGTATCTCAGGAAGAGCTTAGAACTATCAAAGGGGCCAAAGCCACGTTACTTGTTGATTAGGGAACAATTCTGAGATTTTGCAAGGCCTACCCGGTGCCATTTGCCTTGTGGGCAAAAGGAGAGGTGGTAGTTGGAGGCTGGAGAGCAGAAGTAGCATCAAACCAGTGCAGTTTGAAGAATGGGATGCATTAGTCATACCAATTGTGAAGCCTGACAGCTCAGTTTGCCTTTGTGGGGATTTTAGGCAAACAGTAAACTGTTTCACGCAGCTGGTTAAATACCCGATCCCTCGCATAGAGGACTTCTATGCAAAGTTGCAGGGGTGTCTGCCTTTTTAATCATTTGACATGAGCCATGCCTACCTGCAATTGTGACTGAATGAGGAGTCCCAGAAGTATGCTTCAATTAATACCTCTAAGGGTTTATATTAAGACTGCCATTTAAGGTATCATCAGCCTGCGCCCTTTTCCAGCAGACCATGGAGAATGTTTTAAGAGGGCTACCCCAGGTTGCCATTTGTCTGGATGACATACTCATAACAGGGAAGATCAATAAAGACGCACTTGGAGAACTTGGACATAGTGCTTAAACGTTTCTCCATATGCCTGGAAGGGAAAAACGTGTGTTCCAGGCACCCCAATTGTGTGTGGACAAAATCAGGTTAAACAGCTCTTGGAAGCCTAAGTGAGGGCAATTTAAAGGAGCCCCAGCTCCCCCGTCTGTACCAGAGTTTAGGTCTTTCCTTGGGTTAGTGAATTATTATGGAAAATTCATGCATAACCTGGCCTCCATTTTGTCACCCTCACACCTGCTATTGAAACAGCGTCAGCCTTGGAAATAGTCGCATTGCCAAGAAGTAGCCTTTAGGGAAGTGAAACAACAGCTACCTTCATCCGAGGTTTTGGCCCACAATGATCCGAAGCAAGAGGACGTGCCGACATGCGATGCCTCCCTGTACAGTATTGGGGTAGTCTTGGTTCACCGGTAGCCCAATGGAGAGGAACGCCCAATAGCATATGCTTCTTGGGCTTTGATGCCTAATGCAAATATGCCCAGATAGAGAAGGAAGATTTGTGGTCATCTTCGGTGTGAGTAAGTTCCACCAGTAAGTTTTTATGGGCGGGAATTTATCGTAGTAACAGATCACAAACCTCTTCTAGGGCCACTGAAGGAAGACAAGGTGATGCCACCCTTCGCTTCCGTTAGAATTCAACAGTGGGTCCTTATTCTCAGCACGTACAAGTTAGAATACCATCCAGGAAGCCTAGTGGTTAATGCGAATGCCTTAGGCCACCTCCCACTGGCAGATACTCCACTGATGGTGTCTTCCCTGGAAGAGTCTGTTTTGGTTTTAAACTTCCTGGATACCCTTTCAGTCACCACTGACGATATCCAAATGTGAACATAAAGATCCTGTACTAGCTAAACTAAAACAGCTGGTAGTAATGGGGGAAACAGAAGGGCTATCACAAGCAGGATTGAAACCTTTCTGAACCTGGCAAAACCAGATCATCATAGAGAATGGCATATTGTTGCGGGGAGCAAGGGTGATTGTCCCAAGTAAAGGTCACTGGCAGATACTGGCTGAACTAAGATAAAGATGCTTGCAAGAAGCTACGTCTGGTGACCAGGTTTGGACATAGCTGCCTTGGTGGGGCATTACCCAGAGTGTCAAAAGGGGACAGAAATTGCCACTAGCAGCATCCCCACATGGGTGGGTAAACCCTAAACTCAGTTGCATATGAACTATGCCAGTCCTTTCATGGGCTCAATGTTCCTGGTCATTGTAGACGCCTATTCAAAGTGGTTGGACATGCATAGAGCTCATTTAGCAAACTCAGGGATGACAATTGAGAAGCTGCGAGCATCGTCCGCAATACATGGTCTCCCGGGAGTATTGGTCACAGACAATGGGATGTCAGTTATCAGCAGGGAATTCAAGTATTTCCAAAAATCAAATGGCATTCGGCACATAAGGACAGCTCCACACCATCCATCATCCAATGCTCTAGCGCAAAGAGCAGTCAAAACATTGAAGGCAGACTTCAAGAAGAAGCCAAGCGCGTCACTTGATATCAAACTGTCCCGGTTCCTGTTCGATTATAGGACAACTCCACATGCAACAACAGAGATAGCTCCAGCAGAGTTTCTGATGGGGAGAAGACTCCACACCAGGTTAAACCTGCTATTTCCACACCTGGGGAGGAGAGTGAAACAGCAGCAGGAACGCCAGTGCTGGCCACTTGCCCCCTCTAAGCAAGAGAGACAGTTTAATTTGGTGGAAGAAGTTTGGTGCCGGAGCCATGGAAACGGCCCTGTGTGGGCACGGGGTGAGGTTGATGCGAGGTCAGCTCCCATGACTTACAAAATTCAGGTAGGTGATACAGTCCTGAACAAACATGTGGATCACCTGAAAGCTGTTACCTCACAAACAGGCCAGGAGCAAAACATACCTGGCCCCTCAGAACAGCCAGAAGGCCTTTCAGAAACTGTAGGTTCTCCCCTTCTATCAAGCGTCCTCAGAGTCCAAGATGGATGTAGCATAGATACCGTTACCAACAGAAGAAGAGGAGGAAACTTTCCCGAGACAATACGGGAGCAAGAGACTGGCTACAATCCAATACGCCCCACCCGTGTCAGTCAGAGGAACTGGACCTGGGGCAAAAATGTCACAAGAAAAGCTCCAAGTGACAGGCCATGCCTACATCTCCAGACTTGGTGGTGGGAAAGGGATGTAGTGATTGGAACCAGCTGGACCTTGTTGACTACAAGCTCCTTGGTGGGGTTGTTAACCTGAGCCAAATCAGGAAAGCGTGGCTGATGTAATATTACTAGGAGATTAGAAACTCCTCAGTTCCAGAGACTGACTTTGAGTTGTTTGGTCACAGCCCACTGTGCACAAGTAAAAAAGCGTGGACTTGGTGATAGGCTACCGGCCTCTGTGCAGTTATTTCACATACCTCAATATCCATGCCTGTAACCACTGCCCCCCACCCCTCTCAAATAAACGTCCTTTTCTCAATGTAACCTCCTGTAAGCACCTTCAGCCTCAATTCCGCTCCCTGGAAACACACTCAACCTCTAAATCACTCCCAATAATACCCTCACCCTCCACACTTACCCCTGTGAGCACTTGCATTATATACTGATCCCCACCCCCCACCCTGTAAACAGCCTCCCCCACCTACACCCTTCTAAACTCTCTCACCCATGACCCTGTAAACACACTCACTGTATATACACTCCTGTAAACACCCTCACCCTTCACACCCCATACTGGAACTTCCAGAGAATCAAGGGCTGAGGTGAGTGTTGTGACCACCACTAAGTTGAAGGTGCTGAGGAAGCTGAAGGGTCTAAATTGCCTGGACAAGATGGACTACACTCCAGAGTTCTGAAGTACATTTCTAAGGAGATTGTGGGGGCATTGGTGGTAATCTTTCAGGAATCAATGGAGTCATTGAACTGGCTAACTTAATACCTTGTTTAAGAAGGGAAGGAGGCACAAGATGGAAATCAGGCAGCTTAGCCTGAAGACTTTAGAGTCAATTATTAAGGATGTGATTTAAGGATACTTGGAGTGCATGGTAAAATGAGTCAACGTGTCTTTGTCAAGGTGAGATCGTGCCTGACACATATGTCAGAATTCTTTTGAGGAGGTAA
The DNA here is from genome assembly GCA_024137785.1 of Ginglymostoma cirratum. NCBI lineage: Eukaryota > Metazoa > Chordata > Chondrichthyes > Orectolobiformes > Ginglymostomatidae > Ginglymostoma > Ginglymostoma cirratum. The sequence goes on from JAHRHZ010000133.1 coordinate 133,862, forward strand.
CAAGCAAGTTAGACAAAGGAAAGCTATTGAACATGATCCATTTGAACTTCGAGAAGCCTTTTTGACGAGGTACCACACAGGAGGCTGCTAAATCAGATAACAGCTCATGGTGTTAGGAGCAAGATACTGGTATGGATAGAAGATTGGCTGACCATCAAAAGGCAGACAGTGGGGATAAACGGGTTTTTTTCAGGATGGTAGCTGCTTATTAATGTAACACTGCAGGGATCAGCGTTAGGATCACATCCATCTTCATTATACATTAACAGTCTGGATGAAGAAACTGAGAGCAGAATGTTTGCAGAATGTATGCAGATAGATGGAAGGACAGGTAGTGTTGTTGGAGCAGGGGGCTGCAGAAGGACTTGGACAGGCTGGGAGAGTGGGCAAGGAAGTGGCAGATGAAATACAATGTGGGAAAATGAGGTTATGCACTTTGGCAGGAAGAATAGAGGCACAGACTATTTTCCAAACGGGATAAGGCTTCAGAAATCTGAAATGAAAAGGGACTCTGAAGATAACAAGGTGTAGAGCTGGATGAACACAGCAGGCCAAGCAGCATCAGAGGAGCAGGAAGGCTGACGTTTTGGGTCTAGACCCTTCTTCAGAAAATCTTCAGGGACTCTGAAGCCCTACTTTAGGATTCTGTTCAGGTTAACATGCAGGTTCACTTGGCAGTTAGGAAGGCAATTGCAACATTTAACATTCATTTTGAGAGGTCAAGAATGCTGAGGCTATATAAGGCTCTGGTCAGATAGCATTTGGAATATTGTGAGCAGTTTTGGCCCATGTATCTCAGGAAAGTTGTACTAGCATTGAAGAGGATCCTTATGAGGTTTACAAGAATGATCCTAAGGATCAAGGGCTTATAATGTGAAGAGTGGTCAAAGACTCTGGGGTCTGATGGAGTTCAATGATGATTGAACCTTTTATAGTACTTTGAGAGGATACTTCCATTAGAAAGGAGAAACTAGGATATGGGGGCACAGTAGTGATGGGATGACCCTTTAGAACTGAGATGAGGCAAAATTTCTTCCGTCAGAAGGTGGTGAATCTCTGGAACTCATTGCAGAAGGCTGTGGAGGCCAAGTCTTTGAGTGTATTTAAGACAGCAATTAAATAGGTTCTTGATTAGTAAGAGGATCAAGGGTTATGGGGAGAAGGTAGGAGAATGGTTAAGATCCATGTTAGTCATGATCAAATGACTGAGCAGAGTTGATGGGCTGAATAGCTTAATTCTGCTCCCAACTTTACCACCACCACCCCAGTAAGCATCCTCACCTTATATACTATCCCCCCAACTGTAAACATCCTAATTCTTGTAAACCCCCTTCACCCTTTGTCACCTGTAATTACCCTCACCCCTATACCCTCTTGCATATCTCAGCCAAACATTCAGTCTAAGGTAGGTATTAGGAACCTAGCAATACTGGTCAAGTAAGATACCGAAGTGCAGCCTGGCTTTAGAGATCAGAACTTGTTCGCAATTTGTTTGTCATGGTGGCCACTGACTGAAAGGCTTCCTTGGCAGCCTCTTCTGAATACAATTTGTCCCATTCTTAACACTCATAATATAGAAATACCAAGATCCTCGTGTATAACGCAGTTGTCCTTCCAACTCTTCTGTATAGCTCCAAAACTTTTACTGCATACAGATGTCAATCAGCTGGGAAGACAGGTGTACTAACATCAGAATTCCTGAAGTAGTCAATAGCACCAGCATTGAGGTAATGATAATCCAAAATTAAGTCCGCTGGGCTGGCCATGTGCTTAGGATGTCTGTCAAGACAAATATTCTTTGCTCAGATCAAGGAAGGCATTCAAATGAGAGGAGGACAAAGGAAGCATTTCAAAAATTCCTTGAAGGCTTCCCTCAAGAAATGCAACATAGATATCAACACATGGGAGATCCTTGTTCAGAAGAAACCAACTTGCAGAAACCTCCTGCCTGAAGGGACACAATTCTTTGAAAATATCCTACAGAAAAAGAACTGGAGAAAGGAATACTAATGATCTCAAAACCAAGGACCACTTCCATCTCCTATAAATACCTGCCAAATGTGTGATCAGAGATGCAGGTCTAGGATCAGGCTAACGAGGACCCACAGAATGCATGACCAATGACACAGAAATTCCTAAATGGATAATCATGCTCATTACTGAGTGATTGATTGACAATGACAAATATAGAAATACAAATCAAGCTTAAAGCTATACGTAGTTCTGTCCACTTTGGAACTCCATTTTGTTTTTATTTGGAAGTTTTTGTCTTGAACTCTTCATCACTAAGGCAATGCACAACCGATATGTTATGGCCTTAATTCTTTTAAGAATTAGAATTTAAAATTCTTTTAAGAATTTTTAAGAATTAAAAAGAGGAAGTCAGTAGAGAAGAGTCTGAATTTGTACAACAGCAGTGGAACCAAAGATGCTCAGTGATTGCAATAGTTCAGTCAGAGAAGCAAACATCCTCCAGAACCAGGGAAAGTGAGATATAGATAGTGAGACGCTGGAAATCTGAAGTAAAAACAGAAATTGCTGGAGAAGCAGGTCTGGTATCATCTGTGGAGAGAAAGCACGTTAATGTTTTGAGCCCAGTGGCTCTTCTTTGTACTGATAGTAACCAGAAAGAGGTGCTTCCTCAGCAGTAGAGACTTCTTATTTCTCCATCTCTTCCCTTCCCAAGATAGTTCGATTGAGATTCTTGGAGGACAATGGAGATTATGTAGCACACCATGATGATGTGGGGCACACTTAGGTGTTCTCCTGTGCATTGCCTGAGCAGTACAGGCATCAATCTCATTTTTAACAGTCCTAATCTCTGCTTGATACTGGCTTGTATGTGCAATGTGCAATGTACGACATGTGCAATGTCGTACCTCTCCTCAGCATCAGTCTGAGAATTCCTGTCTAATTTGAGAGGGTGGTCCTTATCTCCCAGCAGCTAACCCTGTTTGTGACAAGGGACATTAAAAGATGCAGATACCTGTTAATCTTCCACAATGTGGGCATCCTGGATATTGTGAGCATTTCACTGGTGCTGATTTGAACAGATAATATGCACATTAAGGGAATGGAAATGTTTCTCATTTAACAAACCCAACTGGACATTGCCTGGATGCTCTGATAGCAATGTGGGTGTAACTGTTTCTCCCCACCCCACCCCTGTATTTGTGGAAAGTCGACTGTGTCAGCAAACCCAACTGCCATGGCGACCTGACTCCCTGCATCTAAGATGTGAGATATTTGGTATGCTTCAGCAAAGAATGTAAATCACCTCCCAGATAGGTTTGAGTGGCTGTCTGTGAAATTCTGCAGAGGCCACAGTCATTTTCAGGGTAATCTGAATGGAATTGGTACCTAGTCCTTGTGGTCCAGATGTAGGAGACAATGTCTCAGAAAATCCTGAGATACCTTCGGTATTGCCTTTAAGACAAGCGTAGATAGCTGCATCGATGCCTATAAAAGTAGTTTCTGCCTAACACTCGTCATCAACTTGGCCTCTTGTTGCCTTGGATGTTCTGCTTCTGCATACTGACAGACAACCTTGACTGCTGCTCAGCCATACCAATCTGGTTCCGGCTCAGCTGCAAGATGACCAGAAGAATGGCAGTGTCGAACTGTACCAGTAGAGTATTGAGGGGATCTGTGGAAACTGTTACACCTCACTGGGGTAGAATACTGATAATCAATCCCCTCTGTTCCCTGCATCATCACAAAAGTGAAAGGTTTTCTTAAAAGTACACCGTATTCTCCAAATTACGTTTTAGACCCAGGTTGACAAACTAGGTTTCAGTCGTTAATGAGAATTACTATTTATTGTAACTAAAAATGCCCTTGCTACAAATAGATAACTATGAACTGCAACTTCTTATTCATTCACAGGATATGGAAATGCACAGATGTCAGTTAAGTCAACCACATTGCTCTGGATCTGAAGTCATATATATGCCAGACAAGGTAAGGACAGTAATTTAATTCCCTAAAGGACAACAGAGAATCATATGGGGTTTTTCCCAATAATCAGCAATGGTTTCATAGTCATCACTGAATTCTTAATTCCCGATTTTTACTGAATTTCGATTCCACCATCTGCCTTGATCAGATTCACTGCAAGTCCCAAGAACATTACTTGGGTCTCTGAATTAATAATCGAGCAACAATACCACCAGGCCATTGCTTCCCCCCTCTCGAAGTGTGTTAATTAAAACTCTAACCCCATTTATAAACATTCCCCTTCACATACAGACAGACTGGGAAAAAAACATGGATACAATAGGCAGTCAGAGAGAAATTGGGAAGACATTTCAATCTCCCTGTTTTTTCAGATGGTCCATTTGGCTTGTCAGGATGTGCTCTTTGATTCAGTTTATTTGGAATTTCTTTTTGCTTGCAGAAGGTACATGGTGGCTTTATGACAATTATAAAGTTACTGGTTAAGAACTACAGCTTACTGCTGAGGGAAAAATAAATTGGTTATCTTTAGGCTTAAAGTGGTTTTTAACTGCACAGTAAAGAAATAGCTTTTGCTCTTGTGACGATCCAACGGCTCCTCGAACATTCACACCCCAAAGCTGTTTAGCTATCTTGAAACCAATCTCATAGTTGTTGGCATGGTGGAGGCCCTATCATCACTAACTGGTCACTCGTCCATAGACCAAACAGCTGACAGCCCCTCGAGTCCAACCCATCTGTGACTAGGCTTCCACTACTAGTTGAACAAACAGCTGTGTAAGCATCACTTACATTGAGCGTCAGGTTACTTGCCTTTAAAAATTTGCAGTAATCTTTCAACAATCATTAGTTTTTAAAACAGTTTCTTATTTCAATCCTTAGTCAAAAATACAGAAAAATAAAAAGATACGGTCTTTAGGAGAGAGTAATTTGATGCATACAGTCAACATTTTCACCCAGCAAGCTAAACTATGATGCTATAGATATGTCCTTCGCTAAGCAATGTTCTGCAAATAGCCTCTTTCCCCAGTATATCCTGGAAAACTCCTATGTTGCTTCAGAGAGCAGGCTATTGTAACCAAACTTTCAGGTACATAAATATAGTCAGTATTGTCTGGGGAACTTCAAACATTTCTGTGAACCTTTTCATCCACAATGATCAGCTTACCCATTGGTGGTGGTGGGGGTTACAGTAGGGTCATCTTGTATTGCCATGATGGTGCTCCGTTCTAACCTACCCTTTTATTCTAACCTCTACCCCATTATTCCTCTTGTCTGGCAGGAGCTTTCCACCAGGATGCTAAAGCTTTCAGTCCTTGAGTGTTCAACGGAGCCAATGAGGTTTCTTATAAATTGAACATGTCTCCCTTCCTCCAAAGTTGTGTGCATGCTTTTTAATTATTAATTATTGTAATATGAGTGATATTCACTAGTCCCGTGTTTATTGCTCACCTATAGTTGATCTTGAAAAGGTGGTGATGAGCTGTCTTCTTAAACTGCTGCAGTACTTGGGAGTCAGAATACCAATAGTGCTATTAAGAAGAAAGCCCCAGGACTTTGACTCAGCAACACTGAAGGAACTGTTTCAGAGACAGTAGCAACTGCAGATGCTGGAGAATCTGAGATAACAAGGTGTAGAGCTGGTTGAACACAGCAGGCCAAGCAGCATCAGAGGAGCAGGAAAGCTGACGTTTCAGGCCTCGACCCTTCTTCAGAAACGGGGGAGGGGAAGGGGATTCTGAAATAAATAGGGAGTGAGGGGGAGGTGGATAGAAGATGGATAAAGGAGAAGATAGGTGGCGAGGAGACAGACAGGTCAGAGAGGTAGGGGTGGAGCCAGTAAAGGTGAGTGTAGGTGGGGAGTTAGGGAGGGGATAAATCAGTCCAGGGAGGACAGTCAAGGCGGCAGGATAAGGCTAGTAGGTAGGAGATGGGGGTGGGGAGAGGTGGGAGGAAGGACAGGTTAGGGAGGTGGAGACAAACTGGGCTGGTTTTGGGATGCGGTTGGGGGAGGGGAGATTTTGAAGCTTGTGAAGTCCACATTGATACCATTGGGATGCAGGGTTCCCAAGCGAAATCTGAGGTGCTGTTCCTGCCACCTTCGGGTGGCATCGTTGTGGCCCTGTAGGAGGCCCAGGATGGACATGTTGTCGAAGGAATGGGAGGGGGAGTTGAAATGGTTCACGACTGGGAGGTGCAGTCGTTTGTTACGAACCGAGTGTAGGTGTTCCGCAAAGCGGTCCCCAAGCCTCTGCTTGGTTCCCCAATGTAAAGGAGGCCACATCTGGAACAGCTGATACAGTATACCACATTGGCAGATGTGCAGGTGAACATCTGCTTGATGTGGAAGGTCTTCTTGGGGCCTGGGATGGGGGTGAGGGGGGAGGGGTAGGGGCAGGTGTAGCACTTCCTGCAACAGCCTCCAACCTCATCGTTCCCGAACCCCGCACTGCCTGTTTCTATCTCCTTCCCAAAATCCACAAACCTGCCCTGGTCGACCCATTGTCTCCGCCTGCTCCTGCCCCACCGAACTTATCTCTATGTATCTCGACTCCATTTCACCCCCTTGGTCCAGCAACTCCCAACCTAAGTCCGTGACACCACCGACGCCCTCCACCTCCTCCAAAACTTCCGATTCCCTGGTCCCCAACACCTCATCTTTACCATGGATGTCCAGTCCCTATACACCTGCATTCCCCATGCAGATGGCCTAAAGGCCCTCTGCTTCTTCCTGTCCCGCAGGCCCGATCAGTCTCCCTCTACTGACACCCTCGTCCGCTTAGCCGAACTTGTCCTCACTCTTAACAATTTCTCTTTCAATTCCTCCCACTTCCTACAGACAAGGCGGGTGGCCATGGGTACCTGCATGGGCCCAAGCTCTGCCTGCCTCTTTGTAGGTTACATGAAACAATCCCTCTTCTGTAGCTACACTGGCCCTAAACCCCACCTCTTCCTCCGTTACGTCGATGACTGTATTGTCACCGCCTCGTGCTACCACGAGGAGCTCAAACAGTTCATCCACTTCACCAGCACCTTCCACCCCAACCTTAAGTTCACCTGGACCATCTCTGATACCTCTCTCCCCTTCCTGGACCTCTCTGTTTCCATCTCTGGCAACCACCTGGAAACCGATATCCATTTCAAGCCCACTGACTCCCACAGCTACCTAGAATACACCTCCTCCCACCCACCTTCCTGCAAAAATGCAATCCCCTGTTTCCAATGCATCTGCCACATCTGCTCCCAGGATGAGGCATTCTACTCCCGAACATCTCAGATGTCCTTGTTTTTCAAGGACCGCAACTTCCCCCCGTCAGTGGTCAAGAATGCCCTCGACCGTGTCTCCCGCATTTCCTGCAACTCATCACTCACACCCCCTCCCCGCAATAACAACCAAAACAGAATCCCTCTTGTCCTCACGAACCATCCCACCAACCTCCGGATCCAACACATCATCCTCCAACACTTCCGCCATCTGCAATCCGACCACACCACCAAAGACATTTTTCTTTCCCCAACCTTATCTACTTTCCGTTGGGACCACTCTCACCATGACTCCCTTGACCGCTCCACACTCCCCTCCTGCCCCACCACACCCAGCAGGGTGCAACCGCAGGAGGTGCTACACCTGCCCCTATACCTCCCCCCTCAACCCTATCCCAGGCCCCAAGAAGATCTTCCACATCAAGCAGATGTTCACCTGCACATCTGCTAAAGTGGTATACTGTATCTGCTGTTCCAGATGTGGAATCCTCTACATGGAACTGTGATATGTTTTTAAGTTAAGATGGCAAGTGGCTGGAGGGGAACTTGCAAAGGGCCGATTAACAGGTGCTCCTTCAGCTAGGAGATCTAAGCTTTACCTCCACCCACCTCTAAGTTCCTCTAACTTTGGATTTCACCATTTTGAAAATCACAAGATTATACAGTTGATGTAAGATAACGTGAAATTTAGTTTTGTCCTGCAAACTGATACATTCAATCCTTCCTTGTGACCCACAAAAGTTTCCCCCCCTTCTTTACCTTCCACAACACCTTGCAAACCCTTTACACTCCACCCTGCCCTCAGCCACTGACTGTGTCATCCCCTTCAAGGCCTTGACTGTACTTGTAGAAGTTGTACCGCAACTCAGTACAAAGATCATGTAAAACCATATTGCTGTAAGGATCAAACCGTAAGTACTTAACTCAAAAGTTCAGGAAGTAAGTGGTGATGTACATGGCAATTATACGTAGTTGAGTATCTGAAATAACAGTTTTCTTGACCATGCAGTGGTTAATTTGGAAAGCTGATTTAATTTGAGTGAACTACGTTTTCAATGAGATGCTAAGATGCACAGATAAGCTTCTTAACATGCATTTGGGAAAGTTGACTCACCTTTCTAGGTCAGACAATTTCATCACTAGAATCTATCTTGAGGACCAGAATCTGACGTCTTATGCTTTCACCCACCCGTCATTCTTCACATCTCCTCCAAGACCAGAATATTTCACTCAAAAGTTCTAAAGGAAAGGGTGTTATGTTGTTCCTGTATACAAAAAAGAGAGAGAGTGAGAAAACAAAAACTGGAGCGCCAAGTCATGAAGGTGGGAACTGTAGCCAATTGAAGCATACATTTATTGACATGTTATACACATTACAAATGTTCAGCACCTAACTCAACCAGTTTTAGAGCTTCTTGTAGTACATGGCAGTGTTCATCCCTTGAGCCAAGAGACCTAGGCTGAAGTCCCACCTGCTCAAGAGGTGTGTCATAACTCTGAACAGGTTTCACACATGAAAAAGTCACAGTTTCAGACTGTTAGAGATCAATTAAGGCCCTGAACAATGCTGAGCACCTGAATATAATTAAATCCTTAATACATAATTAACAGTTTTTTTTAGTACAAGTTAGAATTTATATGTGTAAATTTAAAACAAATTGACTCAAAGTTCTCCAATATCTTTACATTGAATGGCACCCCACTGTAAGACCCTTACAACATCTTAATAGAATTTTCTTTCCTTCCAATATCTTCGAAGGTAGCAAGTTTAATCTGTAATGTTTTCTCATCCACGCTTCTCATCAGGTGTACATTATCCCACAATTAGCCTCACCTTCAATGGTTGATATTCAGTTTATCCCTTGTACAAGAAGTTCACTTCAAAATGATTTTTTTGACAGAGACTGAATCCATTGCTTCCACAAAAGCCACTTGGTAACCAGAAGTTTTTTATAACCTTTTCTGTTTTCCTACCTTTTCAAGTGAAAATATATCTTCAATTCCAGCCCATCAGAACTATTTGGAAACCAGGTGCATTAACATGTCGGGAAGAATGGCGCATGAAACATTTCTAAAAATAACTGCTAGCTCCATTTTCTTCTCAATCACCTAAGATTGGAAAAATAAGAAGTAATTTTTATAAATCTAGTTTTTTGTTTTTATTTATAATTAAAATAGTTTCTGCATTAAACTCCCACACATCAAAACTGTCATCTGCTCCAGAGAAAATGTGCAACCAGCTCAACTATACAGTTCTACTGTAATTTGACAAATGCTTGATCTTTTCATTAGATCTGATCTCCATCTTTCTTTGACGAATATCAAAGGAAGTCAGAGTGTAAATTGCAGAGGCACTGGCAAAGAACTCTCAAACATCCCCAGATTTGAGGGTAATGCCAGGGACTTGGAGAAATGCAGAGTGAAACCAGCAGCATGGGTTCAATTCCCACACTCTGATTATCATGAAAGATTTCACTTCTCACCTCAACCTCTGCCTGAGGTATGGTGACCCTCAGGTTAAACTACCACCAGTCGTTTCTCTCTAATGAAACAACAACCACTCTGGTCCAGTAGGACTCTGGCAACTGTACCTTTACCTGTTCATAAAAGGTTGTAAAGATTGGTCTGTATTTGTTGGGACAGTCAGTTTAACTTAGTGGTAGAATCTAGAAGTAATTATTCCGGATAGGAATAGTGACATGGGAAATTATGGGTTGATCCAGAAGAGTCAGTATGGGTTTGTTCAGGGAAAATTACAGTGAACTGACTTATTTTTGAAGAGGTAACAGAGGATTGAAGAGGGGAAGGTGATTGAAGTAGTGGTGTGGCACGGTGGCACAGTGGCACAGTGGGCAGCACGGTGGCACAATGGCTAGCACTGCTGCCTCACAACACCAGAGACCCGGGTTCAACTCCACCCTTGGGTGACTGTCTGTGTGGAGTTTGCACATTTTCCCCGTGTCTGCGTGGCTTTCCTCCGGGTGCTCTGGTTTCCTCACACAGTCCAAAGATGTGCAGGCTAGGTTGGTAGGCCATGCTAAATTGCCCATAGTGTTCAGGAATTTGTACATTAGGTAGGTTATAGGGGGATGGGTTTGGATGGGTGCTCTGAGGGTCGGTGTGGACTTGTTGGGCCGAAGGGCCTGTTTCCACACTGTAGGGATTCTATGATTCTAGTGTACTTCGACTTCTAAAAGCTGTTTGATACAATGTTACTCAATAGCCTTAAGAAAATTGATAGATTAATAGAATAAAAGAGGCAGTCACAACATGTATTCAGGAAATGGCTGAATGATAGAAAGTGAATTGATAGGATGGAAGGAAGTTTGAGTAGAGTTCCCCAAGGATTGGTATTGGGACTGTTGCATTTCCTGATATAAATGATCTTAATCACGGTGTTCAGGGGACAATTTAAAAGTTTGTGAATGACAAAAATTGGAATATTTGTAAACTGTGAGGAGGACAAAATAGGACTTTAAAGGATATTGACAAGTTGAAAGGAATGGGCTCAGAAGTGTCAGGTGAGGTTGAATGTGGGGAAGTGTGAGGTGATGCATTTTAGTGAAAGAACATGGAGAGAGTATAAAATAAAGGATAATATTCAAAAGGGTGTGCAGAGCTGGGACATGGATGCATGTGTGCAGGACTGAGGGATAGAGCTATTACAAGGCATACAGTATTCTATGATTCATAAATACAGACATAACCTCCCCACTCAGACCTCTGGTGTAGGATTGTGTATAGTAATGAACGCCACACTATAGAAAGGACATGAACGCACTGGAGACAGTGCAGAAGAGGTTTGGGCTAATGGTTTCAGGGATGATTCACTTCAGTTAGAGTCAAAGTCATAGACCACAGAAACAGGCCCTTTGGCGCAACCCAGTGGAGGCAATGGCCTAGTGGTATTACACTAGACTATTAATCCACAGACCCAGGTAATGTTCTGGGGACCTGGGTTTGAATCCCACCACAGCAGAATTTGAATTCAATAAATATCTGGAATTAAGAGTCTAATGATGACCGTGAATCCATTGCCGATAAAAAACCAATCTGGTTCGCTAATGCCCTTTAGGGAGGGAAGCTGCCATCCTTACCTGGTCTGGCCTACATATGACTCCAGACCCACAGCAATGTGGTTAAGTCATAAATGCCCTCTAGGCAATTAGGGATGGGCAATAAATGCTGGCCTAGACAACAATGCCCTCATCCCGTGAATGAATAAAGGAAAAAAAACTCATCCATGTAGACCAGGTTTCCAAAATTGGACTAGTCCCACTTACTTATGTTCGGCCTATATCCCTCTAAACCTTTCCTATCCATATACCCGTCCAAGTGTCTTTTTAAATGTTGTAATTGTACTTGCATCTACCACTTCCTCTGGCAGCTTATTACATATGCACAATCTGCTGTGTGAAAACGTTGCCCCTCAGGTCCCTTTCAAATCTTTCCTCTTTCACCTTAAACCTAATACTCTCTAGATTTGGACTCCTCTAATCTGGGGAAAAGACTTTGGCTATTGACCTTCTCTATGCACCTCAAAATTTTAATCCTTGTAAGGACACCCCTCTGCCTCCTATGCTCCAGCGAAAACAGTCCTATCCTATCCAGCCTCTCGTTATAACTCAAATCTTCGTCTCACTAACATCCTTGAGTAATCTTTTTTGCACCCTTTCCAGTTTAATCACATCTTTCCAACAACAGAATGACCAGAATTCTACACGGCACTCCAAATGTATCCTTATCAATGTCTTGTACAGCTGTAACATGACGCCCCAACTCCTGTACTTAATGCTCTGACCAATGAAAGCAAGCATGCCAAATGTGTTCTTCACCACCCTGTCTACCAGTGATGCCGTTTTCAACTAGCTATATACCTGCACCCCATAGGTCTCTCCATTTGATAACCATCCCCAGCGCCCTATCATTCACTGTGCAAGTCCTGCCCTAGTTTGTATTACCAAAATGCAGCACCTTGCATTCATGTGACTTAAACCGCATCTGATATTCCTAGATCCACTGGCCCAGTTGATGAAGATCCAATTGTACTCACAGATAACCTTCTTCATTGTCCACTATACAACCAATTTTGGTGTCATGTGCAATCTTGCTAGTCATGCCTCTTTTATTCTCATCCAAATCGATTATATAAATGATGAACAGTGGAATCAGCACTGATTGTTGCAACACACCACTGGTCACAGGCCTCCAGTCTGAACAACAGCCCTCTTCCACCGCTGACCATCTCCTACCACACAGTCACTTAAGCCAATTTTGTATCCAATTGGCTAGCTCTCCCTGGATCCTATATGATCTGACCTTAGTAACCTGTCTACCTTGTTGAAGGTCTTGCTAAAGTCCATGTAAACAACGTTTACTGCTCTGCCTTCATCCACCTTCTTGGTCATCTCTTCAAAAAAACTCAAAACAAGTTAATGAGATGTGATTTTCCATGCACAAAGCCATGTGACTATCTCTAATCAGTCCTTGCTTTTCCAAATGCATGTAGATTCTGTCTCTCAGTCTTCTCAACAACTGGTAAAAACTGAAAGAGCTGCAGATGCTATAAATCAGAAACAAAAAGAGAAGTGGCTGGCAAAGTTCAGGTCAGGCAACATCTGTGAAGAGAAATGAGAGTTTCAGGTCCAGTGACCCTTTCTCTGATGTAAGGCTTACCAGTCTGTAGTACCCAGACTTTTGCTTTTCACCTTTCTTGAATAATGAGACCACATGACCAGTGGTATTCTGCAGGGCTCTGTTCTGGGACCTCTGCTCTTTGTGATCTTTATAAATGACTTGGATGAGGAAGTTGAAGGGTGGATTAGTAAGTTTGCCAATGACACAAGGGTTGGTGAAGTTGTGGACAGCGTGGAGGGCTGTTGTAGGTTGCAACAGGACATTGACAGGATGCAAAGCTGGGCAAAGAAGTGGCAGATGGAATTCAAACCAGAAAAGTGTGCAGTGATTCATTTTGGAGGGTCGAATTTGAATGCAGAATACAGGGTTAATGGCAGGATTCTCGGCAGTGTGGAGGAACAGAGGGATCTTGGGGTCCACATGCGTAGATCCCTCAAAGTTGCTACCCAAGTTGATAGGGTTGTAAAGAAGGCATATGGTGTGTTGGCTTTCACTGGCAGGGGAATTGAGTTTAAGAGCCAGGAGGTTATGCTGCAGGTCTGTAAAACTCTGGTTAGACCACACTTGGAATATTGCATTCAGTTCTGGTCACCTCATTGCAGGAAAGATGTGGGAGCTTTAGAGAGCGTGCAGAGGAGATTTATCAGGATGCTGTCTGGACTGGAGGCCAGGTCTTATGAGGAAAGGTTGAAGGCTTTTTTCATTGGAGCGAAGAAGAATGAGAGGTGACTTGGTAGAGGTTTACAAGATGATGAGAGGCTTTATAGAGTGGATAGTCAGACTTTTTCCCAGGGCAGAAATGACTATTACAAGGGGGCATAATTTTAAGGTGATTGGAGAAAGGTATAGGGGAGATATCAGAGGTAGGTTCTTCACACAGTGAGTGGTGGGCATGTGGAATGCACTGCCATGATGGAGTCAGATGCTTTAGAGACTTCTAAGTGACTCTTGCACATGGAAGATAGTAAAATGTAGGGTATGCGGAGTAGATTGATCTTAGTAGGACAGTAGGTTGGCACAACACTGGGCTGAAGGGCCTGTACTGTGCTGTACTATTCTATGTTCTATTAGCTACCTTCCAGTCTTCTGGCACCTCATCCGTGGCTGTCAATGATACAAATATGTCTGCTAAGGGCCCCTCAACATCATCCAGAGCTTCCCAAAATGTCTGGTATACACTTGGGAATATGCATCTTAAGACCTCCAGCACCTCCTCTTCTGTAACGTGGACTCTTTTCACGACATCACTATTTATTTCCCCAAATTCCTGAGCATCCGTATCTTTGTCCGTGGTAAATACTGATGCAAAATATTTCTTTAAGATCTCACCCATTTCCTGTGGTTGCACACAGACAGCCTTGTTGATCTTCAAGGAGCATTATTCTCTCCCAAGTTAGTCTTTCGCCCTTAATATGCTTGTAAAATCTTGTGGATTGTCTTTTACCCTGTCTGCCGAAGCTATCTCTTATTCCTTTTTTGCCCTCTGATTTCCCTTCTAAGTGTACTCCTGCAACTCACATACTCCTCAAGGAATTCACTTGATCTCAGCTTTCTATACCTGCCATATACTTCCTCCTGACCAGATCATCAATATTTCTAGGCATCCGGCATTCCCTACTCCTGCCAGCCTTGCACTTTACACTAACATGTACATGCTGGCCCTGAACTCTCGTTATCTCACTTTTGAAAGCCTCCCACTTGCCATACATTCCTTTACCTGCAAATAACCTCCCACAATCAACTTTTGAAAGTTCCTGTCTAATATCATCAAAATTGGCTTTGCCCCAACTTAGAACTTTAACTTGTGAACCAGGCCTAACCTTTTCCAGAACTAATAGAATGATGGTCATTGGTCCCAAAGTGCTCCCTCACTAACACCTCAGTCACTTGCCCTGCCTTATTTCCCAAGAGACGGTCAGGTTTTGCCCCTTCTCTAGTCGGGCCATCTACATATAGATTGAGAAAGTTTTCTTCAGCATACTTAACAAATTTCTACCCATCCAGGCCATTAGCACTACGGCACTCCTAGTGTGGGAAGTCAAAATCCCCTGCTCTTACAACTGTGTAATTCATAAAGCTTTACACAATCTCCCTACACATTTTCTTCTCCATTTCCTGCTGACTATTGTGGGGGCAGGGGCAGGGGTTAGTACAATGCCATCAAAGTGATCAACCCCTTCTTACGTCACACACTGCATCACTGGATGGGCCCTCAGGAATATTCTGTAAATATTGACATGATGTTTTCCCTAATCAAAACCACGAACACCCCTCCTCTCTTGCTTCCCCTTCTATCCTTACTATAGCCTCTGTACCCCAGAACACTGAGCTGCCTGTCCTGAACCTCCCTCAGCCGTGTGTCTGTAAAAGCTGTAATATCCCAGTCCCATGTTCCCATCCATGCCCTGAGTTCATCTGCCTTACCTGTCAGGTCTTTTGTATTGAAATAAATGCAGTCCGATCAGTCTTTCCTCATTCCCTGCTATGGTCTTGCGTGCCTTGTCTATTTAACTTACTCTCTTGGCATCTCTAGCAAATCTCCCTGCCAGGATATTGATTTGCCTCCAGTTCATAGAACATAGAACATTACAGCGCAGTACAGGCCCTTCGGTCCGAGATGTTTCGCCAACCCGTGAAACCAATCTGAAGCCCATCTAACCTACACTATTTCATTATCATCTATATGTTTATCCAACGACCATTTAAATGCCCTTAAAGTTGGCGAGTCTACGACTGCCGCAGGCAAGGCATTCCATGCCCTTACTACTCTGAGTAAAGAATCTACCTCTGACATCTGTCCTATATCTATCACCCCTCAATTTAAAGCTATGTCCCCTCGTGCTAGCCGTCACCATCCGAGGAAAAAGGCTCTCACAGTCCACCCTATCCAATCCTCTGATCATCTTGTCTGTCTCTATTAAGTCACCTCTTAACCTTCTTCTCTCTAACGAAAACAGCCTCAAGTCCCTCAGCCTTTCCTCATAAGACCTTCCCTCCATACCAGGCAACATCCTGGTAAATCTCCTCTGCACCCTTTCCAATGCTTCCACATCCTTCCAATAATGCAGCGACCAGAACTGTACGCAATAGTCCAAGTGCGGCCGCACCAGAGTTTTGTACAGCTGCAACATGACCCCACAGCTCCGAAACTCGATCCCTCTACCAATAAAACCTAACATACCGTATGCCTTCTTAACAACCCTGTCAACCTGGGTGGCAACTTTCAGGGATTTATGCACAAGGACACCGAAATCTCTCTGCTTGTCCACACTACCAAGAATCTTACCATTAGCCCAGTACTCTGTATTCCTGTTATTCCTTCCAAAGTGAATCACTTCACACTTTTCCGCATTAAACTCCATTTGCCACCTCTCAGCCCAGCTCTGCAGCTTATCTATGTCCCTCTGTAACCTGCAACACCCTTCCGCACTATCCACAACTCCACCTACTTTAGTGTCATCTGTAAATTTACTAACCCATCCTTCTATGCCCTCATCCAGGTCATTTAGAAAAATGACAAACAGCAGTGGCCCCAAAACAGATCCTTGTGGTACACTACTAGTAACTGAACTCCAGGATGAACATTTCCCATCAACAACCACCCTCTGTCTTCTTACAGCTAGCCAATTTCTGATCCAAACCGCTAAATCACCCTCAATCCCATGCCTCCGAATTTTCTGCAATAGCCTACCGTGGGGAATCTTATCAAATGCTTTACTGAAATCCACATACACCACATCAACCGCTTTACCCTCATCCACCTGTTTAGTCACTTTCTCAAAGAACTCAATAAGGTTTGTGAGGCACGACCTACCCTTCACAAAACTGTGTTGACTATCCCTAATCAGATTATTCCTTTCTAGATGATTATAAATCCTATCTCTTATAATCCTTTCCAACACTTTACCCACAACTGAAGTAAGGTGCAACCCATCCTCTTGTACAGGTCACCTCTGCCCCAGAAGAGATCCCAATGATCCAAAAATCCTAATCCTGGCCCCCTGCACCAGCTCCTCATTCACTTGTCCTATCCTTCTATTCCTACTTACTCACTAGTACATGGCACTGGGAGTAATCCAGAGATTACTACCCTTGAGTGCCTGCTTTTTAACCTCCTGCCTAACTCTCTCTCTATTCATTCTGCAGGACCTCATCCATTTTTCTACCTTTATCACTGGATCCAATGTGTACAAAGACCTCGAGCTGCTCAGGTTCCCTTTTGAGAATTTGCTGCAACTGGTCTAAAACATCTTTGACCCTGACACTAGAACAAAGAGATCTAGGGGTACAGGTTCATAGCTCCCTGAAAGTGGAATCACAGGTAGACAGAGTGGTGAAGAAGGCTTTTGGCATGCTTGCTTCCATCCAACAGAGCATTGAGTTAGGACGTCTTGTTGCAGCTGTACAAGACGTTGGTGAGGCCACATTTGCAATACATCGTGCAGTTCTGGTCGCCCTACTATGGAAAGGATATTATTAAACTAGAAAGAGTGCAGAAAAGATTTACTAGGATGTTACCTGGACTGGAAGGTTTGAATTATAAGCAGAGTCTGGATAGGCCGGGAATTTTCGCACTAGAGCGTAGGAGACTGAGGGGTAACCTTCTAGAGGTTTATAAAATCATGAGGGGCATAGATAAAGTAGATGGGGAAAGCTTTTCCCCCATAGTAGGGGTGTCTAAAACTAAATGGCATAGGTTTAAGGTGAGAAGGGAGAGATATAAAACGGTCCAGAGGGGCAATTTTTTTCACACGGAGGGTGGTGAGTGTCTGGAACAGGCTGCCAGAGTGGTGGAGGCGAATACAATTTTATTATTTAAGAAATATTTGGAAAGGTATATGGATGGCATAGGTATGGAGGGATATGCAGCAAACACAGGTAAATGGGATTGGTTTAAATTGTAAAAACTAGGCGGCATGGACAAGTTGGACCGAAAGGCTTTTTCCATGCTGTAAACCTCCACGACTCTATGAATAAGGAAGCAACATACCATTATGAAGTCTTACTCATGGCTGTAGAAACACTTGTCTATGCCCCTGACAAGAGAGTCCACTGTCAGAATTGCTGTCTTGGATTTTTCCATGTACTGCTTTAGAGTGGAGCCAGTTGTGGTGCCAAGGACCTGGCTGCTGCTGCTGCTGCTATTGTCCCCAGAGAGCTAGCCCCCACTTGTTTAGAGGTGTCTCAGCAGACTCCTGCACTCCTTGCCTGCCTCTCCTGGCAGTCACCAATCTACCTGATCTGCCTCCAAATGCCCCTCAGTGCATCCAACTGAGGCCCACTCTTTAGATCTAATCAGCAGTACCTTGACCACAAAGCAGTCCCTTGCAAAAATGACTGGAATAAGACACAGCTATGCACTTCACCTCATGGCCGTCGCCACCATTTGTCTAAACTCTCACACTTTGCTCAACTTATCATCGTTTTCATTCTCACAGTTTGCACTCGGTGCTGAGAGTACATTGGGTCTTGGTTTTATACTGTAAAGCCTGCCCTGCTACAAGAACCAGATTTAAGCAGTTTGCTTGATTAGCTACAGCAAGAGGAGAGTTTCCTTAGTCCTGAAGAAAAACCCTTAATGTCTACCTTTTCCTTACTCAAAGTTTTATATTTTAAGAACACAAAAAGATTAAGATTTATACTCTTAAACTCCCACACTTAGCTCAGCACCCAGCATTTTCACTCTGTCGCAATTCATGTTCATAGAGTTATAGAGAAAGAGTGAAGAGTTTGAGACTGTTTTCCTTGGAGAGAAGGTGAAAAGAAGATTTGATAGATGTTTTAAAAGTCATGAAAGATCGGGACAGAATAGATAAGGAGAAACTATCCCTTAAACACAAAAGAAGCAAATTAGAAGAAAGAACCTTTTTTGCACAGCAGGCAGTTAGGGTGTACAATACACTGTCTGGAAATGTGGCACATGTACATTTAATTGATGCAATTGAGAGGGCATTAAATGATTGTTTCTATTTAAATAATGTGCACAGATACTGAAAAAAGGCAGAAGAATGGCACTGAGCCATTTTACTTTTTGGAGAGCTAGTACAGACACAATGGGCTGAATGGTCTCTTTCTCCACTGTAATTCGAGATTCTATAAGTTAGTGTGGGAGTAACATTCTCTGATTCACACAAGGTTATTCCAGGCCAATTTGTCTTGATATCCAAATCAAGAAATGCAAAAGCCCCCAGAAATCTGACTTCCAGTTTTAAAATCTATGCTGAACTTACAGTCATAGAGTCATAGAGCTGTACAGCATGGAAACAGACCCTTTGGTCCAACTCCTTCATGTTGACCAGATATCCTAAACTAAAACTAGTCTCATTTGCCAGCATTTGGCAGATATCCTTCTTAAACCTTTCTTATTCATTTACCCATCCAGATGCCTTTTAAATTGTACCAGCTTCAACCACTTCCTGTGGCAGCTCATTCGTACATGCACCACCCTCTGCATGAAAAAGCTGCCCCTTAGGTCCCTTTTAAATCTTACTGCTGTCACTTTAAACCTATCTGTTAGTTTTGGAATCAACTACCCTAGGGAAAAGACCTTGACTGTTCACCCTATCCATGCCCCTCATGATTTTAAAAACCTCTATAAGGTTACCCCTCAGCCTCCAACACTCCAGGAAAATGCCCCAGCCTATTCAGCCTTTCCCTATAATCAAACATCCTGACAAATCTTTTTCTGAAGCGTTTAAAGTTTCACAACATCCTTCCAATAGCAGGGGAACCTGAATTACATACAGTATTCTAAAAGTGGCCTAACCAATGTCCTGTACAGCTGCAACATGACTTCCCAATTCTCTTTACTCAATGCACTGACCAATAAAGAGAAGCATACCAAACGTCATTTTCACTGTTATCCACCAGCGACTCCACTTTCAAGGAGCTGTGAACCTGCAGTCCAAGGTCTCTTTGTTCAGCAGCACTCCCCATGACCTTACCATTAAGTGTATAAATACTGCCCTGACTTGCCTCTCCAAAATGCAGCATCTCACATTGATCTAAATTAAATTCCACCCGTCACTCCTTGGCCCATTGGCCCATCTGATTGAGATCCCATTGTACTCTGAGGTAACCATCTTCGCTGACCAATACATCTCCAATTTTGGTGTCATCTTCAAACTTAGTAAGCATACCTCCAGTGTTCACATCCAAATCATTTTTACAAATGACAAAAAACAGTGGTCCCAGCACCGTTCCTTGTGGCATACCGCTAGTCACAGGCCTCCAGTCTGAAAAGCAACCCTCCACCGCCATCCTCTGTCTTTTATCTTTGAGCCAGTTCTGTGTCCAAATGGCTAGTTCTCCCTGTATTCTATGTGATCCAACCTTGCTATCCAGTCTACCATGTGGAACCTTACTGAAGTCCATATAGATCATGTCCACCGCTCTGCCCTCATCAATCTTCTTTGTTATTTCCTCAGAAAACTCAATCAAGTTAGTGAGACACGATTTCCCACACACAAAGCCGTGTTGACTGTCCCTAATCTGTCCTTGCCTTTACAAATACATGTGAATCCTGTCTCTCAGGATTCCCTCCAACAGCTTGTCCATCACTGATGTCAGGCTCACCAGTCTTTTGTTCCCTGGCTTTTTCTTACTGTCTTCCTTAAATAGTGGCACCACATTAGCCAACCTTCAGTCTTCTAGCACTTCGCCCATGGCATGACACATTTCTAAAATTCTGCATCTGTTCGTCAATTCTTAAAATGCATTTAGAAAATTATAGTCATATGTTAGACATAGTTCTTGGGGCTAAAAGGATCACAGGCATGCGAAGTCGAGCAGGCACATGGAGATAAAATGGCCTACTCCTCCTATTTTCCATGTTTCTATGCTTGTGCTTCTGCAATACTATCAGACAGAGTCAACCTGCTGTTGTGAAAGGAAAGTCATGTTTTACAAACCAGTATGTTTGTTTGAGGAAGTAACAAACAGTAGTGTAGTGATTGTAAATAAGTCAGCCAGTGGACATCACAGAATATAAATTCCCTGATAGGGTTTGTTAATCTAGTCAAATCAGGGAGTCCTGGTTGCCAAATAAGAACAGGAGTATCAGACATCCTGTTCACTTTGAAAGCTGGATCTGAGGGAATGGGATCAGTGTCCAGGTCTCTCCACATGTAAATAAATGGTGACTTAGTGACAGAATACTGGCCTTTCTGGAGTTATTTCAAGTAATTCCCCTAGATAAGCGTTTTTGATTTTTAAAAGGTGCGACATAAAAGGTTACTGTACAAGATGAGAATTGAGGGTGATACATTAGCATGGATGTAGGACAGGCTAACAGGAAACATACAAGCAATGTTTCATGTTGGCTAACTGTAACAAGTGGATTGTGCTGGAATCAACACTGTGGCTTCGACACTTTACGACTACTCCTGCTAATAACTTTAGTGAAGGGACTGACTGCATCTTCCTCACACTTGCTTTCTGACTATGACACCATCAGCAAATTTGACTACAATGTTAGGAGCCAGTAAAAGGACATAGGCCATGTGAGTAGACCAAAACTTGGTAGATGGTGCACAATGTTGGAAAATGAGGTTGCCCACTTCAAAAGAAAGAAAAGGAAAGCACAATATTATTTAAGTAATGAAAGACTGCAGAATGCTGTGTTACACAGTGATCTACACGTCTTTGCGCATGAATCACAAAAAAGTAATTGTGCAGGTACAACAAGTCATTCAGAAGGCAAACAGCATACTGGCTTCCATTTCAATGGGAAGGAGTATAACAGTAGGAAAGACATGATACAACTGTATGAGGCATTGGTGCAACCAGACGTAGGAATGCAATGTGCAGTTTAGGTTGCCTTACTTAAGGAGAGTCAGTTTAAAGAAGGATCATTAGGCTGATTCCGGGGTTGAATGCCTTAGAAGGAACGGCTGAGCAGGTTAGGCTGATGCTTATTGGAGTTTAGAAGAATGAGAGGTTATCTTCTTGAATCACATAAGATTCTAAGAGATCTTGACAGAGTAAATGTATCTTCTCAGGAGAAATCTAAATTAGGTAGTACCGCTCCAAAGTATGGGGCCTCCCGTTTAAGATGGAGATGAAGAGGAATTTCTTTTTGCAAACTCTGTGGAATGCTCTTCCCTAGACAGCAGTGGAGACTAGACCATTGTCAATCATAAATCTGTACAATACAGCCTTGAATGTATACAGAATTGAGGGCTATGGGGGAACAGGAAGGACAGTAGGCCACATCAGATCAGCCATGATCTTATTGAATTATGAAGCAGATTTAAGGGGCTGAATGGCCTGCTCCAGCTCCTTCGTTTTATGTCTTATGAATTTCGGACGAAGTGATATTACTGCTGTTGAAGATACTGAGCTGGTTTTGTCAAAGGCTAGCCTGCCATTTTTCTGTTTTGGAGACAGGGATTGTAAATAAAAATGGGACCAGTATCCTGATGCATTGAATAACTAGGGATGTAGACATAGCTTTAAACTATTTGGATGGGGAGAGGGTTTGAGAGACGGAATGCTTGTATTACAAAGAAAAAGGAAATGGTGGCATTGCAGGGAATCTATTTTGATAATGATACCCAGAGTGGGACTGGAAAGGACAGAGTGGACAAATTTAATAAAGCAGCAGCAAATAAGATCAAAGAAGGAAAAATGGTAAAAATACAAAATTAATGACTCTTTAATTAAACAAGCACCGTTTTCAGAACAAAATACCTAATGGCATAAATAGAAGTTAATTGAAATAATTTTATAAACATTATGGAGAAATGGTTACAAGAGATCAAAGTTCAAAACTAAATATTCTGTGTGTGACTTTGCCAAAGGACAGAGAGAAGGGAAAAGTAGTGAAGTAGTTTCATTAGGAAGAAATGGAGTATTAACAAGAAATGATCTTGGATAAGCGATGTAATCCATATGGTGGAGGTAAGAAATAACAAAGGGATGAAGATACGGGTGGGGGTAGTCTATAAGCTCCCAAGCAGTAGCTGTTCCATAGGACAGAATAAATCAGGTGATAACAAGTGCATGTAAAAAAGACAGAACACTGATCATACAAAGAACAAAGATAATTACAGCACAGGAACAGGCCCTTCGGCCCTCCAAGCCTGCGCCGATCCAGGTCCTCTATCTAAACCTTTCGCCTATTTTCCAAGGATCTGTATCCCTCTGCTTCCCGCCCATTCATGTATCTGTCTAGATACATCTTAAATGACGCTATTGTGCCTGCCTCTACCACCTCCGCTGGCAATGCATTCCAGGCACCCACCACCCTCTGCGGAAAGAACTTTCCACGCATATCTCCCTTAAACTTTTCCCCTTTCATCTTAAAATCGTGACCCTAGTAATTGAGTTCCCCACTCGGGGGAAAAAGCTTCTTGCTATCCACCCTGTCTATACCTCTCATGATTTTGTAGACCTCAATCAGGTCTCCCTTCAACCTCCGTCTTTCTAATGAAAATAATCCTAACCTACTCAACCTCTCTTCTTAGCTAGCGTCCTCCATACCAGGCAACATCCTGGTGAACCTCCTCTGCACCCTCTCCAAAACATCCACATCCTTTTGGTAATGTGGCAAACAGAACTGTATGCAGTATTCCAAATGTGGTCGAACCAAAGTCCTATACAACTGTAAGATGACCTGCCAACTCTTGTACTCAGTATCCCGTCTGATGAATGAAAGCATGCCGTATGCCTTCTTGACCACTCTATTGACCTGCGTTGCCACCTTCAGGGTACAATGGACCTCAACACCCAGATCTCTCTGTGCATCAATTTTCCCCATTTACTGTATAGATCATGGGTGACTTTAATCTTCTTGTAGGTTGGGAAATCAAATTGGCAAAGATAGACTTGAGATAGATATACTTGACGAAGGATTCATACAAATATTTTGGATAGTTTCCAAGAACATAATGTTGTGCGTCCAATGAACAGGCAATTTTGGATCTGGTAATGTGTAATGAGGTAGGCTTAATAAATGATCTCAGAATAAGAGGTTCCCACATAAACAGTGACTGTAAAATGGTAGAATTTAGCTTTCAGTTTGACAGTGAGAAACTTTGGTTGCAAGCAACGGTGATAAACTTAAATAATGGTATTTACATAGCGAAGAGCGCAGTGTTAGCTAGAGTGGGCTAGGGAGCGAGTTTAGCGGAAAAGGTGGTGGATGAATAATGGCAGAGTTTTAGAAAATGTTCATGACTCAGCAAAGATTGGGAAAATGTTAAAAGCTAACAAAAGATGACCAAGAAATAACACAGGGAGAAAGTAACCTGAGGGCAAATGAGCAAGTACTATAAAAATTGCATAATAAGAGCATCTTTAAATATATTAAAAAGGAAAAGAGAGGCTACAGTTAACAGAATGAGGCTTTGGAAATAATAATGAGGAACCAAGAAATGGCAGAAGAGTTTCATACTTTTCATCAGTATCCATACTAGAGGACTTTAATATCATTCCACAACACAAAATAATGATGGAGCCCAGGAAGTGATAAGGTGATTGATCCCTCCTGGTAGGCTGGTCCTGAAGATCGAATTGATGGTGAGTTGGCAAGTTGGATACAAAATTGTTTTGGTCTTAGACTAGGTAGTTGTGGAAGGGTGTTTTTCTGACTGGAGGTCTGTGAACAGTGATATTCTGCAAGGATTGGTGCTAGGACCCCTGTTGTTTGTAATATAAATAAATGATTTGGTTGAAAATGTTGGTAGTTCAATTAGTAAGTTTGCAAATGACATAAAAACTGGTGGAGTTGTGGATAGTGAGGAAACATATTAAAAGATGCATCAGGATATAGATCAGCTTGTAAATTGTGGAGAAATGGCAAATGGAGTTAATACAGAAAAGTGTGAGGTGATGCATTTTGGGAGGTCAAATGGCTGGATCCTGAGGAGGGATATACAGGGGGATTTTGGGGTCCAAGTCCATAGCTCCCTGAAAGTGGCAACACAAGTGAGTAAGATGGCAAAGAAGGCAAATGTGCTTGCCTTCATCAGTCAGGGCACTGAGTACAAAAGTTGGCAAATCATGTCGCACCTGTACAAGACTTTAGTCAGACCACATTTGGAGTGTTGTGTGCAGTTCTGGTTAACACAGTGTAGGAAGGATGTGGAGGCTTTGGAGAGGGTGCAGAAGAGGTTTACTGGGATGATGCCTGGCTTGGAGTATATTAGCTAATAAGGAGTCGTTGAATAAACTTGAATTGTTTTCACTAGAGAAGCGGAGGCTGAGGGGCGACTGACAGAAGTAAGTAAAGTTATGAAAGATCTGTATAGGGTGGATAGCCAGAGTCTTTTCCCAGATTGGAAATGTGAAATACTCAGGGGCATAGGTTTAAGGTGAGAGGGGGAAAGTTTAAAGGAGATGTGCGAGGCAAGTTTTTTACAAATAGGCTGGAACAATCTACCAGGAAGGTGGTAGAAGCAAATACAAAAGTAATGTTTAAGGGGCATTCAGACAGACACGTGAGCACGCAGAGAATAGAGGGATATGGACCATGTGCAGGCAGATGGAATTAGTTTACAACAGCATCATGGTGGGCTCTCACATCGTGGCCCAAGGTTCTGTTCCTGTGCTGTACTGTTCAATATTCTACATTCTATGTTGTTTCCCTTTCTGGGAGAGTTTAAAGCCAAAGGACATAACTCAGAGAAAGGGTTCTGTCCATTTCAGACAAATGAATGAGGAGGAACTTTCTCTCTCAGACAGGAGTGAATCTGTCAAAAATTTTACCACAGAAGGCTACTGAAACTTGGTCATTAAGTATATTCAAGGCTGAGATAGACAGATTTTTAATCAGTAAGTAAGGGAATCAAGGCTTATAGGGACTAAGGCAGGAAAGTGGAGCTAATGGTTATCAGATCAGAAATGTTCTTATTAAATGGCAGAGTACATTCAAAGGGCTGAATGACCTACTTCTCCTTTGCCTTATGGTATTATATTTTAAAGGCCACTTGTGCACCATTTCAAATGCTGCTAACCTGGAATTGCTGTGGTATATCACTGCACAACTCCAAAGTAGATGTCTGAGAATAGGCTTTGCTGACAGGATTGTGGATGTCCTGACAGGCTGGTGGAGAGGAAGAATGTCTTCTTTCCTCAGGACAACCAAAGGAGGCCATGACCTAGCCCCTGCCAGCCTGGTTTGAAGTCAGCTCCTGAATTTGCATGATCTGGAGGAACACCCAACAGTGCCAGAAGAAAGTCAATGACCTGCTCTCTGAAAGATTAAGTGCTACCTTCTTCTCTCCACCAAATCACACGCCCCCTAATTCACTGACTGCCTCTTCAAGGCATGTAGCCTACCACACTCTCTGTTGCATGCACTCCACTCATCCAGCGTATTAAGCAAAAACTACCAACCCTGCATACCCTCTGCATTACCTATGTACTCACTTAGGACCTCTCATCACTTTCCTGCTGCTTCACCAGTGCTAACAGCTGTGGCATAGGAGATGCAAAAGAATGTTGCCAAGGACTGAAAGATTGCACCTATGAGGGAAATATTAAATATTGGGATTCTTTTCTCTAGAAAAGAGAAGACTGAGGGTTGACTTAATTGAGGTATACAAAATAACATGGAGCGTAAAGCCTTGTTCCCTTAGAAGAAAGGTCAATTACCGGAGGTAAAACGTTGTGGAGCTGGATGAACACAGCAGGCCGAGCAGCAGCAGAGGAGCAGGAAAGTTGACATTTCGGGTCGAGACCCTTCTTCAGAAATGGGGGAGGGGAAGGGGATTCTAAAATAAATAGGGAGAGAGGGGGAGGCGGATAGAAGATGGATAAAGGAGAAGATAGGTTGAGAAGAGACAGACAGGTCAAAGAGGTGGGGTTAGAACCAGTGAGGGTGAATGTAGGTGGGCATTTAGGTGGGGATAGGTCAGTCCAGGGAGGATGGACAGGTCAAGGAGGCGGGATGAGGTTAATGTGTAGGAGATGGGGTTGGGGCTTGAGGTGGGAGGAATGGTTAGGGAGGTGGGGACTAGCTGGGCTGGTTTTGGGATGTCGTTGGGGGAGGGGAGATTTTGAAACTTGTGAAGTCCACATTGATACCCTTGGGTTGCAGGGTGCCCAAGCGAAATATGAGATGCTGTTCCTGCAGCTTTCGGGTGGCATCATTGTGGCAATGCAGGAGGCCCAGGATGGACATGTCGCCCGAGGAGTCGGGGGGTGAGTTGAAATGGTTCGCGATTGGGAGGTGTAGTTGTTTGTTGCGAACTGAGTGTAGGTGTTCCGCAAAGCAGTCCCCAAGCCTCCGTTTGGTTTCCCTGATGTAGAGGAATCGGCAGTTCCTACTATCTCTGTATCAATTACCGGAGGCACAGTTTTAACATGATCAATAGAAGGATTAGAGGCTACATTTTAAAATAAAGCTTTTTCACCCAGAGAGAGAGAGAAAAATCTGATGCTCCCACTTTCAACTGTTGCAGCCTTCAAATGGTTGTAACATTAAGTTTTGTTAAACAACAGGAAAAGTAATGAGACAACAAGTGGGGGGAAAAAAACTGTTGTTGATCCTGGTGAAAGAATCAGCTATATTGTGTCTGGACTAGGTCTTAGTCAGCAGGTTGTGCAAAGTCATCAGCTGTGTTTGCAAAAGGTAGTCCTTGTCTCCCAATAGTCATCCTTGGAAGCCCCTTGAAATGAAGCAGGAACCCAAGCATTATCAGGGATAATGGTATCTTCCAGTGTACCTGGTGCAGACTTCTAAGATATAATGGCAGATATCACAGATTTATATGTTGATGAAATACAACCCTTTCCCATCAATGAAGTATGTTGTGTTATGATATTGGCATTCTCAACATGATATATATGCAGATATATTAGTGCCCTGCATGTGGGGAGTCCAACAATCTTGGCAAAGTGTACTGTCCAGCTGCAGCACGAACCTCATTAGGGAGAAATGAGATGAGGTGGTATGATCTGGCACAAATTGCACTTGGAACAGTCTTAATACATTTATAACCAAGGATTGCAAAATTGCCTACAGATCCTTACAGTTTCTTGAACTGCCACTTGTATAAAGGTTTAGCAGAACTGTCAACTTGACAGCCACTAGGATAGCATGATCACTCAACCCCTCTAATCCTACTTCAGTAGATGTGACAGTATCCAGGGAAATCTTCATTCCATGGCAAACTGTGCCTTGCTCATCTGGAGTAAATGATATGGAGGACAATGAAATCCTTTTTGCTGTGATTCCTCCATGTGGATGCTGTTCAGCAACTACTAGACCTGGATTTTCAGATGATTTCTGAATTTCTCTTAATCTTCATTTTAAGCAGCCACAGTGACAGTAACACTTGCTAATAGCTGGATCATTGACAGTTCCAATGAACCAAAATGGGCAATGTCAGAAACAAATCGGCTCTTTCGTAATGTGAGTAATCAGTAGTCACTGCATATATATAGCCTTCCATACATTGGGACACAAAGGCCTCTAACAAGGAGCACAATGGGATATTTGCACTTGAACTTTTGACAATATTTGACCTTATTCAAAAGTGTGCAGTGCAAGACGTATTTCATAATTACAGGAGTTTGTAACTGCAGTAGAGCTACTGAAACCATGTCTTACCCACCAAGCCACAACACCAAGAAAGGCAACATTGCATATCAGAGACAGTAGGAACGCCGATGCGGGAGATTCTGAGATAACAAGGTGTAGAGCTGGATGAACACAGCAGGCCAAGCAGCATCAGAGGAGCAGGAAAGCTGATGTTTCGGGCCTAGACCCTTCTTCAGAAAATGTTTCATCAGCTTTCCTGCTCCTCTGATGCTGCTTGGCCTGCTGTGTTCATCCAGCTCTACACCTTGTTATTTGCATATCAGAGAATGCTGTGAAATACTTACATAAAAACATTGAAAACAGGAGCAGGCAATTCAGCTCTTCGAATTTTACCATTCAATATGATTATGGCTGATCATCCAACTCAGTACTCTGTTCCTGCTTTCTCCCCATATCTTCTGATTCCTTTAGATCTAAGAAGTATTTCTGATTCCTCCTTGAGAAGATTCAATGTTTTGGCCTCGACGATTTTCTGTGGCAGAAAATTCCACAGGCCCACCACTCTCTGGGTGAAGAAATTTCCATTATCTCAGTGCCTATTGGCCTACCCTAAATCCTTAGACCAAAATAACTGATTCTGGACTTCCTGTTCATCCTTCCTGCAAATATACTTCATAGACCTGTTGGAATTTTAAATGTTTCAGTGATATTCCCCTCATTCTTCTAAACTCTAATGAATATAGTCCCAACCAATCCAATCTTTTTTCACAGGTCAGTCCTACTAGCCCAGGAATCAGTTTGGTAAACGTTTGTTGCACTCCCTCTATAGACAAAACATCCTTCCTCCAATAAGGAAACCACAAATACACACAATGCTCGAGATGTCGTCTCACCAAGGCCTAGTACAGTTGTAACAAGATATCCCTGCTCCTTCACTCAAATCCTCTGACTATGAAAGCCAATATACCATTTACCTTTTTCACCGCCTGTTGCACCTACATGCTTACTTTCAGCAACTTCGTACAAGGATACCCAGGTCTCATTGAACCTCTCACTTTCCCAGTCTATTGCCAGATCTTCGTTCCTGTTTTTGCTAGCAAAGTGGATAGTCTCAGGTTTATCCACATTACACTTTGTTTACTATGCATTTGCCTACACACACAAGTTGTCTAAATTAGGCTGAAGCATCTCTGCATCCTCCTCACAGTTCACTTTCCCACCCAGTTTTGGGTTGTCTGCAAACTTGGAGATATTATATTTAGTTTCCTCATTTAAGTCATTGATATATATTGTGAATAGCTGGATCCAAGCACTAATCCCTGTGGTAGGCCATTCATTATAGTCTGCCACAAAAACAGAAAGAACTGCGGATGCTGTAAATCAGAAACCAAAAACTGAAATTGCTAGAAAAGCTCTGTAGGTTTGGCAGTACCTGTGAAGAGAAATCAGAGTCAATGTTTTGGATCAACTGACCCATCCAGAGGTCACTTGACCCGAAACATTAACTCTGATTTCTTTTCACAGATGCTGCCAGAACTGCTGAGCTTTTCCAGCAATTTCTGTTTTTGTTGCCATAAGAACGGAACTTGTTGGAGAAAACCTCTTCCGAGCTACTATAAGCTCTGAAAAAGGGTTGTTAGACTCAGTGTTGATTCTGCTTTCTCCCATAGATGCTACCAGACCGGCTGAGTTTCTCCAGCAATTTCTGCTCTTGTTTCAAATCTTCAGCATCCGCAGTTTTTTGTTTTATCTTAGTGTATGTCATTTGGAAAAAGACTTATTTCTTCCCACTGTTAGCTTCCTGTCAGCCAACCAGTTCTCTATCCATGTCTGTACACTATCCCCAGTCCTATGCACTTTAATTGAACATGCTAGTCTCTTATGTGGGACCTAATTTACAGCCTTCTGAAAGTCCAAGTAAACCATATCCACTAGCTCCCCCCTATCAATTCTACTGGTTACATCTCACAAAATTCCAGTCGATTTGTCAAGCTTAATTTCCATTCATAAATCCACGCTGACTTTGTCCAATCCTCACACAGTTTGCCAAATGCTCTATTGTTAAATCATTTATAATCAAAACTAGCACTGTGCCCATTACCAATGTGAGAATTACCAGTCTATAATTCCCTGTTATCTCTGTTCTGTTTTTAAGGAGTGGTATGAAATTAAATACTGTCTAATCCACAAGAACTGTTTCAGACTCTATAGAAACTTGAAGGATGACCATCAAATCATCCACTATTTCTAGGCCACGACCTCATGTACATTGGAAAGTATTTAAAAGGCCCCAGGAATTTATCTGCCTTCAGTCCCGTCAACGTCCCCAACACCATTTCCCTACTAATACTGATTTCATTTAGTTCCTCCCTCTCACTCAACCCTCTGTTCCCCAGCATTTTTAGGATGTTATTTGTGTCCTCTTTTGTGAAGACAGAACCAAAATGTGTATTTAACTGGTCTGCTATCTTTGTTCATCATTATAATTTCATCTGTTTGTGAGGGACTTACATTTGTCTTCACTAATCTTTTTCTCTTCACATACCTACAGAAACCGTTTCAATCAATTAGTCTGTATGCTCCCCATAAGCTTACTCTTGCACTCTATTTTCCCCTCTGAATTAATTCCCTTGTCCTCCTTTGCTGAAATCTTACCTGCTCCCAGTCCTCCAATCTGCTCGTTTATTGAGCAATTTGTATACCCCTTGTAACTAATACTATTCATAATTTTCCTTGTTAGTCATGATTGGGACACCTTTCCTGTTTTATTTTTGTGGCAGTATAGAATGAACAATTGTTGTAATCTTTAAATATTAGCCATTGCCTATTCAAGTCACCCTTTTAAGTAACCTTCCCCAAATTATCATAACTGGCTTGCATCTCATAAATTCATAGTTTCATTTATTTAGATTCAGGACCTTAGTCTCAGAATCGACAATGTCACTCTCTATCTTAGAATTCTTTGTTATCATATTTTGGTCACTTTTCCCCAAGGAGCCTCATATAGACCAGTTGCCAATTATTCCTTTCTCATTACCCAATACCCAGCCCAGGGTGGCCTGTTCTTTAGTTGGTTTCCTAAGATACTGTTCCAGAAAACCATCTCATACAAACTCCAGGAATTCCTCCTGTATGGTACTGTTACTGTTTTGATTTGCCCAATCTAAATTCAGATTAAAGGCACCAATAATTATAGCTGTGCCTTTATTGCTTTTGTCTCTAATTTCCTGTTTAACGTCTTCCCCAACACCACAACTGCAGCTCGGGGGTTTATAAACAATCCTCACTATCATTTTCTGCCCCTTTTTGTTTCAAAGCTGTAGCCATACGGATTCAACTTCATCAGAGCGAATGTCCTTTCTCACTTTCACTTTCAACTTAAAGTTCAATGTGAGACGAAAGTAGGTCTGCAGCTTTGTGCAGTGTTTGAGGCTTTGACGTGCATTTGAGAATTGTGCATTGCAGGTAACACTTTAAAGGTTGTCTGTGATGAGTTTTGATTCAGAGATTACTCAGATTAATTTGTAATGAACCGTGCCATGGTAAGGATTACTTGCAGCCAGGATTTGGAATCTACGTTGTTGGTCAAGGCATGCAGTCCACACGCAGAATTTTGTAATATGGATGTCTTCAGTTTGGAATCCACGAGTGCCTAATTAATTCAGTTGGCTTTTGATGGCATCACATTGCATATGAATGCAGCCCGCTTCCACAAACAAAACAAGAATACTTCATCCGCTCTCTGTTCATACTCTGTCTGGATGTGCTGGTAGCTATTTTTCATGTTCATTGCACAGTTGAGAATAAGATGGAGAGAGAAAACTTCACAGGTCACGGCTAAGGGAACGAGTTGCAGGCTCCATCTGTAATTCTCGGTGCTCAGCCTCCCTCAACTTAATTTGATTTATTACTGTTGTATGCACTGATGTACAGTGAAAAGTGTTGTCGTACATGCTTTACAGGCAGATTGTACTATACAAGTGCATCAGGGTAACAGAACAGAGTGCAGGATACACTGTAACAGCTGCTGAGAAGGTGCACTGCTGACCTTGTCAACCCCCTCAGGTTTCAGCCTCCCCATGTTTTATAAATTTTTCATCTCCCAATTTACCTCCTGAGTCCCAGGTCTCCATTTAGTGATAACAAGCATGGGGCTGGATGAACACAGCAGGTCAAGCAGCATCATAGGAGCAGGAAAACTTGACCGTGTCTCCCGCATTTCCCGGAACACATCCCTCACGCCCCGTCCCCGCAATAATAACCAAAAAAGAATCCCCCTCGTCCTCACATACCACCCCACCAACCTCCAGATCCAACGCATCATCCTCCGACACTTCCGCCATCTGCAATCAGACCCCACCACCAAAGACATTTTTCCCTCCCCACCCTTATCTGCCTTCCGGAGGGACTACTCCCTCCGCGACTCCCTTGTCCGCTCCACACTCCCCTCCAGCCCCACCACACCCGGCACTTTTCCCTGCAACCGCAGGAAGTGCTACATCTGCCCCCACACCTCTTCCCTCACCCCAATCCCAGGCCCCAAGAAGACTTTCCACATCAGGCAGATGTTCACCTGCACATCTGCCAATGTGGTATACCGCATCCGCTGTACCCGTTGTGGCTACCTCTACATCGGGGAAACCAAGCGTAGGCTTGGGGACCGCTTTGCAGAACACCTGCGTTCAGTTCGCAACAAACAACTGCACCTCCCAGTCGCGAACCATTTCAACTCCCCCTCCCATTCCTCAGATGACATGTCCATCCTGGGCCTTCTGCAATGCCACAGTGATGCCACCCGAAGGCTGCAGGAACAGCAAATCATATTCAGCCTGGGAACCCTGCAGCCCAATGGCATCAATGTGGATTCCACAAGCTTCAAAATCTCCCCTCCCCCGACCGCATCCCAAAACCAGCCCAGCTCATCTCCACCTCCCTAACCTGTTTTTCCTCTCACCTCAAGCCACACCCCC